>CM042758.1:3298322-3314939 GCA_022496165.2 Catalaphyllia jardinei | reverse complement strand
TTCCAATTGCTTAAATTGGAAAATTCACTGCGAGGATCATACTTCACCTGCAAAAGAACTCTTTGTTTCACCGGCAATAGTTCTCTGGTTGGCATAATAATAACAATAGGTGACGTCACTGATATCTTTGCTATTGAATCAAAGGGCATCCGGAAGTTAAATCGACTGTCAAGCCCCCCTCGCGTCCGGAATTTTCTAGGTCTTCAAGGCCACGCCACCCCTCTGGGTTTTCCAATTCCCTCCGGGGTAGGGTATGGAAGTTTTCTGGAACCACACTTAATCTCCCACAGATGATGCAACCCCCCAAAAAAACCATCATAGGTTTATAGCACATAACCCCATAAATTTTGGTTGATTTTTAGAGTGTTCATGAACTGAAGAAGAATAAAGGAGTCGAGGATGAAATGATTCTAAAGAATTGTAATAAAAATGAAGATTTTAAGGGGATCAAAAAATTAAATTTGGAGGTTTAAAGTTAATAGACAAATATCAGACACTCAAGTTGACGTACAGCCACCTTGCAGGGGACTAGATTTTTCATCGTGTTTAAATGGGGGTTGTATGTATGTATGGACTGTCTGAATGTTTGTGTATTTTCTTATTTTCCCCTTCAAATTTCTTCATAAAGCAATTTCGTACTTATTTTCATTTTTCACCCTCCATAAACGTGAGAACTACTAGAGGTAGACATTTATTCGTTATTACATCAATGATATCTACATTTCTAATAAAGAGGATATTACATGCCTGCTTGTGGATATTCATTTTATCGTCAAGTGTTCAACTCAATATCTCAGGAGTGAGCGCAGCCGACGAGTGAGATATCGAGTTGAACACGAGAAGATAAAATTCATATCCACAAGCGGGCATGTAATATTCTGTTTATTATAAAAACTGAAAAAAGGCGCGGTTTATTATGTAACCATGACGACGGTGAAGATATGAAGTCACGTGTGAAGATATGAAGTTTTCGCGCGAAAGCTCACTTGGTATTTCACTGGTGTTTATATAATAAACTGTGTTATTTTATTCCGAACAGGATGCGCTTCGTTAGCAGATATAAAACCATCACATGTCATGAGATATCCAGCAAGATTGTGAAATACAAAGTACACTGTACAGAGGAGATTTCTACTGCATTTAAAGAAGAATGCAGTCAGCTTCATGCAGACACGCGTTGATGAGCTACTAAGTTTCCTTTTTTAGCAACAAAAGTTTGGGAATCTATCCCCTCTGAATAAAAAAAAAACTTTCTTATAACCGGTTCTATAAGCAGTTCAAAATGTATCTTTTAAATACTCAATCTGCTCTTAAGTGTAGTCTGCCTATGACCTACTTTAGTTTTCACTGTTAGTAACGTTAATTGAATTATGTATTTTTTTATGATGTAACATATGTATATTTTACCTATTCGTACTTAGCATACTAATTTTTTTTGTAATGTACATGTTCATGCCAATTAATTGTCTGTGGCAGTGACCAACTCGAAAGCTTTGCTACTTTGGTCACTGCGCACATTTTCCTTTTCTCTACCTGTGTAATTTAGTTTTTTTTTTGTTTCTTTATTGTAATGTACTTACATGCAGAAATATTATTTATAAATAGTGCAAAAAAACAATAAACTAAACTTAACTGTAGAGGTCGGAAGCTGATGGTTTCCAATTAATGAAGCAAAATGCAAGGAACTCAGAATAAAGTTCTCTAGATTAGTCTCCCCTACGCTTTCTCTGACTGGTTTATCACTCCTTGTATATTATCGCACGTGACTCGTGAAATTGGCAGCTGTCTTTCTTCATGCTTGGTGCCATCACAGGTTACTCTTCTGGCTACTTGGCAGCTGCGGATCACCTGGTTTTTTTTTGTTATCGCCCGTGGCAGTGGAAGTTGGTGAATGGTTATCATCTTACCATCATCACTGCCCAACTTCGGTGGTCGTTACACGTGACTCCTACAGTTGGCATCGCAGACGCATCATCTGTCAAGCTGCCATTACACGCAAAGACCAAAACTGGTTTCTGACTGCAATCTTTTTCGCCGACGTTTGTTCATATAAAAGAGAACAAATAATCTATACTTTCAAACTCCCTAAAGGTTTCTAAAAAGCTTCCTTACACTTTCTCATTCCAAAACATATGAGGCATACCCAAAACATTCCTAAAGAAAAATGTCAGCTCGAGAAAATGGATATTTCTAGAAAGAACAAGAGTGTTCTGGGACGTTAACATCTGCATAAGGTGTAAAAGCCAAAGAAATAAAAATAAATAAATAAAATTGAAACAAATTGAGTCCACAACAAATATTGACCACTGTGATGTAGTGTTTTGTTGTTGATCATCATCATCATCATCGTCATTTATTTGCCTTTTAAGTATTACAAAAATTAAAAAAATACAGCGCGTAGGTTGTAAGGCGAGGAGACCTCGGGAAACCACCAGGCTTATAAGAGAGGCCACCTCGACATCATAATATTAAATAAGATAGAGGCTGCGAAGGAGTGCGGCAGAAACTAACTCAGAAACTATTTTAATAAAAATAAAAATTCTAGCACTTTGTTCTTAAAGGTAGAAAAGCTTGACAAATTAGTAATTGACGAAGGAAGAGAGTTCCAGAGCCTAGGTCCTTGGTAGAGGATTGTGAATTTCTTGATGTTCGTTCGACAGGAATGCGCGCGATAATTACCGGCTGTTCTTGTGTCGTATCTATGGACTTGACTGTTTGTCATAAACAGATTGAGGAAAAGTGGAGGCAGCAGATTGTTGTGGTAACGGAACATGAATTTAGCAATATCGAGGGTATTGATTTGGAAGATGTCTAAAATTTTCAGGTTGGAAAATAGAGGAACAGTATGTGCTCGATAGTCTGAATTGGTAACAGCTCGCACAGCCCGCTTTTGCAGATAATAAATTCTGTTTAAATTAGATACGTATGTGGATGACCACACAGAGTTGCAGTAAGTAATGTATGGATAAATTAATGTATAGTACAGCATGAGTTTGGTCTTACAGGATAAGTAGAAACGCGTCCTGGATAAAATACCAACTGATTTAGCGATTTGTTTACAGACAAAGTTTATGTGATATTTCCAAGTAAGGTGTTCATCTAGGTATACCCCAAGAAATTTAGTTACATTACTTTGACTGATAGGTTGACCTCCAAAGGAGAGAGAAAAACTGTGATTGATTTTCCTCTGACTCGGGCGAAATATCACATAATTTGTCTTTTGGACGTTAATCGAGAGCTTATTGCATCTTAACCAAACATCAATATTTAATAACTCGTTATTAAGCACATTCTCCAAGTAGTTGGGATTAGAGTGTGAGAAAAAGATGCTGGTGTCGTCAGCAAAAAGCAGAGGCTCAGTTAATTTGGAAACTTTGGGAAGATCATTTATGTATAATATGAAGAATAAGGGGCCTAGGATGGATCCTTGAGGAACTCCACACTTAATAGTCTGCGTTGCAGAACATGTTTGATTGATCTGGACAAATTGCCGGCGGCAAGAAAAGTAGCTTTTAATCCACTGCAGAGCCACACCATGGATACCATAATGCTCTAGCTTGGTAAATAAAATTTTATGGTCCAGAGTGTCAAAAGCTTTGGAGAAATCTAGGAAAACACCTACAGTAGTTACACGCTGGTCAATTGCCGAAGAGATTCTATTTATCAGATGAATTAGAGCATGGCACGTTGAATAGTTTTTTCGAAATCCAAACTGGCAGCGGTATAGTATATTATATTGCTCGGCGAATTCAGTTATGCGGTTATACATTACTTTTTCAAAAAATTTTGAAAAGTTCGACAAGAGAGAAATAGGTCTGTAGTTTGTGAAAAGACTAGGATCATTTGCTTTGTAAACTGGAATAACTTTAGTAAGTTTTAGTTTATCAGGGAAGATGCCTTTTTCTAAAGAAAGATTTATGATGGTAGTCAGGGGTGCAGAGATCAAGTGAAATGAGTGTTTAATTACACGCATTGAAATATTGTCATAGCCGGGAGCCTTCCCCGAAGCAAACATGCTACAAATGCTTTCCAGTTCACACGGGTTGGTAGGTTTCAGGGTTAACGTCACCAATAAAAGAACTGACAGAGGAATTAACGTCACGTATTGCACCAGCTAAGTTGGGACCAATGTTAGTAAAGTATTTACAGAATTTATCAGCAATTTCCTCTGGATCCGATAACAGAAAACAGACCACGCTAAACCACATTTTGTTTTATTTTTAACCCTCCGAGATCTGCAGAATTCTTCATATCCTACGAAAGCCGAATTCAATAATTGTTTTATTATTCATTTAAATGGCAAAACTTTTCTGCTCACCAAAAGTATCTCAACCTCGTCCCCAGGTTTTCTCGGTCAACTGTTCAATGATCGGCAGCAGGCTGCACATTTGACGTCGCTGATTCAATAATAGGCAGCGGGCTGCACTTTTGACGTCAATATGACAAAACGTTTGACATCATCGGTTCAATATGTCAAAGTGAATTATGCGTGTGGTTTTAACCAATCAGAAACGGGGAAATAGTTTGAATGATAATCAGAAAAAACAAAGAGCGAAATAGCGAAACTCATTTAAGAACGGGGAAATATTTTGAATGAATAATAAAGCAATTACTGAATTCTTTCGTAGGATATGAAGAATTCTGCTGATTTAGGAGGGTGTTATCCACCGAGGCCTTCATAACACCCTCCTGGATCTGCAGAATCCTTCATTCTTATCCTATGTCGAGATATTTTTAGTTGTGTTGTGTGACATCCAGTAAGGTAAGTGATTTGCGTTATGTGATCTCTTTTTTTCGTTATTTCAAAGTAGACAATCGAACCAATTAATCAGTCCATACATCATTTAAGGTGTGTCACATGTTGACTATCCCTCTAAAATTCTTTCTAAATGACATAAAAACATCTTCCATATAAACTTCACTCGCAGCACTTCACTTTCTCATGGAAACTACTACTTTATAATCATTGACGTCATTTGCCCCTCTCTCCCCTCCCCGCATAGACTCTTTAGTTTTTATTTTGGGCGGATCCAGCGCGAAATGATTTGTTGTAACGCTAGACCATTTCTCATCACGTCACGGTAATTTCACTGAACTGTTTGGCTGGGTACTATATAAAAACCAATCACTGCTACGTACGGAAAACCATTTGTTTCGTCTGCAAACCATTTCACGGTATACGGTAAGCCTTTTGACGTGACACTAGGCCATTTTTCATTACGATTTAAAACCATTTGTAGTCAGTAGTTAAATGAACCATTTCTCAGAGCACGCTGTACCGTTTTGGCGTCAAGCGATTAAACCAGTACTGACTTTTTATACGTAAGGGACATAAGGGGTTACATAGTCAGCTTGATCTTGTGGTAAAATGGTATTGCACTGGTACAGTTAACCATTTCACGTTGCACTAAACTATTTCAGACTTTATATTGACTGTCGTTTTGACTTTGAAGGCTACATCGGTTTTTGTTTACTTTCCCAGTTCTACTACATCTCAGACGCATTTCTAACAGAAATTGAACCATTTACATTTAAACTTGATCATTGAGATTCATTTGTGTACTTGTTGTACCTTTTCCGACATACAGTAGCTAATCTGACTAGATCATCCTATCCAAAAGTGTTCAAGCTAGATCTGACCATTTCTAATTATTATGAGCATTCTAAATCGGCCATAACCTTGCGTGTCACTCGGCTGTGAAATAATCTCATGTTTATTCTGCTGAACCGCACACGTGACTTGTAACGCACCACCAACTGAGCAAAGAAACTGGAATGGAACCTAAAAAAAACACTTTTAAGGTGAAATGAGTTAAAACAGTCTCTTAATTCCACAATTTTAAGTTTCATGCCGGGTTGTCATGCTTCGTTTGCTGCGAAGTGTTTAACTCACTTGCAAGTGTTTGCTTTTCATTGGCCGATCTTTTCATGTGTGTATAATTTCTAGGCGATATTGTAATTCGCTTTTTCCCAGGGGCAATTAAAACACTCATTACTCGTTCATTCTGTTTGATAGCTCGAATATTCTGCCGCTCAGTTAAAATAATCCTCGTATTTTATTTAATTCTCGTGATATCTGTAGAATAATGGCTCCGCGGAGGTCCACAGCTGTTGAATCGGAGACTACGCACTCTGTATCAGAAAGCAGCCTTGGTGAGACTGATCGAGGGACATCGCGCTCGCCGCAACAGATCGTTTGGCTAAATGTCTACTTGATCGCAGCGCTCCATCTGATGGCGTTGTATGGTCTGTACCTCATACCCTCCGCAAGCCCATGGACTTGGTTCTGGAGTGTGCTCTTGTTTCTCTGGGGAGGTATGGGTGTCACTGTCGGTGCTCACAGGCTATGGACACACCGAACGTACAAGGCTACTTGGCCCCTGAAATCATACCTTATGGTTATGAATTGCTTCGCTGCACAGAACGACATCTTTGAATGGGCGAGAGACCACCGCGTTCACCACAAGTATTCCGAGACGGACGCGGACCCGCACAACGCAAAGAGAGGGTTCTTCTTCTCACACGTTGGATGGTTAATGATGAAAAAGCACCCCGATGTTATACAAAAGGGAAAACAGCTGGACCTGAGTGATTTGTACGAGGATAAAATCGTCATGTTTCAGCGAAGGTGAGCTTGTTTGTGAACAACTCCCTGTTTAATCGCGTATGATTTCGTAACAAAATAATCGCTATAAAATAAGCTCTGAGTACGATTACGTTTTATGACCCTGAGCAGTACGTAATAAGTCAAATGAAATCCGTCAAAAGGGAAGGCGCTCTTTATATGGTCTTAAATATTTCTATATTCCAAGCTTACGCTACCTAAACAAACCTCGTCACCCCTGAACGCTTCTTGTCCCCTCCCTCCCTCCCTCCCTAAGCTTCCCTCCCCTACCCCTTCCTCCAAGGGCATGACACAAGCTGGTCGCGACTTTTCAACGTTTTTCTTGTATTCTCTCGTGTTAACGTAGTCTTTCTACAGTTTGTAACCTCTAATTATCATTGAATCATTTTGTTTATAAGTGAATTAATTAAAATAGTGCGGTCAAGTTCTTTTACTTGCACCTACATCTTTACGTAAGCGAGGAAAATGTAATTTTCAACACGCACATGCATGATACTATATTTGATAATGCAGATTAAAATGAGTAGCTCATGAGCTGATGGAAGCCCTAGTGAAGGACTCCAAAGTCAAACGGTCGGGATCCTGCTCGTCCCTTGCTAAGGGCTGTGTAAATCACGGATTTTTGGTGTGACTGCGTGGTGAGGACGAAGCGACACCATTTTAGTCGTCAAAGTATCTTCTAATGTTGCACTCGAAGTAATTTGAAAAGCGTTGTTATTGCCCATTTAACTTGGTACTGTCTAGCCAAGAGGAGCATCCCTGACCTCACGTGGTGGTCCACCCTCGTTCCCAGGGTCTCTCATCTTTGCGGTAAGATGAGAGATCCTGGGAACGAGGTTGATGGTAGTCTTTCCCCGGGAAGGGGCCTACCAGCAAATAACTGAATAAAAATATCCTTAAAGTAAAGAGGCCAATAAAATAATTACGAAGCACATATACAATAATAAACATAAAAAGTATTAACATCTAATTTGCATCTTTATTCCGGCCAGGCACTACAAGCTTCTCAGCATACTCTTCAATATTGTAATCCCCACCTGGGTACCGTGGTACTTTTGGAGTGAAACCTTCTGGAACGCATTTTTCATAAGCTTCGCATTCCGTTACGCTTTCATCCTCAACGCTGCTTGGTCAGTGAACAGTTTTGCCCATATGTACGGAGACAAACCTTATGACGAGACCATCAGTCCATCAGAGAACTCCATTGCAATCCTAGCAACGGTCGGCGAGGGTTACCATAACTACCACCACGCATTTCCACAGGACTACGCCGCAGCCGAGCTGGGTGCCCTGTGCAACGTTTCTAAGTGGATTATTGACGCATGCGCGTTGGTCGGTCTGGCATATGACTTAAAAACCGTTTCCAAGGAGGCCATCTTGCAGCGGAGAATGCGCACTGGCGATCTTCAGCATTTAAAACATCATGATGATTAAGGTTTTCTCATGGTTGCAACTTACTTTCAGTTATCAAAAATAGCGTTTTTCATGAGCGAAAAAAGTGGTTATTTTCATTAAGAACCGGTTGTGCTTGTTTGGCGCGCAGTTGGAACTCCTTTTGGGTTGCACCGTCACGAAATTAAAACATAATTCGAAAACCATTCGGTGAAAAAAGTCAAGAAATTATAATGCTATAGGAGATAAATAATTAAGAAACTTTTCCAAGTATTAGGTCTGTACATTTTCCCGATCTTCAAGTATTTGTCGAAATGTTTTGCACAAATTTACAGAGCCCAGTATGGAGCCGCCATGTTGGTGTACCTTCAAGGGACACCAACATGGCGGCCAGAAAATATTGTAAACATCTGGAACTTACTTTGGCTCTCTAGGCCACTGATTATCTGAGCTGATGAAGCAAAACATATAGGCACTTTTCCCTTCTAAAAAGGGTAAAACTCCCGAGATAAGTATATGTTTTTCGACAAACACGTTCATAGTTTTTGTCACGCAACGCCATAACTCTGAAATTTAAAATGTGCCTGCTTTTAGACGAAGCATGTTCTTGAGCTGAAAAGTTGTTCACAGACATAAATTTATCCCCTCTCGTGTCTGATGAAGCTAATAACTTTGGTGCCTCTTTCGTTTGGATTCTAGAAAATGATGACGTCAAATAACCCCAAAAAATGTGACGTGTAGCCAACGTTTTTACACAAAAATGTAGCTTGGGCCACTCTTCGAATCCGTGTTAATACGTCAAGTCTAAAATAATGGCTCTGCTATTTGTATCTCTGTGTATTAAAAAATAAAGGGAAATAATTTGGACGTGACACTGGTCATGTAATGAATGTCTTTGTTTGTACCCCTCTCTGTTTCTCTGTTTTTCATGTTACCATGCACGGAGCAATAGCGTAGCTCCATCTTTCTGTATTAAACCACACACAACCCACAATTCCTCGATTCGCTACGACGAAGGGCTAACGCTCGAAACGTCAGCTTTCGAGCCTCTTTACGGTGGCCAATTCACATTATCAACCCAGTTGATAAAACCAAATTATCTTGTAATAATCGCCATCGACGCAGCACCACAGTTTTTTTAGAAACTTATCCCCCTTATCTCTGTTTAGTGCAGTTCGATTCTTCATTACAGGGCCGTACATAGCTGGGGGGGGGCAGGGGGGGGCAGGGGGGCAGGGGGGCAGTTGTCCCGCCAGGAAAACTTATTTTTTTTCTGACACAGTGTTTGATTTTGTTGGGCTGTTTACGGGAGATCCCTGTGAAGGTTTGTGGAGTTTGCCCCCGCAGACAAAAAATCCTGGATACGGCCCTGCATTAACACCCGTCAAAATTACGTCGGAGAAATTTAAAAATTAAACCTCGAAAACGTGTTAAATGTTTTTCCTTCACACTCCGCCGGGGAAATTTTTAAAAGCAACAATCACTTTGGATTTATGTCTAAGGAAGGGCAGGCCTAACAATAGAAATAAAGCTTCGTTTTCGTGACGGATTAGTGTGGGCGGCAGGCCTAACCGTAGAAATAAAGCTTCGTTTTCGTGACGGATTAGGGTGGACGGTAGGTCTAACCGTAGACATGAGGCTGCGTTTTTAAATTTCTTCTGCATAGTGTAGGCGGGGGACTTAGAATCGCTTTTAGTCTCTCTCCGACCTGGAAGTTTCCTCACAGCCTAGAAATGCCAGATCGCAGTGGTTTGAGGAGCGAATGAGACAAACAGTGGATACAAGACCATTTTGGGTTTGGGAGAAATACAAACTCAAACAAGACATCTACACACAGGCTCCCAAAGGAAAAAACATGATTTTGTGTCTTTTCTCTCTTAATTGACATGATCGCATATTTCCTAAAAGCCTGATTTAACTCCTAAAATACCTAGAACTATCATCGCTCATCGATCGATTTTACAATCTAAAGGTGAGGCTATGCCAAGTAAAAAGCATCAGCTATATCCAAATAAAATGAATTTTTCATAAAGCTTCCTTTCTAATGAATAAGTTTACGAATAATCACTAAAAATATCTCTACAAACTATTTCTTAGCTTTCCTGCAGCTGCTCTCAATAGTTATTTTAAGACTTGACGTGACTGAGTTGTCACGCGTGACGTGATCATATGTAACGCTACATTAAGGTTAGAGTATCTGGGAGACGGATACAATTTTCCGAGTAAGATGAATAGATCCACTCATTTACATCGAAGAATATACCTAGCCATAAACAGCATTAACAGATAAATATAATGTATATATCTTAAATTTACTTTAGATGCATCTTCGTGGCAGTACAACAGACCACACTGGGACATGTGGCATTGTACATTGTTTTATCAGCTTAAGAATAAAAAATAAAATTAACATAAAAACCCTCAACTACCACCAAAATTTGTTGAATTTCTTAACCCCTAAAACGCTGTTTGCCTTGAAGCAAGGATATGTCTGAATCTACGTAGAAGCAATTACTCTGAGCTTTAACTCTCGTTTTGAATGTTGCTATAATATACTTGTCCTTACACTAAGCGAAACTGTACAACGTTTAATAGAGAACTTTAAATGATTAAAACTATTAAATATTGTGTCCACGGAAACAACAACGACAACAACAGAAAAAACAGATGCTGGGGAGGGGAAATTGAGGTTCTTTAAAATAGGATTTTCGGCCAAGCCAGGGTACTTTAATGTCTTATTTCCCCCCCTCCAGCACTGTTAAATACCGACGAAAGGGCTTAGAGTACGAATTTAGATCAGTTTAGAGAGAGAAATTCTGTAGAAGTAATGAACCTATGTTAACTTCCTACAACTTTCCTTAAGTAATATTTTACTTATATCTATTATGCTGGGAGACCTGATCTCCCTTACTGTCTTTCTAATATCAGGGGTTAGTTTTCTTGAACCTCCCAGGGGTAGCAAATTCCCCCTCCCCCAACAAAATAGTTCGACGTCACAAGCCGGAGAATTGTCTCGAAAAGACGCTCAAGTTGTGACAACATCATAGCGTTTAACCCTTGAAGCCCAGTGTTCAACAAACGAATTCTCGTTACTGACCTCTATATATTGGCTGGGAGAATTTTTAAAAACTAAATATCAACTTGAATTCGCGTAACCTTTTACAGTAAGGGGATTTCAAAGCTGATTACTCCAGGGGCTATATCTTTGCCTTCTTACGCTTGAGGTTTTAAATTGCGACTGTTCAATATAGTATATTGTGCAGCTGATTCCGGGGGGAAACTCCCATATGAAAATGTTGGGATGCAACATGGGCTCATTTCCTGAACAGCGGCCGATAATCAAGCCTATTCCGTTTAAAGTGGTATACTTTAGGGTCAAACATCAAGTTCGAGCCGCACCCAGAGTGGTTTCCTTAAGAGTTTCATTCAAATTTTCCTGCAAGCATCCCTGACCTTTTCGTAAGGGAGGCCCCCCCCCCCCCTTCCCCCGGCCGGGAAAATGATTACGTGTTTACTGTGAAGTTTTCTCGCTTTGGGCCAGAATGGCTCGAAAAACGATGCTAATAATGTCGAACAAACCGTTCCTGCAAAATTGTATTTCTAAACTTGCGGCGAACCGCGTGAAACGTCTTTCTAGAAGACACAAACTAGCTTAAGCAACAAAAATTTCTTTCACCGCGGTCAATCCTTCCCGCTCCCAAGACGTTCGGTAATTCGAGACCGAACATTCCGTGCTAAATACGTAGCACCACTGAAATCCATGCAGCTCTCTGATTGGTTGTTATTTACGAGCGAAAACTGAGCAACAATCAATCAGACACCACAATTCTCTCATTAGAGCAACGTCATCGATAGGGGTTTTTCGGGCCCAGTCCCAGACATCTCCGAGAGGAGGAAGAACTAACGATGAAAGACAAAACTTCGTGCACTCAAGCTAAGCTAAGCTTGCAGTACAGCTTTTGGTATGAAGTATCATCACAATATGCGATCCTGGCGTTTTGTGTACAACTAATAATAAAGCAACTTTCCTGCGAATAACCTCAGAGGTTTACGTCAGTTTGCACTCACTGAACCAGTTTGGAAAGTTCCCTGTGACACATGTAGGATTAAAGCCAGTTCTGGTAATGACCTGTCACACAGGTTTGAGTGTAAGGTGCAACAGTAATAAGCGTGTCTATTGGATAGCTCACACCAGTCCGCGTCGCAGTGGAAATAGTTGTCAGCGATGCAGGATCAAGCCCCATGCCATTCATTTCTCTGATCCGCTTCGCAGAATCCACAAAAGAGGACAAATAGTTTTGCGAATTAACTAAAGCTAAGTTCGACGAAAGCCCATTTCCCGCCGCTAAAAGTGGGTGGAAAGGCGGCATGAAGAAACTGGGATATGTCGGGAACGGAACTCCGAATTTGTACGGACTGTACCCAAAAAGGCGATTGGCCGCCATTGAGAAGTCAAGATAAGATCTTTCTGGTCCAGCAGAAAGTTTGTCTCTGTTTCCTGCGGAATGAGGAAATGGCGGCATAAATGGAAATCTTGGAGTGACTGGAACCCTCGGTACTTGCAGCGGAGGGTCTGAAACAGGATGGTGCCTCGTGGAGACCTCAGGCTCCTTGTCAGACGACCGAGCTTGACAAATGGGCTGACGAGTCTTATCTAGCTCCGTTTCACCCTGTAAGCCTGGTAATGTTTTCCCGTCTCCAAGAATGCTGCTTATCTGGTACGACGAGGAAGCAGCGGTACTATGTTTGCTCTCCTTGTTGTTTTCATCTCCTAAAAGTCTTGAAACACTGAAGTTGGAGCCAGTGAGGCTGCGCTCCTCGTGTGGCTTGGTTGTAGACTGTTCAGTGGCAACATCTTTGTGGGAGCCTAAACTCCTAGCATGAATGTTTAACACTCTCTCAGGGATTACCCCGTTAGGGATAGAGAAGCTTTTGAGTCCTTCACCCTGCGATGGCTCTCTATAAATTGCATCAACGTTGTGTCCTGACAATGTCTGGTTTGATGCTAATCTACTGCCCTCACTCGAAGAGACATCACTGAGCAAGAGTTTGTTTTTGTGTCCTTCGCTAATGGGATGGGAATGAAGCGAAGATCCCCAGCTTTGCTGCCGTTTTTTGGGAGAGGGCTCCTTGTTCTGTGAAGTGTTTAGTTCATTTATCCAAAAGTGCTCCTGACGGGTCCCACCTGAGACCAAGTCAATTGGCTTGGGAAGGTGGTTATTTTGGTCAGGCTTTGTCGGGGACAACATAGATGGAACGTCCTCGACGGTATTTCGTCCACTACGTTCGTCCACATCATTAACTGGAAGGTACTTAGAAGAGTTTATGTCCTTAGGTACCCTTGAAAATTCGTGATAAGTCATTCCATTGTTAACTTGTTGCATTGAAGTACATTGCAAACGATCTGATGAACCTGTCAGAGTACGGGCACCCGTGGGATCGTGCATCCCATTTTGAAGTACGACATTGGCATTCACCGATGCTACCTCAACAGGATGAGGCGCATAAGAATCACGCCTGTTTGTAACACCAGGATCAATGTCGGCTCTAGACAGCGCCGTCTCTGCCAGCATGTCCAGGTATCCCACCTCACGCTCTTCTACGCTTGAATCGGAGGAGGCCTCCTTCTCCGCTGCATCCGTCTCCATGCTGCCAGCGGATTCCCCTTCCAGCTTCTTCCTGGCCACCTTCTGCTCCCATTCTCCCAAGCCATGAAGTGTGAGGTTCATGTGCTTGTGTTGATAAAACACAAGGCTGATGCGGGTTGGATGCTGTCGAGTGGGATTCTTAAGAGGCGTCGTCGCATGAAGTTCTTTCTTCGCTACTTCAATGAGCAGAGACCCATGGGTAAGAGCGATAGCCACTCCACCCATGTTCTCCTCGATCTGGAAGGGTTTACGAGACTGTTCCACGCTGAAGAGGTCTTTGCCAGTTTTTCGATTTTCCACGTCCTCCTTTACATTAGCATTCTCGTCCAGTGGAACACTGTTCGAGGCTCTCATGAGTGGAACCTCTTTATCATCGACCCACTTGATCTGAGAAGGCCCTCTTACGATATCGTTAGCGCCATTGTAGTGGTGAATAACCGTCTTTGGTTTTGCATACTCCGAACCTCTACTCGACTGGGTGCCACTCATCCCAAAGGACTTACCAAAAGGCAACCGACAGTTCCACGGTCCACCTACAATTGGAACCTTTCTATCGTAATTATCATAGTTATTGTAATTGCTGCCGGAGTTGTGGTAGTGGTTCAGGTGTCCCGGATTTCGATACAAATATGGTATGTGGTTCTCGTCGACCCAGTGCACCTCAGGCGCACGGCAGTGGTTCAGAACGAAGCCGTTCCCAAGGTGAGGATGAAACTGGAACAACGGTGAGCCATGAGGAGTGTACTGTCCGTTATAACAATTGCTCATCACGTGGTTAGAGGCTGGATGATGATGAATCACAGAATTGGGAAACCCGTGCATGGTCTGCCCATGTCCATGTGGGATGCGTTGCCCATCAAACGAGAGGAAAGGCTGGTTGTTGTTGTTGTTGTTTACCTCCTGGAAGATTTCTTTGCACTCCTGCTTTAGCTGTTGGTCTTGGTTATTTGCTGCTTTGTTTCCTTTTAGAGAATTTTCTTGTCCTGTGACGGTCGAGTAACCTGGAGACACACCCACAGGAGGCTCAAGAAAGTGACTGGGCATGAAGTAATTTGGCGCCACAGGGAAACCATCCTTGTCCAGTAAGCGGTATAAGGGCAGGACATGAAGCTGTTCATCTTCGGAGTTGTGAGAGCCTGGCCTCAGAAGGGAACAAACCTGCGACAATGGCAACAGTAAAAACATACTGTCAGCATAAAACGAACAGTGACAACATTAGACACAGGTCAAAACAAATAAAAGCACAGAACAGTCTCCTGGTTTCTTAGGAACGATAAGAAACTGAAAAACAAAATGACACGATTGGAAACTTTAACCTACAATTTTCTTCTTGGCCTTGGTAATCATGAGTTTTAACCCCATGTAGTGAAACCTAATGTAAGAGGACACCCTTGATACCTGAAGAAACTGCCCATTCTCAGGAGAACTTTCCTCTTACGCCAAGTTACAATTGTGAGTAGTGTTTGTGTGGCTGGGATCAGGACTACGTGTCTGCTAACACAAAGTGTCTTCTAGCGAAGGCTACACACTGTATTTTCGATTTATTCCTTGGGGTCGGGAGAGATAAGAAAGATTTCCGAACGACTTTGCGAGTCTGTTCGTTGTCCCGAGGAAAGATGTTAATGCTGTTATTTACTAGAGAGAGCAAGGTCTGCTTTGCAGCTATACAAAGTGTTTTGAGTTAGTCACAATACAGAAACGACTGTTGTTACCAGTGTTGCTCCGCCGTCCATATTCCTGGAGTCCTTGTGGCTGTGCGCACAGAAATCCATACAGCACGTGACACCAGAGAATGGGCGCTTCTCGTTGTTTCCAATGCGGCATTCGAGGCCCTCCTTTTCTTGTCTTACCTGGAATTAGAACGATTTACGCATTTCTCCTGAGTTGGCGACACTACCCAAGTACTTCTAAAGCACCATCATACTGTGATAGTGGAGAATGACGAGGTATTTTACTGCAACTGGCTTCCAATGAAAGCTCATGCGGGGGAATATCATTAAAACGAGCTCCGCGCCGCATATAGGAAAGGCAAAGAACTGAACATCAGAAAAGTATCCACAAAAGGTAAAAATCTATCAGTCAATAGTACCGTTTACTCAGTAGACAACCTACCGGACAATCTCTAGCCGCGGAAGAATGTCAGTGATTAGCTAACTGACATCTAAGCTCACCAAAAACGCACCAATTTGTGGTTTTTCTTTACAAAAAGGTTACTATCACTAATGTAGAATTCAGTATTTCCGTAAGGATTATCATCTACATATACATATATTGTGTTTTTTTTCCTAGTAAGCTTCGTTTTGCTTGTGTAAACGACTTCGCTAAAATTTACATGTAAAAACTACTTCGCCAGTCTAAAGCGCATTAATTTGCATGCCATAGTTTGCAGTCTCTCTCAAAACAATAGTCCCGAGCCCCTGAGGTCGCCTAAAGCTGTGAATCTTGCGAACCTTCTTAACAACGAGTAGTTTTTCCAAAAGCGTAGCAGCTGTAGTATGCTGTTTTTGTTTTATCATTTTAGCAGCTGGGCTGGGGGCATTGTTTCTGTTGTTTGTTCCATTGTACTCTCAAAGGGCTGCAAGACATTCATGTGAGACCTTACGAGAGCTGCTACATGCCCCCCCCCCCCCCCATCTCTCTCTCTCTCTGTTCTTTCTCTGGCCTTCAGATCTATGTAAAATGCTCCCTTTATATGTATATCATCACTTAATTGCTAGGGGCATGCTTAACTAGTTAAGTACAATAATATGTTTAATTTTATTGTACTTTCTTATTGCTGCTTTATATTTCCTTTCATTTCTTTCACTGGTGGAGTTTCCTTTCAGTTTTCTCACATTTTTCGACCTTCTTAAACTTGTTTAAACGAATGGTTATTTCACTTTACAAACAGCTGTTATTAACATCCAGTAGAAAATAACCTTGTTATATCTTACATCTAGTTGGTCTTCTTTG
>CM042758.1:3280822-3293322 GCA_022496165.2 Catalaphyllia jardinei | reverse complement strand
GGTGACTTTGAGAATCTTTTTCCAGAAAGGGCTATTATTAGAACTACTGTTTATATACATGTAATGTACCTGGTTGTCGAAGGCTTGTGGGGCAAACTTTTCGTACACAACCGACAAATCAGCTGCCAAACCGTGCATCATTTTCTCAAAGTCCTCCTCCTGTTCGTGTGTTGGAAAGAGAAACGTTTTTCAGAATCCACTGAAATTAACCCCTTTGCTACTGCATTAAACTGAAATTCTATTAATGTGGTTTTATCTCAAAAATTTGAAACGAAACCCAAACGTGTGACCACTGTAGTACTCTTTGAAATAAGTAATCCATGGTTCATCATGTAAGTCAACAGTGGATAAAACCTCAGTGTGTGACAATTGAAATGAAAGCGGTATTGTTTATTATACTGTACAAGGTGGTTCTAACTTTTTAAGTCTGGATAAAACCCTAGTGTGTGACCATTCAAGTGAAAGCTATTGAGCAGTACTTTCATGTGCTACTGTTTATTATGCTAACCAAGATGATTCCAACTTTCAAGTCTGTGAACGAATCCCTAGCTTATAGCCATTCAAATAAAAGCAGCAGAAGTAAATTCGCGCGGTAGTGTATTTCATTACGCAAAGTAGTTCCACAGCCTACCTTGGAGGGATCGAGCAATTTAAACTTTCGCGGTGATTTGCTTCGAGTGAACTTGCAGCCGTTATAATACATGCTCCAGGAACAGCCGAACGAGAAAGACGCGCCACAGGTCTCCTCACTAACCCCCTGACAGGCACACGATTTACTGCAAAACAATAACCAGTAGGAAATATTGGGTCCAAGAACGTGTGGATGGTAGTAGAGCACAGGGGTAATGAGAGGGGGGCTTTTTCGTTTCTACCAAGAGGAAAGAGCTTCCCTGGATTTTCACAAAATAACCGGATTAGAATTAGTAGAAAATTAGGCCTCATTCACACTATGCCGGAGGAATTTCCAAAGGCAGCTTATTCTCTACGGCTAGACCTACCGTCCACACTAATCCGTCAAGAAAACGAAGCTTTTAGAAAACGCTCTCAATCCGGTGGAATTTGAAAACGCCGGCTTAGTGTGGACAGAAAACATTCTGGAAAAATAGCTTTTTGAAAACGATACCATTATGATAATCACGTGCTTTCCATGTCCGAGTTTCAATCAAACAAAATTGTTGCATTTTTAAATTACTCCTGCCTAGTGTGGAGGGAAAACATTTGATGGGTTTTCAGAATAAACCCCGTATTGTACATGGGGCCTTAGAGAACAAAGAATCTTCTTACGTTTCATTGATACCACATCTTCTTGCTGTAGGGAGGCCATGCTGAGGCAGAACTGTACTGAGTTCCTTGTAGAGACTATCTGCACTCTCCTGCGCAATGCCTTCCCATAATACAATGTTCACCACGTTTAGTGACGTTTCACACACGTGATCAGCACGTTTGCGTGCAATGACCAAGATCTTTTCCTTTTCACTGGATCGACGAAGAACCTAGATGTATGTCAATTCAAAAGTTGGCATGTTTAAAGCTAAAAAAAGAACGGTTTTCTAGCGTCTACGGATAAATTTGTTTTAATGATGGGAGAAAAATTAGGTCTATGTAAGCTTTTATCACTGAAGACTAAATGTTCTAGTTCCAGCTAGTTGCTAGGGTATATGATTTCGGTAGTGTAGCAACAAATGTTTTAAAGCTTCGCTTTACTTTCCCTGAAACGTTAGTTGCAAAATTGCAAACGCTCGGATAGTTCCTGCACGCAGTTTAAAACCTTTGTTAGTCTGGCCCTGTCGCTCTTGTAACAACCATGTCTTATTGTAAAAGCGGTTTTATTCCAAGCTGATTAGTGTTACGCTCCATGGTGAAATACCTTACAACGCCCCAAGTAAAACTAGGCCGATAAGCCTGGCATGCTTGTCCTAAATCTGACTAAATATTTCCTACAGCTTGTTTTTGGCTTATTCAGTAACTCCATAACGGGCAATAAGCTTTTGACTTCATATATCTACAGCACAGATTGACTCACCCATCTGGCTATGGGACACCCAAGCTGATTTTTTCCTTCCTTTCCGGTGAAACCGATCTGAAAATGGGCGAACAATGCACTGGATTAAATCATGAAGACTACTCATCCCACTTGAAGTAAGCCTAAGATTTTCGTAAGATTCATCAATGCAGGACTAAAGAATCGTTCCAACTTTGACCTTTACTTGCTGTCGGATTAAGACCGTGAATACCGGACTGACTGCACTGCATTATACTACTGTATATCATTTCAGCGACATTAATGCCAATTATCAAGACCCGAGTTGGTGGTGAAAACAGTATAACAGGAGATAGCATCAAATAACTCTCTTATTTCAATTCTCAGTTTCAAGCAGGAAACAACTGGAAACTCTGACTAGGGACCCCTCAACGTTATACAATCCATGCAATACCGCAAAATCAGCAACGTGCCTTCTGCCCTCTTATTGGAGCATTCCTCGTGGATTAAAACCTGATACTATTTTGTACTTACTTACCAGTTCAATTCTAAGAGCCGGTCCCTTGACGCCAAACCTGGAAGTATCAAACTTTATTATAAACATTACCTTTTCCAGAGAGTTGGCTAGTTCTTCTACTACATCTATTTGCAGTCTTAAAGCTACAAGTAGGTCCCGATGTCGAAGTCATTTGTCTGCCGCGGCGGATCTAGGGGAGGGGGCGGGGGGCTAGAGGGCTGGGGGACTGGGTGACCGGGGGGCCACCTCCCCTTATTTTGGGTAAAAAAAATCACTGAAGGAAGAAAAGCCAAAAAAAATACCCCTCCCCTTAGCTCAAGGTCTGGATCCCCACTGGTCTGATATACAAAATTACCTTCAAATAGAAGAAAACCTCATCAAGGTCAAGACACTAAGGAATTCATCAAAAACTGAAATCAACTAGCAGTTCTGAAAGGATCTGCGCAAAAAATGCTATTTTTCTATGACTAAGTAATTTCCTTTATTACCTCCACACTGATTGAACTATTTTGTTTTTAACTTTCTTTTTCAATGACAAAACAATGAGCAGAAAAATACAAAACAATGCACCAGTTACAATGCTCAAAAGTCAATACCATGGTATATCAATACCTAATTGGTCTAAAATACTGCCAATGTGTTCCAGAAAATGTCCATACCTGCCTCATGGAAGGGATTTCGAAGATCTCCCCACCTACCCCTCGGGAAATTCTGATTAAGCTTCCTATGTTTCTTCATTTTTGGGGGTCTTACAGAACCACCCACCCCACCCCCCAGGAAGTTCCAATTATCCCTTCTGAAGGAGGATTATAAATTGGATATTTTCTGGAACTGTTCAATATAGTTTTACAATACAGAAAAAAAAACTAAGGCAAGTCTCCATTCCAGTTGGCCATGGAAGATCTCTGTTTGAGTTGAAATTCTCACTTTGCACAGTAAGATCACTGAGTTAAACAATAATATCAACAGAACTTCAAAAAGTGAGATTTTCATCGCCAACTCAGATCTCCCATGGCCAACTGGAAAAAAACTTTAAGGCTTAAGTGGAATTTCCAGAGGGGTAGGGGTGGGGGGAGGTATTAGAAAAATTCCCTTCTGCAGGGGAGAAAAAATCCCTTCTGTGGGGAACACAGGCCATATGTCTTACCTGTCTTCTAGGAGATTTCTGAGGGAATCCAAGTTTGGCGCAGCACCCAAGTATGTATAATAAGGACTGTCGTCTTTTCCTGAAACTAGAATAATGCAATTATTACTTACAATTTATCACAATAGACTTGCTTGAGGACAAAACCTTGTGACCAAACCCTCTTTGCATCTGTAATGAGGTCCAAGACTGTAGATTAATTTGTAATGTGTATATTAATTCTTTTCCAAGAGGGCATGGTAGCAATTCCTGCAATCTGACTCGTTCTTGGCACAATCCATATTTTCCTTTTTTTCTGACCACAGTCCCAGCAATGTGCTCAATGTGTGTGAAAAAGGTCAACAATTATAAAGTAAGGTGATTTGAAAGAGAGAGGAAAAAATACGGCTGTTTTTTACAGGCTTAGGGTCTGCCAGTCTAGTGAAAAAGTGTGACCTCCAACTTGAAAAATACCACTCTCAGCCTGTGACCACAAACAGCATTTACAATTTTTCACTCTACAAACCTCCCAACTGGCAAATAACATATAAATTATTTTATACAAAAAAGAATGAATAGGATGCTACCCTTGAGGTTATAACACAAGCTAAATGCAATACCATCATTTTTGATGTAAAAATAAATGTTGAACAAAGTCAGGAAACAGGAGGTTGGAAGCCTGGGGGCAGATAACAAGCTAAAGAAGGGAGGAAAAACACAACATATAATTTGCATAACAGTAGAGGTGAGAAGGAGTTGCAGCTGAAGAAAGGACGCAGCTCTGGCAGGGGAGGGGGGGAAGGAGACTCCTGAAAAAAATTGATGAGGGTCATTGTACAGCCTGCTTCCCAAAACCCTTCCTCTATGTATGACCTGACCAAAAGTTCAATACCCTATTTATGATCATTGGGGCTGACACAGTTGCCCTACACATATTTTTTAAAGGGTTTTTGTTTATGTGGTGTAATCAATAATGACGAAAAAGTAGCTTCTCAAAAACAAATCAAGACTAGAGTACAAAAATCATGCCCTATCTAAGACCAAAATAGTCAAATAGATACCCTATTTATGACCAAAACAGCTGAAGAAGCATACCCTTTGGGGCAGCACATACCTACATAGCCCATATAAGGGATTAACCCCTCCCTCCCAGGAGTTCTGGCCACCCTGAATGGTGTCCCCTCTCGCCTATCAGCATAGTCAATTCTGTCCTTTGCTAATCCAATGGGCAAGTAAGGGTTTTTTAAAAAAAAAGGAAATTCAAAAAAAAGGAAATTCTAATAATAATAACTAATCTTGTAAGAACCATTTGGGGGTTATTGAGAATAAATTACAGGCTTTTACATCATAGTTTCCCCTATGGTGGAGACTTTTTTAATGAGGCTAAATGAACACTTATGTTTTTGTGTCAGCACAATGCCTTGCTATGTGTAAATTATTCTAGGGCAGGAAAGATGCAGGAAGAATTTAAAGTTTACAATTCAGTTTTAGAGAAAAAATAACCACATGTAATTCAGCTATCGGTCTGACAGTAAATAATGATTTATCATTTTCCAAAAAGCAAATACACTTTCTCATGCTGTTTATGTATTGTAGAGTGCATAGTGAGCTTTTCATTGATTGACTTGAATTGTTTTAGTGAGTTATCATACACACTTGTCAGACAGACATTTAAATAACAGAGTTTTTCAATCCTTTAAAACTTGTTGCTAGCTTTTCTGGCTCCTTTTTCAGTAACTCCTTAATCTCTGTTTGAGTATTTATATTAGCAGAGAGTGTTGAAGTTTATGGCAGTGCACAAGAGTCCTATGGCAACCATAGCCACCTACATGTAAAAGAAATGTGCTAATTAATTAAAATAGTAGTTGTTGTTGTAGTTGCTTTTTGTGAAGTCAATAAATGACTCAAGCTTGTTCACTAATATTTATCTGATGCCATTGGTAATGCTAGAAACCGTCATGTGCTGCCTCTAGTGTCATTGGTAAGGTAAAGTCTGCTTACAAAACAAGGAGGCCAATAAGATCTTAAACTCGTTTTGCAGCTCTCGTGGGCTCACGTTGCTACATATCACTAACATTGACTTAACTTGTTTAAATCGTAGAGGTGTCCACCTTAATCGTAAAGGGTCCGCACTTCTTACGAATTGCTATGCCGATTTTCTTAGGTCTAGTTGAAAATCTGGTAGTCGGCCTGCTATCCCTACCTCGCCCCGGTCAACTGATAATTTTAACTGTGACTTTGGCCACGATTCTGCATCCCAGCCAGACTTAACTTTCCATTTACCCAAACTTAAAGGCTTTAAAATTGCATTTCTTAATATTGTCAGTTTACCTAAGTACCTGGACGAGCTTCGCTTAAGAATGCTATCTCAGACACTAGATATACTAGCCTTAAGTGAGACTCGTCTTGACAACACCTTTACTGATTCTGCAACGTCAATAGAAGGTTATTCACTTGTTAGGCCTGACCGGTGCAGAAGCGGTGGGGGTGTTGCCATTTACGTTCGTAACGTCATTGATTATAAAACCAGATCCGACCTTTCTGACCCAGACCTCAAATTCATATGTATTCAGATTCAAAAACCCAAGGCCAAACCATTTCTTCTCTCAAACTGGTATAGACCTCCGAATTCACCAATTGAGCTATTTGATAAGTTCGAGATCCTCCTGGGAAAGATTGAGGCACAAAATATTGAATCAAATATACTTGGTGATATAAACTGTGACATGTTGGCAACCTCCCCAACTAACAAAACTAGACACCTTATCGAGCTCTGTGAATCGTATCAATATACTCAACTGATCAAGGAGCCTACACGCATCACATCAAGTTCTAAATCACTTATTGACTTATTTCTTACCAATAAGCCGGACAAATTTGTTACATCAGGCGTGTCTCATATTGGCTGTAGCGATCAGTCTAATTTATGTCTCAAGAAAACTAGCATGCCCTGGGTCGTTCCCGCGAATCATTGAATCAAGACAATACAAAAACTTAATGCTCGATTACTTTATGGATGACATTGCGCTGGTTCCCTGGGGCATGGTTGAGCTAATAGACAACCCTATAAGAGCATGGGAGGCGTGGAAACACTCTTTTTTGGCAGTAGCCAACCTTCATGCTCCAGTTAAGAAAAAGAGAGTTAGAAACTCCAAGGCCCCCTGGCTTACCCCTGAAATCAAACAATTGATGTGGGAAAGAGATAGAACAAAGCAAATCGCCACCGTTACTAATGATCAGTTGAAATGGGCAGAGTACAGACGGCTCAAGAATCGAGTTAACCATTCTATTAAGGCTTCCAAAAGGGATTACTATCATTCTTACTTTGAGGATAACGTTGGAAAAGCAAAAGCAACTTGGAATGGACTAAATACACTACTATCGCGAAAGAAAAACTTTGCTCAGGCGACAAAATTGATTATTGGTGAAGCGGTGATAACTAACCCTTGTGAGCTCAGCAACGCATTTAACAGGCATTTTACTGAGATAGGCCCCAATTTAGCATCTCAAATAAATCCCCCTCGTGTCAGCTTTCGTGATTTTGTGGAATCTTGTGACAGCACCTTCGAGCTAGAACTACTCACCACTGACGAACTGCGCAACCTTGTGAACGATATCCCTTTGGGCAAGGCAGATGGCCTTGATGGTATCCCTATTTCCCTCAAAGTTATCATTTAAGTTCATTGCATCTTCCTTGACTCATATTTTTAATTTAGTTATTTCCACTGGAATCATTCCCAACGACTGGAAGAGTGCTAGAATAACTCCAATTTACAAAGCTGACTCAAGGGTTGACCCAGCAAATTACAGGCCTATTTCTGTACTTTCTGTAATAGGCAAACTCTTTGAAAAAGCCATTTTTAATCAGGTATATGCATATTTAAATGAAAACAACCTACTTTCTAAATATCAGTCTGGCTTTAGACCCATGCACTCTACTCTTACAGCTCTCATCGATATCACAGACAACTGGTATCTTAACATCGACGGTGGTTTGACAAATGCCATTCTGTTTATAGATTTAAAGAAGGCATTTGATACTATTGACCATGAGATCCTTCTGTCAAAGTTGGAGCTGTATGGGTTTAAAGGTGCAAGTCTGAATCTTTTTCGAGACTACCTCTCTGACAGAACTCAGGTTACAGTTATTAATAATGTGAAGTCGGAAACTAGTCGCATACGTTGTGGGGTGCCCCAAGGCTCAATCCTCGGCCCCCTGCTATTCCTACTGTACATTAATGACCTTCCAAACTGTAACCTTTTATCAGATGTGAGGATGTATGCCGACGACACTAACCTCACGTCTGCCTCCAGCGACCCTGAAGAGCTGTTTTCATCCCTGACTCAAGATCTGAACAATTTGAAACAGTGGCTGGACTCTAACCGACTAAGTCTGAATGTCGTCAAGACCAAGTGCCTGTTTACAGGGACAAGGCATAAAATATCTTTGCTCCCTAGTGAACCTCACATTTGCCTTGATGGCCATTTAATTGAACGAGTCAATTGTTACAAGTGCCTAGGTGTCCAGGTGGATGAAACACTCTCGTGGGAAGCTCATATCTCTGAGGTCGTTAGCAAAGTTGCTAAAGTACTTGCTGCCCTTAGGAGGCTAAGACCGATATGTCCCCAAAGTACCCTCGTTGCAATATATAAGTCACTGATTCTTCCACATCTCGATTATTGCAGCGCTGTGTGGGGATGTATCGGTAATGGCCTCAGCCAAAAACTAGAGAAACTAAAAAACAGGGCAGCACGCATCATAACAGGGTCTGGCTGGGATGTCAGATCTGCCCAGATTCTTTGTGCCCTCAAATGGGAAAGCCTCGCTGACAGACGTTCTAACCAATTGAAATCTTTAATGTTTAAAACCGTTAATAACCTTGTACCCGAATACTTGTCTGATAAATTCACCAGCGTAAATACCATCCACAGACACAATCTTCGGGGCGCCCAACATAACCTTTTCATTCCACGGCCGAACACTGAGGCACTCAAGAAGAGTTTTCGTTATAGGGGTGCATTAACATGGAACGATCTGTCAGTGGAGGCTAGGCAGGCCACTACTTTAAATAGTTTTTATTCCGCTATCGAATGTTAGTAACAACTAACAAGAAAAATTCCTAAGTTAAGTTGAAATAATTAAAATAAGTTAATTAGTTAATATAGCTAGAATAGTTAAAATAGTTAAAATGGTTTTGTAATATTTTTAGTCTTCGCTTTTAAGTACTACGTTATATCTTTTAAGGTTAATGTGCACGGCTCTTTAGAAGACCACTTTTTAGTGAAATGATCCCGTGGGTAAATAAAGTTATTGATTGATTGATTGATTGATTGATTGGTCCATAGGGCCGGTGCTCAATTTTTTCTAGTTTCTGTAGCATCAAACAACTAGAACTATTTGTATCCCACTGGATAGGGGTTAAGGTTATCCCCCAGCATTAAATTTGCAGGTGGCCATTTACAAACTGGGTGGAGAGAGGCACTGTGAGAGTACAGCAACAGAATGTCCCCAGCCCGGGTTCAAACCTGGACAATCCAGAGGTCAGTGCATTTATAATGACACCAACATGCCTCCAAGTGCTGTATGATTGGCCCAGGGGACTCCCCCCATGAGTTTTTTGAAAAGCAATCATAGAGTTCTAAAGTGATGATGTCACAAAAAATAATTTTTTTGAAATCATGGGATATGATGCCATATTTTTATAGAGCATGCTAAAAGATTTCCTCATCCCAAAAATTAGCTCCGAATTGCAATTCCCGGTAGAGATATAAGGGATCAAAGTTTGACGGCATTCCATACAAACCCTTCAAAATTTGTTTCTGTTCCTTCAGTTTAGAACTGACTCAAAATTAGAGAGATTTATATCATTGGGGCAGTATCAAATTTGAATCCTTCATATTTCAGCTGGGAATTACAATCAAGAGCTAAGTTTTGGCAAGGAACCTTTTTTCAGGATACTCCATTCGAAAATGGTGCCCAATCCCATAATTTCACAGATTTAATTTTTTGTGACATCACACTTTAGAACTCTATTGGTGATCTGGTTATTACATAGTTTTCTCTTGAATTACATGGAGCATTCTTGCTGCATAAAAAATAATTTCTCACACAAAAACATTGGGAAATATCCTTTACACTAAGCTCCTAAAGGAAATGTGTAATTCCAGAAAATATCCATACCTCTCTCACAGAAGGGATTTTTTCTAAGACCCCCCACCCCAATGGAAATTCCAATTAAGCTTCATACATTTCTTTAGATTTTTATTGGCCTTGCAGAACCCCCAACCCCCCCCCACCCCCCATCCCAAGGAAATTCCAATCCCTTCTGTGGAGGGGAGTATGGATATTTTCTGGAACTGCATAATAAACAATTAATGTTTTCTTAACAGGTTCCACTGTATTGTTTTTTCAAATACAAAAATATTTTACATCTTCTAATAGCAGTAATAAGACAGCTACATGTCTAACATGTGGAACCTGGAAGAAGACTCTAATTCTAATCAAACTGCTTACTCTGACATGAGTGCCAGGAACCTAAACTGAAAAAATGGATGAGCTAAATTCATAAATTATGCTGGCAACAGGTCACTTTCCATAATAGTTTAAATTATACTATTCTTGTGTCACCTTATGTTTAGAAAACAGCTGGATCATAAATTTGCACTACAAATCAACAGCTCTCTTGCCCTGCCAGAATTAGTGTCTTTCTTTGGGTATCTGCCAATGTGCCTTCTCTATGATGGCCACTGTTGTCTTCATTTATGAGGAAGACCCACCAATAAGGGTTGATCTGTTTATACAGTAATTCAAGCATTTGGGATTCTACGGGACTATAACTGCCATGCTGTGCAAGTGGACACAAAATGGCGCACCGAGCGAAAATAACAAAACAAAGATTTGAGTTATAAATTCTTCTAAGCCCATACACAAATACAGTAATTTTGGTCTTTGGTCATGGTCATTTTCTTTCCTTTTTTATTTAAATCTTCAACCAAGATTAAATAAATCCTCCTTAATTATCAGCGATAAAGCGATTGCAGCAACTGTGGAAATTCAAAGCTCAATGGACCTCAACAAATCAACCAAATCAAAGACCAAATGTTGCAATCAGAACGCACTAGACCAAGTTTCCGGTGTTTTGAATTTTGAAGATTTGTTCCACAACCCCAGCGACAACAGTACTTTGTGAACCTTCAACAGAGCGTTAAAGGGCTTTCCCAAATTCCGTGCATTTTAAATGACGTGATCCCGAAATTTCAATCAGACATATTCTAACTTCATTCCAGCTAGCATGGACCTGTTAATTCCTATTGTTGTCGTTAATCAAGAATGCGTCTTGGCAAGAGGAACGACACCAGACGTGTTGAGAGAACCACTCATCAATCATTTAGAAACCAACAAAAAAACCCAGCGCGTGAAACCGACAACTTCAACACTCATATTGCCGCAGTTAAAAACCATTAGCGAAAGCAAACGCGTTTCTCGTTTTGTTTTCTTTACCATCTTTATTTTCTTCACGGCAATTCATTTCACGTTGCGTCTTTGATGATTTAATGATTTAGGCCGATAACATGGAGTAAGTCTTTTGCCAGAGCGCAAAGCAGTGAGTCGTTTAGGCAGATTAGGAATTAGCACAAAAAAACCGCCGGTGAATGGTTGAAAGAAGAACATTGTACATAGCGCAATCGCTGTTTTGACGGTTAGTCGAGACACATATAAACAAAACCGTGATCTCTATCGTAACGAGATACTGATAAAAATTTTGATAAGAAAACCTCTTTAACGTTTACCGTAATTTTTCGTATGCGCAACTAATTTATTTCACCGTGGGCAAAGTTTAAAGTTTCCGCTCGTAATTTAGCGGCAATGTCAACAAACCTTAGCTCGTACCGCGCCGATCCACTTTAATAAATTTTACTCCAAGCAACTCCGGCTTAATCCCCAATTAGGTTTATTTAAACCTTCGAACAAAGCCAGTCTACTCATCTCACGCTATCGACAAAAGCCGAAAAGAAAATGGAAAATTATGTGCGCGGCATGAGAATAAGAGATCAGCCAAATTAGTTCGCGGCCGATTTCGGTAGCGGTTAGATATTCACGCCGGCTGGTTCGTGCATTTGAATAAGAATACAAGCAAAAAAATATGTAAATACCTGGGCAGTTGCATGGAGGGGGTTCAAAATCGCCTTCTCTGCGGGAAACTTCTACCTTGCTGCTCCTCAAAAGGTTTTCGGTGACCGGTTCGGTTGAACGAGTGGGCTGAACGACACCGCTCGCTGTTTCATTCACAAGAATAGGATTAGCATCGTCGTCAGTTGCGCTGATTTCTGTGCTCTGCAGCTGAAGAACTTCGGCGTTTTCCTGCACGTGAATTTTCTCTGGCGATTCTGGTTTTTGCGGTTTACATTCGCTAGGTACTGAATCGTCGATAATCTCGTTTTGAGCGCCATCTTCACCAGCTCGCTTTGAGAGAAAAATCGCAAACCACAACAAATAAGTACTGAATATTCCTAAACGACGCGCGCGCATAAATTGCCTGCAAGTAAACCCCTGTGCTACAAAGACAAAAAACTTTTCATGGCCTGGAAATGCAATTTTCGCCTAAACGTGAATAAAATCAGTGTGAGGTCAGTTGTATTATTTTAGATGATTCGTCCTACCTTATCGGGTTCTTCGATAGAACAACTCACGCGACGCGAACTTTCCGGTGAGATGTCGTCTTCATTATAACCCTGTCGCAGCTGAACGGCATCTCGTTTCGCGACGTTCGTTGTCGTTTTCTGCAAGACCAAAACGAATGCGTACCACAAATTAATTCAAGCAAAAACTACTTTAGCACAACGCGCAACGTTTAAGTGCAAAAAATTATCAATCTCCA
>CM042758.1:3258776-3269809 GCA_022496165.2 Catalaphyllia jardinei | reverse complement strand
CTCTTTCATGGAGTGGAAAATCAAGAAAACCTTTGGGACCAGGGTAATCCAACCTTAAAAATTAATATTAAAAATTAATCTCAATATGTCAATTTTGATTGGTTTAATATTTCTTTTCAAAAAACATTATGTACATACAGTACAACACATCTTACTAAAACTAACACTTAAATATTCAGTTAACGGTAAGAATCGATGATACTTTGGATTTGGTGAATATGCTTTTTAGAATCCTCATAAACTTTAAATAAATATATTATCATTCATTGATTGATTTCAGTAACAGTGGACAATCAAAGAGTGAAGACTTGACATTTTCTTGTACATTTTTTGTAACAGACCATACAGAGACAGGCTTTATATTAGCGAGCATGGGCATAGCCAGGTTTTTTCAAAGGGCGGGTCACACTGAGTAATACAGCGGGTACTCACCAGTTTGTCACCTGAATATTTTAGGTTGTTTGCTTATAAAAGGCTTACAAAGGGGGGGTCACAGGCACCCCAAGACCCCCCTGGCTACGCCCTTGGCGAGGGTATTTAGTATGGGTATTTATATTAAGAGCTTTCATTCCATGATTTAAACCACAAAATATGTACAAGAAATCTCAAGAGTTCATGGCTCAAGAGTCCTTGCTGTAAATACACCAGTGTTGAATTTTTGTACATTTTCTCGTTTTCCATAACCTATGACTTAAAAGTAATGGTTGTCGAGGATCGGTCCAAGGATCAAATTGTTATTTCTCCTTACTGATTGATTGATGCTACAAAAGTCTTTTGTTCAACATTTTCTGATGTTGATAGTTAACATACAAGAGGCTATGTACATTCTTTCACAAAAAGAATTGTTCGTTCGCATTTGAACTTGATCTCTTAGCAAAGTGCCTAAAACATCTAGACAAGACTTCAGTACCTCTTTCACTTGGTCAGTTAGGCAGATGCAAAAGAAAACTGTGACAGAGATAAAAATTACTTTGCCGTCACACAGGATGTACTATGCAAAAGAGGGGCTTCTTGTAGTCTTAAAAGAGCATCAATTTTTTCTTAAGTTACCTTTAGGTTTAATTTTATTTGAACAAATAAATAAATATATTATTTAATTTAGAATAGCATAAAAATAAAACAAAAATGAAATTCCTAAGCAGACAGTTAAGTTTTGTTATACAGCAGTGGAGATTTCTGCAAGTCTCTCCTGCAACTTCTGACGATATAACATATAGCTGAAAATGGAAATAAAGAATGTAATAATAAAATTAGAGTTGTATCATGTTTTGATGTTGCCGACCTCATTATCAAGGTGAAAATTCGCAGTTTTACCATGATGCAAATATTAGTAGAACTACAGTGTCATATAATAGACATTTGCTTGTGGTCTGGCATAAATAGTTTCACGTAGATAGAGTCAACATGCACATTCAGAGTTTCAGTGAGAGCACAAGCATAATAATTACTAATGTCTACTATACACCATGATATCATGATAAAACTGTCACTTTTAACTTGATTGCTATGTCAGCAACATCAAAATGTCAGACATTCTTAATTCTATTACCAGTATTTCAATTGAGAAGTTTTTCAGTAAACTGCTCAAAACAAACGCAATAAAAAAATGGAGGAATAACAAAGAAATACAATCATCTTGAGTTAAAACCTACACTATTACATAATTTAGAGGATAATTTGGTTTTATCAACTGAGTTGATAATGTGAATTAGCCACCGTAAAGAGATTCAGAAGCTGACGTTTCGAGCGCTAGCCCTTCGTCGGAGCGAATCGAGGAATTGTGGGTTGTGTGTGGTTTATATACAGAAGTATGGAGCTACGCTATTGGTTGGTGCCTGGCAACGTGAAAAACAGAATAAATTAGTTAAATGAAAAACGTTCGTTGATACCGTGAGGATTAAGAGTGCCGATTTGAAAAATAAATTTTTGTTCTAGAGTTTTGCGGCTTTCTGTGCTTCCTTGATGTAGGGAGAGGCCGCAGACTGTCATATGTTGCGTAGAATGATTCGGCAGATTAAAGTGTCTAGCGACCGGTTTAGATGCGTTTTTGTCGTCTTTCTCTACGTCACGAAGATGTTCTCGAAATCGGTCGCCTAGTCGTCTACCTGTTTCGCCGATATATAACTTTTTGCAAAGGGTGCAAGTTATACAGTAGATGACATTGGCTGAGGTACAGGTAAAATGATCAGTGATCTTAATGGATCGCTTGGGTCCCGACAATTTTTCAACGTTGCAAATGAAAGGACATGTTTTGCATCGTGCGCGTGCACATTTAAAAGTACCGGGTTGTTCACTCGTTTGAAAAGCACTTCTGACTAAAAAGTTACCTATGTTTTTGTCGCGTTTGAATGAAATTAATGGCGGTTGCGAAAAAATTCTGCCAGTATCGGGATCATTTTGAAGTAATTTAAAGTTTTTTAGAATGATGGATTTAACTGCGTGGTTGTGAGGGTGAAATGTGAGAGTGAATGGAATTCTATTGTTATTCTCCTTCTGAGACGTTTGTAGTGCTGACTGCCGATCAATTTGTTGGGCGCGATGATGGCCTGCTTCAACAACAGAGGCAGGATAGCCACGTTTGTCGAAAAACTCGCACATTTCTTCTGATTTTAAGGAAAAATCAGAGTCTACACTACAAAGGCGACGAAGTCTAAGAAATTGAGAATAAGGAATGGAATTCTTGACATGTGATGGATGTGAAGATGAATACAACAAATAACTATGAGAATCTGTGGGTTTGTAGTGCACACTGGTGCATAAACCGTTGCCTTCGACAAAAACCTTAATATCTAGAAATGCTAAAGAAGTATCGGAAATTTCCCAGGTATATTTAAGAGCCGGATGAAACGAATTAACAGCAGTTATAAATTGATTGAGTTCCTCTCTGGTGGAGGAAGTGGCACCGACACAGTCGTCAATGTAGCGACGGTAGAGGTCAGGTTTGGGGCCGTTGTATTGATTGAAAAATTGGTGTTCAATGTAGCCTACGAAAAGATTGGCGTAGCTGGGTCCCATTTTGGTACCCATGGCCACACCATTGATTTGTTTATAATAACTGTCGGCGAATGAAAAACAGTTTAGTGTTAAAACTAGTTCAGCCAAGCGGAGCAGTGTTTCCGAGCTTGGTTCCTTAACAGTACGTAAATCAAAAAAATGTTTGAGGGCTAGAAGACCTTCGCCATTAGGGATGACGGTGTAAAGAGATGTAATATCCATAGTGAAAATAAGTTTGTCTTCGCCCAGGAAATTGAAATCGCGAAAAATTTGGAGTGCGTGTTGACTGTCTTTAACATATGACGGTAAAGATCTGACGATAGGTGCCATAATTTTGTCCAAATAGCTAGAAATGAGTTCGGTAGGGCAACTACATGCAGAGACAATAGGTCGGCCTGGGTTGTTAGGTTTGTGAATTTTAGGTAAAAAGTAAATACATGAAGTTCTAGGAGTTGTGATGATGAGATTAGTAGCAGTAGCCGGCAATTCTTGTTTGACTATAAGATCATTAATAGTGCTCTTGACAATTTGTTGGTTAGTGGAAGTGAGATCTTTTTCGACTTTAGCATAAAAGGAGGTGTCAGAAAGTTGCCGCAAAGCTTCTTTTTGGTAGAGGTCGGCCCGCCAAACAACTAAAGCGCCGCCTTTGTCGGCCGCTTTCACAATTATGTCTTTGCGCTTACTAAGATTTTTTAGCGCCGCCCTCTCTTCCGAAGCAAGGTTGGAAAATTTGGTGTTACGATTGAAATTTAGTTTGTTGATCTCATGACGGCATTTATTGATAAAAAAATCTAAAGAGGCAAACTGGCCCTCTGGGGGAGTCCACTTCGATTTTCGAGTCTGGAGTGTCTCGAAAATATCTTTTTCCGAGGTGTTAGAATCATCCTCTTTATCATGGAAAAAGGCTTTAAGTTGTACGCGGCGAAGAAATTTTTCAACATCTTGCTTAACCGAGAATTCGTCAAGTTTTTTGGATATAGGAACAAAATTCAAGCCCTTACTGAGATCTAGCCTAATTAATTCAGTGACTTGAAATTGCAGGATATCATTACACTAGATGTGACAGAGACTTCTGACTGTCAATCTAAGTGCATATTTGGATGGGGAAATAATGGCATTAAACACTGCAAATTGCAGGCACTTACTAAATCACATTTTCAATAATGAGAGAGAAAAACTGCTGTCTTAAATTTTATTGCATTAAAGTCAGTGGCATACTCAGTGGTAACAGATTGGTTAAAACAATAATATATCCTCAGATGTGACAGTAAGATATCCTCACATGTAGAGATAACATTTTTGATACCATTTTTTTGGTCCCCTAACTAAACTAAAATTTGTTGGTGTGTGATCAAAACATCTTCGGATCTTCTTTGGTCTTCTTCTACACTCTTCAGTTATCTTCATAAAATCTTCAGAAAAGTTCAGAAAACGTTTGGGAACATTCATCTGGCCTTCAGAACAATTTTGGAAAATCTTTTAAAATCTTCAGAAAGTGGTCAAAAAATTGTCAAAAACACTGTCATCAGTATATCCATATAACAAAACAAACATTACAAGTGAGCTCAAAGATACGAATTTTATGTTCTCATGACAAGAACAATACCTCACTCATTCGCTGCACTCACTCGTGAGATTTTGTTCTTGCCACGAGAACATAACATTATGATCTTCTCACCACCATGTAATATCCTCTATCAATCCTCTATCCCAAAATGTGTCAAATCACAGCTAATTAAAGAAAATACTCTAAAAACCTCAGTCAATCATGTTTTCTCTTACATTTCAAATCAGTTCTAGGGTTAATTTCAGTGCTACACCATTTAAAGTTAATTAATTTCAGTCTTCAAATTACCTCCACAACCTATCTGATGTTCACTACTGCGAGACAAAATCAACGTTTAATACCTTTGTTTTATTCTCTCCACTTCCTTCTCCTCCTCCTCTTGATACTTATCCAAGAAGGCTTGCAACACAGGTGTGGCAAAGTGAATATACTGTGCAACCTATAACAAAGCAACAGAAAACATGATTTGTTAGTAGATGTCTTTTACAACATTACAAAACACTGAAAAGAGGGTTGAAAATATGGCATTCAAAGGAATGTTTTTATGGAACTACAAGGTGTTTGGAAATGCAGTAAAACACTGTCTCAAAAATCTAATCTATCTTCTTATGCAAGTAAAATGAAGACAAAAACAAAACAATGAAATCAAAAACTGCATAAAGTTTAGAAACCCAAACACTGTCTTGGGTGTCATTTCTTTTGTTTCAACAGTTGATAAATTATTAACCAATTCAAGAAAAAAAACATCCAAGGCTCATTTAGCTGTGTAATATAACAGCTCCTGTTCCTGTATATTTTACCAGCTACTTTAAAGAATTTACCAGTAAAATAATCATTCAGCTGTCATAATTTAACCTTTTTAAAATAACTCGAGAGATAACAGGGTGGAAGTCAACACAGTGTTGCATTGTCAGAATGTACAGTATCTTCAAGTTTCAAGACAAAAAAAACCTCTGTATGTAAGTGGTCAAAAAACTGTTGTTTCTAAGGCAGTTCAGGTAAACAAACCTCGTGAGAAATATTGTTGCTGTCGTCAGCTTCCATAACAAATATCTTGGCTGCTTCCTGAAAAACAACAATAAATTCTCACTGACAGTTACAAATAGGATGAGAGAAAAATGTTTTTTGATTCACTTCATGTCTTTTTGCCAACCATCAGGAAGAAATTGTTTGTACAAAACTAGATCATCCTTGCAAACAAGAGAACTGCATGTAACAGTGATTGACGTCAGTTTCATGCGTCTGTCCTGTTATTGATCATGAATTCATCATAACATTGTCAAAGTAGCTGTGGATCCATGAGGTGATAGCTGAGTGGATCTGCAGACTACTTTGACAATGTTATGACGGAAATCATTGTCTATAACAGGACAGACGCATGAAAAACTGACATCAATTTGTTTTTTACCATAACAAACTGTCGAATTGTCCACTCTCCCTCTGATAACAAAATAGCAATTGCGGGGAGTGCTTATTACAAAGGGGTGCTTATGGAAAGGGGGAACTACATAGAATCATTAAATGCTACTTAACCAATGCACAAATGCAACAAAGGGAACACAAGATAAAGTTCCAGACCACCTTCTGACCAAAACATATCCTGTGTAAGTGCTGGATTTGTTGTGGTGCAATACAAAAATCAATCAACAGCAAAGTCTCAAGAGGAATGGTACCGGCCTATTTCTCATGGCACCATTTTCTGGGCTTTGCTGTTATTATTTCACAATCTTAAAGAGGTGTTTATGATGTCTTACCTCACTGGGTCCTAAGAGAAGTCGACAGTAAAGTGGGAACTCTTCGTTTCGTAGCTGTCTGATTGCTAAACAAGTTACAAAAATTAAGATGTTACTAATATGTTTATTGCATGATCAATTGTGACAAATGGTTTTGGTAAAAATTATCAGTAAAAATTACTTTGAATTCTTGATGTTGTTGTTAAGAGTCAACAGCAACCTTGACATACATACCCAGGGGGGGTACTTCCTATGATGGCTATACGGGGAGGCTCCGCCCAAAAGGGGTACGTTTTTCACGCTTCAGGTATAGAGTTCTAAAGTGTGATGTCACAAAAAATTAAAGCTGCGAAATTATGGGATTGGGCGCCATTTTCAAATGGAGTATTCTTAAAAAAGGTTCCTTGCCAAAACTTAGCTCTTAATTGTAATTCCTAGCTGAAATATGAAGATTGAAATTTGATACTGCCCCATATAAATCTCTCTAATTTTGAGTCAGTTCTAAACTGAAGGAACAGAAACAAATTTTGAAGGGTTTGTATGGAATGCCATCAAACTTTGATCCCTTATATCTCTACCGGGAATTGCAATTCGGAGCTAATTTTTGGGATGAGGACGTCTTTTAGCATGCTCTATAAGAATATGGCATCATATCCCATGATTTCAAAAATTTTATTTTTGTGACATCATCACTTTAGAACTCTATATAAAAGGGTAGGGATTTCACAAGATGAGGTATATAAAAGGGTAGGGAAATCGGTCATTTAGGTATTTACAAGGGCCTTAAATTATAATATTTCCAGTAGATGCCACTTATGGCTTTGTCAGTAAATTTATTAAGCACTACATGAAAATGACTTCCAGACTTCAAGACTTCCTTAAGTAGGTATCTGAAAGGGGTAGCTTTTTTTCAATAAAAGGTATATAAAAGGGGTACCTTTTCTGCCAAAATGGTATATAAAAGGTAAGGGGTTGGACCTCGGGGCGGAACCCCCCCCGTCTTAAACTTTGTTAAGTACCCCCCCCCCCCACCCCTTCCGGGCATACATACAATACTTACAGCCATTGTCATACACAGCATAGAGGTGGAACTTTTGGGGACCATCTGTAATCTGAATAGGAAAACAACAACTCAAGCTTAATTAGTGCATTTTGGGAGATGCATAATATTTCCTGCAAATAAACATGATTACATTGGCATCATTCTTGAACAAGCCTATTATTCCCTGACAAGATCCAGAGTCTGCATAAACAGAACTAGCAAATTTTCTGTGCAAGCTGTCAATGCTCCAACCCTGTAAGAGGCTAGCGTGAACACAAACTGAGCTATACCAGGAGATTGTACACCATTACAGCTCAGATCAAGATCACAATACGTTTCTTCAAAGCAGAAAACGAGCAAAGTTACATGTAGAGTGAACCAAAAATAAACGACGACACTCGTACGTGTAATGGATTTTTGTGTATTGCCGAAAAAAGTCCTTTTTTCTTGTGGAACAAAATGAATTAATCCAAGCAAGATAACTGTAGCTTGATTGTTCATTACAAGTAGTCCCATCAGTTACCTTTTGGGGGAACCCAGTCATGGCCCAAGAATATTTTAGTGCACCTCACCCACTAATAGACATACATGTATAACAAAGCAGAAAATGTAACAAAAAATTGGAAATAACAACAGCCAAACCTGGAATTTAGTCATCAGCATTTTAATGACTTCTCTTGTTTTTGTTCTGCTTGTGACTCTGAGGTTTGTTGAGGTGCCATAAGGAGGAATAAATGTCGTCCGCCCTTCAGGAGACTTTCAAAAACAAACAAACAATGACTTTAAAATTATGTGTATTTTAAAAGTATGCAATTTGTATGTTAATTAGCACTTAGTGTGTGGATAGTGCAGTGTTTCAAGGTTAGTGTCTTAACAGTACTGGTATTTCAACCCTTGTTCTAAGTGATTGAGCTGTCCAGGTTTGAGCCTAGGCTGCTGAAACATTATGTAGTGTTCTTGGGCAAGACACTAATAATTAATTATTCACCAAAGTGGAGGTGAATACTGGTGAATATTAGGAAGTAAGCAAACCACCACAACGACAGGAACAAGAACGTCACAGAACAAAAGGTTTAATGAGCTAAAAAGCTGTGCATGTGCGCTATAAATTTTTGTACATTTCTTTACCATCCTCTGCAAAACAATGACTTAAAATGACCAGGTTCTGCATTGTCAATGGAACATGACTGACAACGGCTAATTTTTTGTATTTCCATTTGGAATTGAATGCGTCATTGCAAATTTAGCTTAAGCACGTTTTTAGAGTCATTGGTGTACTGAACAGATCTAGAAATGGTGAATTTCGTTCTTAAAATATATATTCATTTATTACTGGGCGTCATCCTCGGTGGCTGCGTTGTCTTGCTTAAGCTCCCTATTTACCGAGCCAGGAAGCAGTGGGGTAAATATCCACCACTGTCACCAACACAGAGGTGACTAATTGTTTCAGTGTATACCCCACAAGCTGAATAACTAGGAGACCAAAGAGTAACTTTGTTTGTGACAAAATAACGACAAAAAAATTTGTATGCTCAGAGGTGAATAGTACTTGGCTAATCACCCCCGAGCTACCCAATCAGTGTGTGTGAAAAGTACTATTCACTTGTGTGGTATATACTAATAACTCTTACTAACAGTGCCTCCCTCAATCCAGGTATATAAATGGGTACGAAAAATTGAATGCTGGGGTGTAACCCTGCCATGCACTAAGTATGCTTATCCTTGCCATTATGCCGGTGCTTATCTCATAACAAAGTGGAACCAGGTTTTATAGGGGAATCCTTGTTTACAATATTTGCCTCATTAGCATAAGCAATTCAGTTTCTGAAGGAGCTAAAAATAAAATATTGAAAGGCCATAGTACGATTAACTCTGCCAATGAATATGAGCCCGATGTATTGGATACTTTTTGTGCGACACGGGTTTAAAAACTCAAAATTTAACAATGAATGTATGAGCTCATTAGCGCTTTTGCCACCCAGAATTTCTCCTTCAATATTACACACAAAGAGCTAAGAATTTCAGAATGAATTAGGCTTTACTAGCTCTTTCGCTGCCTGGAGTCAATTCATATCTAACATGTTTATTTCTGTATGCAAAGCTGTATGCAAATGAGCAAGTAAACAATAACATCAGCATGAATTCCCCCCTTTTGTGTACAAGAGCTTTCACCTGAACTGTAAAATCCAGAATGGTCCTCTGGTCCCCTGCATCTGGAATATTTCTGTTGTTAACTAGTAAGGAACGACGCCTGGCAAGAACCTTCTCCAAGCTGCTAGTTCTTGGTCTCTGTTTTAAAGGAAAACATTTTGATTATCACTTCACTTCACTTTTGTCTTTAATCCCTGGGGAGCTGTGATTTTGATCAGCAGCAAACACTTAACCCATTGATGCCAAAATGAAATTGCACCTACTCCAGGCTGTATAATTCAGTACTTAAGACAATCTAGCCTGTTCCAGGCTCTCGGTCAGTGAGGACGATCGAAAAAGCAAGCGGGCGACAAGCAGGATCAGCGGCAAGCGGGATCCGGGAGAGAAAAGGAGAGGGTGGGAGAGCCTGTAAGCATTCTTTTCCCCCACTTAAAAAAGGAAACCGTCTTTTGTGTCAAAAGTCCAAATCTGCGTATGTTCGGTATAGAGTTACTCGCGCGAGTTTCACTAGGCCAAGCTGATCTTCACAGTGTGTTGTAGACTACGAGTAGTCGGGTTTTGTTCCTGAAATCCTCCGCGTGGAACGCAGTTAATATTATGCAAATTATGGAAAGAAACAAGGAGGGAATGGGGGAGAGGCAAGAAAAAATCGACTACGGAGGTTTCTTTGTTATTAAAATTCCTGTTCCTGAGAAACGGAAAATACCGATTGGAAAACTACCTGTCAATCTGTTAACAAATCCATCAAATTCGCTTGTGTGTATTTAGTGTTAAAGCTCTCGCGGGAAAACGTTTCAGGTTACAATGGCAGATTACAAGGAAGTTCTATCAGGAGTTTACAAGGAAAAGCTAGCTTTCGTTGCAGACAGAATTTTACCCATAAATAACCGTAACCGGCAGTAGTTAGCATCTGCGACGCAGGCTAGGAAAAGCTAAGTGGATAATTCTCAAGCCCGAACAAAAACAAGCAATAATATCCCTTTGAAATGGAAAGCAAGTTTTTCCTGTGCTACCAAATGGTTTTGGTAAAAGTCTTATTTACCAAAGCTTTGTCTTTGGTAAAGAAATCATCGATGGACATTCACCAGCAGTAATTGTTAAATAATGGCAAATACAACATGCAACACAGTCAACAGACTTGCGTGTAAAGAGCTACATTTGAATCCTGTAGTACAAGAATGGTCAAGGGAGGAATAAACCCATACATCAAGCTCCACAAACATAAGTTCGATCAGATAGCTTCAAGAAACATAAGAATTTCTCTAGACAAGCATATAGCTTTCTCGTAGTGAAGCTATAGCGTCTCTGAAGAAAAACGTACAAGAGCAAATATGATAACCGTGATAATGAATCTACCTACATGTACTGTACAAACAGTTCTAATCGCAGCCATGACCAGCGTCACAATATAGAATGCAAGTAAGCAGCACGCTTGCAAATACTTGCAGACCTAAAAACATATATTGCGATAGAAATGAGCCAAAACAATGCACTAACACATGGCAAATTACAGAAGTGTCACACTCGAAGAAGCGACATGCAGATA
>CM042758.1:3233749-3258376 GCA_022496165.2 Catalaphyllia jardinei | reverse complement strand
AGAAAAAGAAAGAGACTGCTCGCAGTCTAAGTGTGTTGCGTTCTGCAATTGTTCATTTCTGCTGTGTCTCAGAGAATATCTTTGAGTGTGGAAGTCTCTGTGTAGCATACAGAAAATTAACTATCGGCAAAGGATTAGACCCATATGGAGGAGAGCCAAATTCCAAATCAAAACAATGGCATATATGTTGCAGGTCAATTTGTTCCTTAGGTCAATTTGATATAAATTACAGTAAGATTAATTTGTATATATTTACGGCAGAGGTACATGTACTGTAGTGTAATAATGGGTGGTATATTCACTTTTATAAGTATGTCTGATTTGAATAATTTAAGGAAATTTATTACTACAGTAACTACAATGTATATGTAATTAAAAAATAGTGGAACTTGCATCCAAGTCTGCATGGCTCAATGGTAAGGCATCAGGACACGAATCCAAAGGAAAACCAAAGGTCTGTGGTTCAAGGCTCCCAAGGTAAGCAATGAGATTAAAGAATACAGGTTGGATGTTGGGAGAGCAGGGAGGGAATAGTAGGTGAGGTAGGTAGAGTGGAGATGAAGAGTAGAAGGAGGATGAAAAGAAGATCGAAGGTGCGAAAAATATTTTTTGTTTGCCACAAAAGCAAAAAAAAAAAAAATCAAATTGACCTAGGTTGGAAACAAAGTGACCTAGGGAACAAATTGACCTGCAACATATATACACCATGCAAAACGGTTAACAGACTTGCACGCAAACAGCTACATTTGAATAACGGTGCCAGAACAAACAAAGGAGTTACAGACCTAAACATCGAGCTTCAGAGACCACAGCTAATGGAGAGACAAATGCTTGATCAAACTGATACAAGAAACAGAAGAATGTCTCTAAAGCGTATAGCTTTCTCGTAACGTTACAGCAGCCTCAGATGTGACTTGCGAACACTGATAGATATCTGGCTTTTGTTTCATGCCGCCGAGAAATATGAAGCCGGCAAAGATAAAATAGTATCCATGTACTTGCAACAGTACACAACATGTAATGCAAGTAAGCACCATGTTTATGGAATATTTCAACCTTGGCCCCTCGAGACCTGATATTAAGAGGACTTTGAAGATACCTTGCAATGGAAATAAGCATAAACAAATTTACACATTTCAAACAGCAGAAACCTTCTAAAAATGCAAACTTCTCTCGAAATCGCTGGGAATAATGGCAAAAACATCTATCCAGGGCCAGATCGATCAGACGCATTCTTTACTCCATTCTGAGTGCTTGAGTAAATTTGGACTCCTTGAAATCACACGCATGTGTCACACTTGCCATGTTAAGCATCACTTCGCTTCAGACAAACAGACAAGGTCTTGATATAAACTGTCTAAAGTAACCAATCAGAGGGTATACCAGGAGCTGGTATAACAGAATGAGGTTTTTAAAACAATGCTTACAGGCTCTCCTGGCCTCTCTTTTTCCCCTACCAGACCCCACTCATTGCCCACCCACTTTTTCAATCCTCCACTGACAGAGAGCCTGGAACAGGCTAAAGACAATCACATTTGAATAACCATTTGCTAGACAAGCTGTTGGTTGTAACATTTTCATCCAGATATACTCACAATGCCATCTTTGTTCTTAGCAGCTAAAACTCTCGCATAACCATTCTGCTCTTTTTGAGAGCGTCTCCTCCAATAGGAAAGGTTGTGGCTTGCTAGTGTAACAGGCACTTTTAATCCCCAGTATATCTTGAGAACGCCTTCAAGAATAAGCCTGCCTCCAACCTGAAATATAATGTACAAAAAGTGAGACATAAGAAGAGAAACCATGACATTTACTTTTATTGTGTTCAGGATTCTCATTAATTTAGGGAGTAGAGGGTTTGTTCTATAACACAGATTACTGATGCTGATTCAAATGCCAAAGGGACAACCCTCTAGGGAGGGTCACTCAAGAACTTTTAAAACTGGGAGGCTCTGTAATGATATTCATAATATGGCTAGCTCTGTGAGTGGGCAACGTAAACCAAACCACGTGCTGTTATTGCCTACCCGAGCAAGCAAGCTGGAGCTCTCCTGCCCACTCAGGACTACCCCCTCCTCCCCCCTCCCCCTCCCCCCCCCCCACTGGGTCCAGTGAGAAAAATTTGCCTGAAAAAAATTTGACCAAGCATTTTCAGTCAAGATGGCTGGATATTGGCCTCATTCTTTTTTGTGAGTTTATGGATCTTGACTCCGTCACAGTCCATAAACACACCATTACTCTCTGACTCACACACATGTCGTTTCATGAATGCTAAGGTGAAACACAAGTCAATTGCAAATGGTGTGTGTATCTTAGATATGTTTTCACACATCAGGTTGCACATTGCTCACTGTGATCAAAACGGCTTTATCAAGAACATGAGGAGAAACACTTATGGTTTCCTCAGATCAGAGACCAAGTATACGGAAGAAGGGCTTGAGAAGCCAAATGCCAAAATGGGAAGAATTTAAACTTAAACCAAAGAATGAGTACAAAAATACTCATAGATCACCCTCCCTTTTTCAGTTTGAACTCAAGAGCACATAATTTAATATATAAAGTAGGATGTGATAAAGTAATATTCTAGCACAGCATTTTAAAATATCCAGGTCACAACTATTAGTGACTATCAACAAATTTTCAATCTGAAACAGAGCCACTTCTGACAACAACATTACATCAATTAGTTATGATTTTGTGTCTAAGAGACTACAGCTGTATATCAAGATAACTGGTAAAACAGTATATTAAAGATTAACTGACAAAAATCATAAGCTGAAGGCCACTAAATATATCTGAATAAACATACAGTATATAAAAAGAGAGGGATTCTTGTAACTTGTGAGGACATTTACCTCCTTGCTGGTTAACTGCAGAGCTTTCCTCTGTTCAAAGAATATATTATATTCCCTCAACTTAGGTATTATTTCATTTCTGAAAGTATACAGCAAAACAAGATAGAGTTAATAAATTTATACGGCTTAGGTTTGTACAGGAAATAAATATAACATATTACTCTGATTGGCTAATTCTGGGGCATTATTCTTCCATAATCCATAGGAGTCAATGACAGCCCTGCAAAAACAACACTGAAACCACTGTCTTGCCTATCAACCTTGTCATTGCTCAGTCCATACGGCAAGCCAAGGTCTTGTTTTGAGGTCTTCCAGTAGAAAATGAACAGTCAAGGTTAATAAGTAGTTAATATCATAGCGATGACAATTTTTGTTCATTCAGTGTTAGTTATAAAATTTCAGAAGTACCTGATTACATTCCTGGCAAGACATAATAACATCAGGCTTTTATCCAGAATTTGAAACAAGGTCGTCCAAAAAGAAATGTTTGGTAGGGCCTGCTCAAATGAGCAATGTTTAAGGCAACATATTAAAAATTAAACAATTTTCTTCATAAAGTGGCCTTCAAAGGGACACCTGAACACCCATCTGGCTAAAAGCCCGAACAAGATCAATGTATATACTATGCTTCCGAGTTGAACATGACACCACACAAGTTTCCACACAAAGTTTTGAAGTCAAAACCTTGGCGTTTCTGATGGCAACGAGGATGTATCCAATGCAAAAAGCTTCTGCAAAGTTGGGGAGCACATTTGGCATGGTTGTGCTTTCCATTATTGTTGATTATATTGTGTTTTTCTAGCTCCAACATCAAACATAGAGTTTCTAGTTAAAATTGAGTATGTGAAAGACAAGCAGATAACCTTCATGGTTTCAAGTCTGATTAGTGCTGCTGAGTGCCGTTTCAAAGACTGAGGACATAAGAAGTCACTGCCCGACACTGAATTATTTGAATGAAACAACAATTAAACTGCTCCTGTTGCCATTGGATACATTGCCTTTGGCAACATCAAAGTTTTGATGTTAGAACTTTGTGTCAAAACTCGAGTGGTATCGCGCTCAACTGGGAAGCATAAGTAACAATTATAATAATCATTATTATATTAATTACTATAATACTACAGTTAAAAACAACATCAATGTCATATCCATAATAACCTGAAGATAAAGTTGATAATAATAATAATACATGTATAATTTATATACAGTACCTTATAGCATCTAGTTCTGCTGGCGTGAGCTTATCATCTGCAAAATATTGATATGATTCTGTACCGCCTCTGCCATATCCACCTGGGCCAAATAACAAACTGTAACATGGTATATTACAGTACGGAATACCTCTGTGCTGTAAGATAAAAACAAATATCAAGTTGCATTATATAGTTACCCAATTGTACCTTACTGGTAATCCTTGACTGCATATCACAGAACTTTGGTTGACCCTTAGTGTGCATATAATCAAGATGCAGTAGATCTGAACTATACTCATAGCAAGATGAAGCATGCCTGAGTTCTAAGTGCTGGGCAACACACAAATTGAACAGCTGCGAGAATGATTTTGCCACCTGATTAAACCATCTAGGGGAAGTTCTTCTTATAAAAGAAGTTCAGTGAAAACATTTAGCACACACATGAAAACCAGTACTGATGCCCCCCTGCTGAAAATGATAATAAAATAATAAACAATAATAATTTTACTATTTCTATAGCGCAAAATTCATTAATATATGATCTAACGCACTTTACAAAATTGGTAAAGTGAAGGCTAACTAATGACACCACTATTTACAATTAAGATGAATACATGTAAATCTAAAATATCTAAAAATATGCTTTCCTAAAAAGATGCATCGTTAATTGTTTCTTGAATGAAGTAAAGCTATCAACAGCCCTAAGGCTGGGCGGCAATGCATTCCATAAGACTGGAGTAGCAACCACAAAGGCTGTGTCTCCAGTCGTCTTGGCTGATTCGATTTCGGACCTTGCTAAAGTGTTGTTGCCAACAGACCTAACATTATACCAGTTCTTAAACTCATGCTAATACACCACTGAACTCAAGGTTAGCCATAAACTCTGGTGACATCAGGTCAGTGACTCGCCATCACAGGATACCACAACAGCAGACACAGATATTTCCAATTGGCTAATTGCAAATGTGGCTACAGTGATTAAACACAAAATCAAATCTGTTAACTCAGGACTACATTTGTACACCCCCATACCCTCTGGAAAAAATAGTTTTGGCCAGAAAGTGTGTTAAAGTAAAAGTAAACATTCCAAACATTTATCCATCTGCATTGCACATTACTACTAATATTCTTGATCGATTGTAACATTTCTATCTGAAGATGCTTGCAAAGAAAGCATTCAGCAGTTTAGTGAAACATGCTTTAAAAGAAAAGATAAAATGGTAACTTGTCAAATTACCTTCCTACTCGACTAACTCCCTTTGTAAATGTGATGAGTGCAGATGAAATTGACACCATACTGTACTTTTATTGCGAACATGATCGCTAACAGACTCAGGATGAAAGCCAATTTTGAAGCAAAATTACATACTGCACAAAGAGACAGAGATAAACAGGGATAAGAAATTCTCAACTTTGTGAAATTGTAACATAACTAATTTTCACGAAAGAAATCGACTGCCACTTTGAAGACCGATGCAAAAACAAATTAGGCTAGTCTCCAGTGCTTTTCGGTCCACAGGGTGACTCCATGTGGACTGGTAACATGTAATGGCGGCCATTTCCACGCAACTGCATGTTCTTCGCATTTGTTAGCTTCCAAAGTGCTTTTTGAAGAAAGAAAAATTAATGTATCTCAAATGTAATGTGAGTCAAATACAAGTATTTGAGCCACTATTTTTCATGTGAGAGTTCTACTTAGTAGGTAAGAAAGGATTTTTGAACAGCTAGATCGACACTCAAAACTGTATTGAATCAAAGGACCTCTGGAAACTAAATAAATCATACAAACCCCCTTCCCTCTGGAATTTCCTGGGTCTTTCCCCCCCTCTTACCCTTACCCTTTGGAATATCCAATGCCCTCTGGGGTGGGTATGAATATTTTCTGGAACCACACAATTATTCTTGCCATCTCTCTGGTGTAGCAAATACATTCAAATCATTTTTTTTATTAGAAGTAAAGAGAAATTGTGCTGTTCAGCTTCTTTAAAAGATAAGTTGTTAAGTTGACTTACCCATCAGAAGCAAATAAAAGGTTTATTGGCAACCTAGCAAATCAAATCAATCATGAAATTATATCTATATGTGCAATGTAGTAAAAATAAATTTTGATGATCAGCTTTTTTAGATAAATTTTAAAGTCGATTTACCTCAATTGTAATCGCATCTATAACAAAATTCTCGATCGTGATTGGTTCTCTGCTCGTAATTGGTGCGCGATCACATGGGTGTCCAATTACAGGTGTCCGATTTGAACTTTTTGTAATCAGACACCTGTAATTGGATACCCATGTGATTTTCATGTCAGTTACGCGCGCTTTAATGGCTTCCTTAGCAATGTTCTCTACAGTTTTCAAAATTTAGGAAATGAGCTACAGACATTTTCGCTCAAAAGAAGTTCTCAAAAGACATTTTTGATTCCAAAATTTGTTATAGATATGATTAATTAGTAATTGGACCTCGTGTCGTACAATTCAGGGAGTAATCGTGCTTGTAATTTCAAATCGGCCTCGCGTTTTGCGCTCGTCCGATTTTGAAATTACTTGCGCAATTACTCCCTGAATTGTACTCGACTCAGTCCAATTACTATTACTAATCGCATGGGGCTGAGGGCAATTAAGGACTAATTTCATGAGTATTTTCAAAGTATTTACAAAATTGCCCGAGTCACGAAGCGACAAGGGCAATTTGGAAAACTTTGAAAATACAAGTGAAATTAATCCTTAATTGCCCGAGGGCACTTGCGATTACTTGTTTATCACATAATGGGCAAAATTTTGTACAAAGCTCAACTTTCAAGGTCTTGCCGTTGCGTAAACAGATTTGTCGGTTGTCATTATTTAACAGGCTATCAGTAGCACGGTGAAAGCCTACTATAATAGTAAGCAAAACACAGCAACTTGGTTCAATTCACTCACTCATTTCTTTACAAACAAAACTATAAGCAATCTAATTTTATTCACCTGTTTTGCGAAGCTTGCAATGGCGTGAAACTACTTCACCGATCAATGATAAAAACAAGTGTCCAAACGAGCTCTAATAACTTCTTGAATCAGAAACTGTCCTTTCCACTGTGAAAACTTCACGTACCAACACAATTTACGCTGTTTTTACGCCAATAAGGCGACCCGAAGCAAAACAAAGAAATTAACTTTCAGTTTGGTGGCCATGAAGTTTGGGAATTCTATGCTTCATGCAACACCAGCCGTCCCCACTCAAACGTTTTTAAGGCTTCCAATCAATGCATTTTTAGTCGGAAAAATCCTTTTGCTTTTCCACCAAAAGACTGCGGTTTGTTGCATGTTGATTCTCTTTCATGTTAAAATGAAATTACCGTGTTTAGATCAAACTCAGAAGCAATGTGTTTCTGAAATTTCTTTTCAAAATCTGTTTGAAGCGGGAAACAAACTCAATGCAGGCGTACTCAGCCAATCAGCATCAAGTAATTTTGCCTGGGGCAATTACAAAAATTAAGCAAAAATGCCCTTTGTCTCAGCCAATCAGCATTCAGTAATTTTGCCCTGTGTGTGATAAATTTAAAGATCAATCATGACTTTTTGTTACAACCTCATGAGTCAAACAAAACAACAAAATTAATTCTAGTTTTCAAGGACAGTCATGTTACTAAACCATGTTGATATTCATGAAAAAATTGACTTGACTTCACAACCGAATTAAAACTGAGAGTTATGTGATCAAAAACAACTTCATTACATATTAACCTGACAATCTGTGATTCACACATGACAAGACAACTAGATTAAATGTCTGGTATGGTATTTTCAAAACTTACAAATAATTCAGATCCATTTCTACATTCAAGGTTTATGCTTGATATGTCCAAGAATAGAAATTTAACAACTAAAAAAATTCAAATGTGACATGAAAACAATTCATATTCTTTGATCAATATAATTATACTGTCACAGGTTATATTATGTTTCTTTTTTACATTGCACAGTCTCCATGCAAACAATTAACCAATATTATGACATATGCCATTGACATTACAATAATATTATAGCATGTTTAAAATATTTCATGTGGATTAAAATCAACAAGCAAAGATCATATTCACTTGAAAAAGACATGCATATATAATTTTTTGCTGTTGTGTTTTAACACAATAATTTCAGTCTATTAGGCATGCTGTATCTTGCTCAAGAACAACCAAGAACTTAAGGTACAACCACATGCCATGTTAACATAATTATGTAATTTTCTTCCTAAACCAACACGTAACTAAGATGACCAAAATATTTCACTCAATAAACAGGCAAAAGTTAGACTGCGAACAGTAAGCTAACAGGTTGGTTTTAACATGTAAAAAACGTGTTAAACCGAACAGCTATATTTATATAAACATTTTATCAAGACATTTCAGTATGTGTACATCTCATATTTTCATTTCTTCAGAAAACTGAGTATCAAATGTTTTCACTCTAAAGAATTTAAGGAAACAACAAAATCTAATTTAAGTTGAATGAAAAATCCCTAGATATATGATTGTCTTCTTTTCCCATATGTATAAAGTAAAAACAATCTTGGAAGGAAGCCATATGACATATGACTCTGAAGAAGAATATGAACTTGTAATAATTACAACATGTAAATTTAAGACAACATAATGATTTCACTTTTGGTTATAAACCTACTCACAAATTCATGTTATATTGAATTATCTTAACCATGAAATAACCAAATGGCAAACTGGTTAACATCAATCCTACAGTATAATAAATCAAATGCCATTTACACCTTTTATTGGCAAGAACCCATTGAACATTTGTTATTGCATGTTGTTGTGACTTCAATATTGATAGCATTAAAACATGGCATACATGTAATCTTTAAGATCAAAGCACAATCTTTTCACTATAGAAACACAAATAAAGGTAAAAGACTGGTATATTACCACCCAGTTTGACAGAAGATGAGGAACTCTACGTTGAATCATAAGAAAGGCATCTGCTTCCATTTTGATCAAGGACAATGAGTGAATAATTAACACATTGCATCATTGACAGGAAATGGGAAATCAGGAACTGGAATCTTGGAATGGACTTCCCAGAAAAAAAATGGAACATAACAATGTTGAACAAGGCACAGACTTTCAGTTAAAATCATTAATTCTACATTTATTTTCAATTTTTTTCTACCGGTTCATTAGATCTGGGACTATCCATTTCTACCACACATTCCAATTGCTATACCGGAATTTTGAGAATGTACACCGTTTAGTAAAACATGTCCTGAGAAAAATATCTTACGAAATCTCACCACAATGAGAGCATCTCACAATGCAAAACAAGTCACAACAGTTAGCAACAGCACAACAAAATATTACAATGTAAGATATAGACTAATGAAATTTCTATTTACCTGAAGAAAGGATAAAATACTTTTAAATATAGATAAAATTATTCCAAGAATTGTATATATTTATTTTACCCTGGGTAAATGCCTGGCAGCCAGACATCATTTTTAAAATATTCTGTGTCCTGAAGTCAGAAAGTTTTCCTTTTATATTGTGATACAAACACAATTATTGAGAAGTAACCGTGAACAGTCCAAACATTTGCCACTTATGTTAACCTTTGTGCTTCACAAAATACCAGGAGTACTTTTTGCTGTGAAGTAGGCATGGACTATTTTAAACAAAGTGTACTACTTTATGTGTGGTTAGCCTAAGTAGCACTCTCTTTGACCCATGGTTAGCCTAAATAGCACTCCCTTTGACCCATGGTTAGCTTAAATAGCACTCCCTTTGACCCATGGTTAGCCTAAATGGCACACAAATTGGCCCATTTAAGGCTAGCTATAGTTCTCAATAATTCTATTCATTTGGTAACACAAGCAATACATAGTCATCAATGGAACATTTTCTTTCAGACTTGGAGTATTTTAAAAACACCCCTGTCTTACTGCTGGACACAATGTTTAAATATATTTTAATTTCCAGGGAGTTGAGTTCTGATGAAGAGGTTACTGTGGAAATATCTTTAAAAACCAAATTTAGGGCCTGTTTACAAGGAGAGAGGCTTACCCTAGCAAGCGGGTTACCCTAGCAGGACTCACACAATTCCTCTTTGTTTCTTCACCATATTTACAAGGCAGTCAGGGTTACGCGGGTAGGAGGGTTACCCTATCTGCGTGCTAGGCTGGCAGGCTAACTTTTTTCCCTTTTAAACACTCCAGGTAGGGTTAACCTGCTACCCAGGTTAACTTTCTAATTGCTTCTAGACTGTTTGATTGTAACCATGCATAATGTTGCCCCCAGCTGCAGGGTTACCCTACCTGTAAAATTTTGTTTGTAAACCCATGTGGCCAACCCTACCCTGCAAGCAGAGGCTCCTTCGATCTTCCTAGACAAATCGGGAAGAGGAAGGAGACTCTGCGAGCAGCTTCAAGATTTCCTATTCAGCATGCTCCAGTGCCAATGTAACCGAGCCTCAATCAACCTCCTTGTCAAAGTATGTTAATCATTAAATTTTGACATGTCTGCACTGAGGGTGAGCGTGAAAATCTTAAAAAACGATTTTGACCCCGGCGAATTAAATTCATTCAAGAATTTGTGATGTCTCCAGCTCTCCGAAAACTCCAGTTACAGCAGTTATCAATCACACGCGACATTCAGTGCAAAAACATCTTGACAAAAGTTTAGTTTTGGTGGATGTCAATCTTGGCTTGCCGATTTACCTGAAAAAAGTCTGAAATCTGGTAGCGGTCCAATCATAAAAATAATCATTTTAGTTTCAGTATGATGGACTAGCTCACTAGACACAGTTGCATTAAATATTCCTTGATATTTATAACTGAAGACAGGCGGGTCGGGTCTTCTCAACGGACATTCGCATGCATGAATGACTCTGAGATCAAGCAAATCTACATGCAAATAAATTATCTCTGCACATATTTGTCTTGGGGCTACGAACTGAAGGAGACTTAAACTTCTTATAGGCCTAATAATTTTGTAAGGTTAAAAGTTATAAGCTTAATAGGTTTAGCATTGTTCAGTCCGTAGCTCCAAGAAAATACACGCAGAGATAATTTGTTCGTTCGCGTGCAGTTTGCGTGATCACAGAATTTATGCATGCGAATGGCCGTTGAAAACCCCGACAAACGAATGATCATGCGCGTCAATAGAAAACCGGTTTGACCAACAGGAAGCTGGACTGACTCATCCATTTTCTCGGATGAGCGGCGGATCAAAGAATCTTGAAGCAGCTCGCAGAGTCTCCTTCCTCTTCCCGATTTGTCTAGGAAGATCGAAGGAGACTGCTTGCAGGGTAGGCCAACCCGTGCTACCTCTTACCCTCCAGCTAGGGTTTACTGGCTTGTTAGGGTAACCCTCCCTCCTTGGAAACAGGCCCTAAATTGTTCATCATTTTTTAACTCTTGTCTCACTCCTTTCGGAAAAAAAAGTTAACAAAAGTAGGACATACAAGCTGAGCACTTCGATAAATAAGTCAGTCGAGAGTCACACACCCTGACAAGGCACATGTATATAACTAAACTACTTCTTAATTAAACCAAGCAAATATTATCACATTTATTGATCAAAAAAATCAGTTCGTTAGTTACTTGTCACCCAGACTTAGGCAAACGGCAATGTTTTGCGAGGTTAAATATGTTTAGTTGATGTTTATTTTTATGTGAAATAAACACAAAGACTAGTTTTGCGTATCTATTTAAAAATATTATTGACACATCATTCGAAAACGGAAAAATTGGCACTTCGACGTAATACAACCATTACACATAAGTCTTACTCGGTACACATAACGGTTAACTGAAATTCAAAAGCTTGCAAAAAATCTTGCATAAGCGTATTTATTAGGCAAAGGCTTCGACAAACTTGTTTACCTCAAACCCAATAAGAATTTAGAAAGCTTCGCAACTACCGCAAAAAGTAGGAATGAAAATTACCTGCTTGAGCTTAAATTTTGAGAATCAGAGGCTTAAAAAATACAACTCTTTTCTATGGTGCTGCAATTTACGTTCAAGAGGGTTTTATCACGAGTTACCCGGCTGCCGATTTGTTGAAGTCTGCGTCTCAAGCCCGGATGAAGCTTTCGAGTACCTTACCTCAGAATGTTGGCCCGGATTTAATCTTTTACCGCATTCTTCACATCGTAAACAACCAGGATGCCATACTTTACCGAGAGAATTTCTTTGTTCAGCTGAAAAAAAAACACATTAACACATCACAAACTTGATCGCCAGATGTTGTTATTTCTCTCGTGCTGTACGAAAAAAGTTCACTCACCGCCGTTCGGATGGAGCAAAAGTTGTTTATCGTTTCTGTAATTCTACAAAAGAATTATTTTGCAATCTACTGGCGGGATTTCGTTTTTAAAGGCTTCAACTTACCAAAATATACTAGTTTGCCGCACTTATGACATTCAGTCATCACGTTTTACCGCAGTTTCGCAGGCCAAACAAATTGACCTCTCGAAGAGCGACGAAAAATTCTTCGCTCGCGCGCAAGGTGCGAAGTTGCCAATGACGTCACGCCGAAACATACCAAAATACCACTGTCTAAGGAGGGGTTAGGAACTTTTTTTCCAACTTATTCACTATCAGGATGGGATGGAATTATTATTCACGTTCATTCATCGAGAATCAAAGAAACAAGGGAGGATCATTGTTTTATGATGGAAAGCGAAAGAAAATGGAACTAAAATCTCTGGGCCGCGCTTTGGCCAAGAAAAATGAAATAGTTCATACTTCTAAAGGAAACTGGAGAAACATAAAAAATTGAGCAATGCAAAATAGAAGGAGTAGGATATATTAACGAAAGATGCACCACTGAATGGAGGGAAACAGACATGATTTATGACAATTTATTTTATTTCGAATTTTGAACTACAAAGTCACGGCCTGTGTTTAGCATTTAAGTCGTCACGCAACACTTTCCAGGTAACAAGAGCCACTGCGTGACAATCCAATAACAGATTAGAGCTTTATATGTTTTTTGCCTTCTGTTCTATTCACCCCAGAACTGCAGCACTTAAATCTTGTATTCATCCATAAGAAGCGTAGAAAGCACTACCAATCGGGCAAAACGCCTTTTTATAATCTTTCGCCTTCCGGCTTTCTTGTTGCGAATTGCTGTTCCTGCATCCGTTCCAGAGATTCAGCCGCATCAAGGTCACGTTTTAACGTGTCTTACAATTTGTCTCCTCTCCCTCTCGCGCAAAATTTGAAACCCTTTTGCAGGATTTCTGTAATTGAGTTAAGAGACCCAAGAATAGGAATTGTGAAGACTTGTAAGAGACACCGAAGGGAAGCGACTTTTCTTTCCTCAAGAACAGCAGGGGATGGTAAACACACGGCATGGAGGACTTGGTACGTGTCAAGGGAGGTCTTTTCTGTCACGCAACGATAAGAACGTAGCGTTGCGTGACAGAAAGAGGGCCGTATCAACTAAACTAGTTTTGGTTGGAATGAAGCCAAGGACCCGTATTGCTTTGTCTTATGTTGAAAAAACACCAGTGTAATAAAAACTAGCACCGCAGCTACAAATTACCGAACCCACAGTAGCAAACATTCCATAGAACTATATCTCAATGCTGTAAGATCCCGAACACCATTCGCCTTGTTACAAACTCGGCATCTCAACGTTGCAACTTAAATTGCCCTTGTTTAGTTATTTAACTGATTTGATGACTTAATTGGACGCTTGTTGCTAAAGCAATATATTGTGTATGGTGCCAAGAAATTTTGAGGTGAAAACAAAGTTTAAGGAAAAAAATCAAGGTCTAAATTCTGGAAAATAATGACAGAAATATAGAAAAGTTATTTTTATCTTAAGTAAGATGACTTCATATGAGGCTTATTAACAAAACCCATATCTTATCTCTTATATAATTACTGCTTGCGTTGGTGAAGAAACTGCAACTTCTGTAAACGTTTTTAGATAGCATCAATCACTATACTTTTTTCTTATTGATATTTTCTAAGATAAACTAAATTCTACAGAAATTTTATTAACCTCTTTTCATTTCCTGATTTTCTCAAAAGGAAGCAAGCGATTTAAGACATGAAAAGCAAATATGGAATTCGAAATTCCCATGCGATATGCAGTGAATATAAAATTGCCGTTATATGAGCACATACCTTTACCATGAAAAGATTTGCTTCGCCCAACTTTGGCAGACTTCGTAAGTTTTGAGCCGGCTGTTTTGTCAGAAAGCTGACTCAGTCCTCGAGTGAGGCGAGGAGATGCTCTGGGGAAAAGAGGTCTCCGCTCGCCCAACAACGGGGAATTAGGAGCGCTTCGAGATTTAAAAATACGTGCTTCTGGCGGTGGAAGGTAGTCAATGCTCCTGGGTCCTGGTTTGCCGCAGTTCTCGTGATAAATCGAAGGCATTTTTCTGTTGATGAAAATAATATTAAAGTAAATAAACGGTAACTCGAGAATAAAATACAGTTAAAGAAGAGTTAACCTTTCTTCATCACTGAAAGCATTTGCAGTGCCGTACATAGCGGGGGGGGGGGCCAGGGCGGCAGGGGGGGGGGCAGTTGCCCCCCCCAGGAAAACTTTTTTTTTTTCTAACATAGTGTTTGATTTTGTTGGGCTGTATACGGGAGATCCCTGTGAAGGTTTGTGGAGTTTGCCCCCGCAGACCAAAAATCCTAGGTACGGCCCTGATTTGTCTTAAGGACTGCCAGGAGATTGTAATTTCTCTTAATCATGCTGTTCTCAAACAATACGTGAGCCTTATTTCACAAAAAAAATTAAATTTGGAAGGCGTTCCAGTGGGTGTTATGTGACCAGTGTGAGGCTACAAATGTTATTTGCCGTTACAACACCTGTTAGTCAGTATTGGCAGTTTATTAAATACCTTTTGCTCAATATTTCGTTAAAATCAGTTATCAGTTCAAATAATTCTATATTTAACATTTGCAAAATGACTTGAATTTCAAAAGCTATCTGTATGATCGATCAAGCACTTAGAAACAATATGTTCAATATAAATAATTTCCAAGGCTTAGCACACGATTTCTCTCTCCTTATATTAGTAACGTATCGTGGAAAAAGATTGAGTGACTCACCCGGAGAAGCAATGCAAGCAGTAATTTATACTGCTTAAAATCTGTCACGTTGTGCAACTCGCTAGTTCTTACACTGCGAGTAGTCCCCGTCGTGCGTGAAGCGAAAGAAAGACGGAAGAACAAAATGGCTGTGTGAATACTGGGGGCGAGACGCCTGATTTTCTGTCTCGCGTCACGCACGACGGACGAAGCGAAAGAGCGGACTACTCGTAGTCTACGCAAGTTCAGACTGAGAACAACTTTTTTACATTTTAAAACTGGATTGGCCAAGTATTTCTTGTAAATGAGGCAGTGTTTGGGTAAAATAATGATAGTATACCATAAGGTCTAGCTGTGACGATTGAACGCAGTTCCAAAACGAGCTCCTCTTCTCAGAGACCATGCCTCGTCCACACCAATACCGTGCGTGTCGATTGTACATTATGCCGGAGAATTTGGAAGGGCAACACGGACACTTTGGGTTTGTGTTTCAAGAAAACCGTGCTTGGACAGCCACTAGGACAGCGGAATCACATGTTTATCGTGTTATCATCGTTTTCGGAAGGCTCTTTTTACAAAATGTTTTCCGTCCGCACTAAGACGCAATGCCGGAGTTTTCAAATTCCTCCGGTTTGAAGAGCGTTTTCGAAAAGTTTCTTTTCTTTCACGCTATTCAGAGAGCTCAAAATGCTTGTCACTACATGAAAACGCTTCGTTTGGAAACCGCGATGGAATTCAACCTTTTTAGCATGGGAAAAGGGAGAGTTTAGCGACAAGAATAGTTTGGAATCGGCTTAATTCATCAGAAATACATATCTTAACGGCCGAAACCACCTGTTGCTGGAAACGCCCAGAAATTATTCAATCTCGTTAATGTCCGGCTATGAGAGTAAACATTGTCAGTTTGCAATATGGCGATAACTACCTAATCGAAAATCACCTTTTGTAAATTTGATCTTTCTCGGCTTATCATGAAAGTACTTTTCGATACCAAACTCTCATCATAATGTTGTCGATATAAACATTTTTAATAATGAAACGCATTGCAAGCGAGGGGACTGAGTTATCATGGAACCACGTTTTTACCGAAAGCTTTCATCAGGATTAAAAAGTTTCCTAACTTAAAAGCGAGTTAATTGTCGCATCTCCGGCAAATTTGTCGTTGTCCTTGTGGAGTGCGTTTGGCAGTTAAAAAAAGTTTTAAGAATATTACACAAATGTTGCTTCGTGCCTTACGCGTTCACATCTCAACCACGATGACAGATAATGTTGAACAGAATGGCATTAAAATGGCTTCTGAAAACAATATTGTTCATTGCATGTAGCGACCACTTCAATATAAACATAAATACGTCAATAAATATTCACCTCACTTTACAGTGCCGCACAGAGCCTTCCAGAAAAAAAGTGCTAAAATCATGATGGTGATAAATTATATCATTTCTTCCCATGTATCTCTAAAATTCACTCATTTCTCATTTTTGTTAAAAAAAATTGACTTTTCATTACAAATTCATATCTAAAAGATATTCGCTTATTTTCACCGCAGCTAAATTTACATAGCACGAAATAGTAAAAACACTGACATTTCTATTTTCTCTCTATGCGATCAAGACAAAATATCATTCGAGCCACGTAACAGAAAGTGTTGCTGTCAAATTTTCTTATGTAAGGACCACTTTGTAAGCTTAAGAGCATGTTATATAGTAGCCCTATGTGATAAACTTTTGCTCATTCATTCAAACGAAACTAAAGCAACCAAAAAGTAAAACAGTTCTCTTTGCCTTTTTGTCTGCAACGAGAGGGTAACGCCGCATGAAATGTACTGATGGTGTTTTTAAAAGCGGAAAAACACTTTGACATGAAATAAATGATGTATATTTACCCAGACGAAGATTGAAGAAAATTCTTCAACGCACGGAGAAGTTCAATCATCTTGAATTTCGTTGTTGAACCGAGAAAAGTGATCAAGAACTGTACAAGCCGGCAAGCAATTGTAAAAGGACAGCTATTCGGTATTTGATCGATTCTCGCTGGCTTCTTCGTCATAGAACAAAGTCAGAAGTGGTCGATTTGGCGTCGTAGACGCGAATTGAAAAAAACAGCTGTTTGGTGATTTTCGCTGTCAAAAATGTGTTGTGTCTCGAGGCTTATGGCGGGAAAAATTCAACCAATCAAAACCAATGTTCAGTTGCTCTTATGTGAAATATAGAGTTTTTACATTTGCTAATGGCCGTGAATAACAATGAAATTAAATTAAGATAATTCGGAAGTTGTCCCCATGGTAGAAAAAACAAATTCAAATCATCTCTTTGCTTTAGGTCAATTTTTTTCCAACCTTTCTACTTGCATATTTTAATACGAGAGCTCAATATATGCTTTGTTTCGTCGTATAGATTTCGTAGCCACTTGAAACGGTTAAATGATACTTGCTTCCCATATAAATACCTCCCTGGATACTATCCATGATACCTGCAAAGAAGATTAGAAAACAGTCCTAAGAAAGCACGCGCGCTGATTGGTTAAAAATCCTGTTTGTATAACTCGATGTAGACACAGAACTAGCGCGCGCTGTTGACGTAGTGATGGCGCGAGCAAAGAGAATTTACATTTTGATAATCAAAGTTAACAATTTGTTTTCCTTTTTCTCGTCGTGGTGTTTTCTAAAAGAAATAGAAAACATGTACCGTGTTTGTATCGAGTTATACAAACACGAGTGGAAGTTTGGGAGAACTCGAAAAAGCTGTGGAAACACTCGCCTCCGGCTCGTGTTCCCACAGCATTTCTCGTTCTCCCAAACTTCCACTCGTGTTTGTATAACTCGATAGAAACACGGTACATGTTTTCTATTTCTTGATTATTTCACTTTTTTTTGAATGTTTAAAAAATGTCGCGGCTGCGCCGAAAAACACCGATTAAAAAAATGCTTTTTTTCCCGTGTGAAAATGGTTCACCAAGATCTTAGAGGGTCTCAAGAGAAAATCACGGCGAGGTTGCCGTCTTTAGAAAAATAAACAGCAGCCAGAATTAGACAATATCTACAATTTTTACATTTTACAGGCCAAGTGTCAGAGACTTCCGACACGAACTAATCGCACAAGACGAAAAACACACACATTGCATTTGACTGCGTATTTCAGATTTTTAATTAATTAAGGCCAAACTTCAGAGGCTAGAGGGCAACATAACTCCGAACGCGTGGGATTCCAAATAAAAGGCCCCGGTCAGAATCAAGACATTGCTTAAAATATGCCATCTCTCATTACTTATCTCTGCACTGGACGCTTTTGTAAGACTCTTAAGGCCATATCACTATGGGTTGGAATCTCCTGTCGGAGACGAGTCCGGCAATGGCCTAAAATGCCAGTCATCTCCCGCCCTCAGAATAAGCCACGGGGAAGAGGCGATTCACGTCGTCACTAGGGATTAGTTTGAGGGCGGAAGATGTCTGACATTTCAAGCTGGTCGGGAGACATGAAAGGTTTTAGTTCTCTCCCGCCAGCGACATGCGGAGGATTTGATCTTTCACAAAGCACTGATTGTGTGTGGATCAGTTTCAAGCTATCTGGGGAAGGAGGTGATTATTATACCTGACTTGTGCAGGAGCTATTTAAGAAAGCCTGTTTCTGTAAATGAAGTGGAACGGACAATAGATGATGCAGTGGTCTGTATCTGATAGAAGGCGTTGACACGCACGAATGATTTAGTCACGCGAAAAGTGTGCTTCCGGGTTTTTAAACACGCGAACATGGCGAAGAGTGTTCCTTACGGTCTAAAACATTCGAAATCCCGTTCACACATGCGCAACGCTTGAGAAATTTAATTTGAAAATAGTGGTTTTACTCCGAAAGCACATCAAATGTTTTCCGTCCATACTAACCCGGAGGAAATTTAAAAACTCAACAATCATCGGTTATTTTAGATTTGTGTTTGAGGAAAACTTGGTCAGGAAAATCACAGGATTATATTTACCTCATCTCCAAGCTCCATTTCTAAATGTTTTTTATCAATAAACTACAAAGCAAAGCCGGCGTTCTCAGATTCCTCCGGTCCAAAGAGCCTTTTCGAAAAGTTCCGTTTTCGTGACGCACAGTGTGGATGCCAAAAAACGGCTGCGAAGGAGACTAATGGTAGCCCTGACCGGCCGTAGAAACAAAGCTGCGTTTTCAAATTTATGGACGGGCCTTAAATGTGCATAACCTGTCAGTAACCAAGTTTGACTCTTTAGACTTTTTGTGAAAAAGAGACGAAGAAATAATCTAATTACGATATCCAGTATTCTCGAAAGAAAAAGCATCCAGAAATGAAATCCAGAGAAAAACAAGTAATCAGGTTCGAAACAGAAAGTTAGTTTCGGAAGAGTAAACTGAACTATCTCATTTTAACTTGCCGCGGGGAATTCGTACTCGTTATGGTTTTCGAATTCGAGAAGTTTAAAATTGACTGTCGTTAAGTAAATACTAAATTAAAATGGTGTTAATCAAAGCAAATATTAAAAAAAAAACAATGACCAATTAAGCTGTCTTTTCCCTCACCCAGCCCCCAGTCGGATCGATGAAAAGAGGTTCGCTGTGACTGTAACACTTCCCTCCCCTCCCTCTCCATCTTATCGTTTGGAAGCCTTTCAGGGGAAGAGTGAGTGTGTCTTATTCAACCGTGCAGAGAAGTAAAAGCGAAAGTAACTGAGTCATTCTTCTAAATTATGTCTGGCAAAAAAATATACGATAAACACACTAAAAAAGAATTACACTAGGATAAATCTTAATTCTCCTTTTTACAAAATTGAAATTCCTCCTAGTCGAACGAATTTCTAGTATTATTCCAAGCCCTCCAATTTAGTCGAAAAAATATTGGTACTATTCTGAAATATTTTCGTATTGATTCCGTACTATCCATCAGAGCTAAAAACAATCGATGTTGTTATTTATTTTTTTTTACTATTCTTGAGCAAGATTCCTTGACGACTCAAACCTGCTTATTCAATATTCTTTGTTTTGATTCCACTTTCCGCTTTGGCGGAGTTTGCAAAGCTTACAAACTTCCTGCGCAAAAAAAATTATCCTTAAAAAAAAATATTCCGAAGTTATGGGATTAAAGCTATTGAAACCCAATTAAATGAAGCTTTTATGATTGTTTAAGGTGCCAATTCGCTAGCAACTCAATTTTTGTTTTCACAAGTCCTTAATTTCAAGTTGTTGTAATAGTAATTGCCCAAAGGTAAAGGCTTGTAATAACTTTGCACAGCAAGCATATCCGCTTTGATAAGGTTTAACGGTTCTGCTTGAAATGACTGCTGCAACGCAGCGGATTTGCAAATACAAAAGACATTCTACAAAAGAAAACCTCGCTCGACTTTATTACCAGCTGTGAAACGACTTTTCAGAGGGGCCCTCTGAGGGAAGTAAATTTATCAGGTTGAAGAACAACAAATACGTCAAAAACATTCGCGAATAATGATAATACTGTAATTGTAACATGCCAAATTGTTAAATTACGGTTTGGGTAACAAAAACGAAAACAAAAATCGACAAGGCGTATTGCTGAAGCAAAAGTCAACAATCTGAATATATGATAACTTTGAATAATTCGGGATAGAATTTACTTGGAATATAAATTAATACGGGCTATTACACATACTATGAAGTCATCATTGAAAGAAACACCGTCGCTCAAGACATAAATATCTGTATCAGCCGCATCCCACAGTAAAGTCGCAAATTAATCCCTGGCAAAGCAGAACTCTCTCGCACAAAGGAAGACTTAGTAAAAGGAAAGTCTTGTAATATACGCTGACTAAAAGCAAAAAATACCTTCACACCTCACCTTGCCAAACGTGGGTGACCTTCTATATTTTCTTTGAGAGAACCTGCCCAATTTGCCACAGAACCTGCCGTGTAGCGAGGTGGAAGGAATAGACGGCTGAACAAGCCGGTCACGGTCGAAAGAGGTTGCTGTTTGAATGATAATTATCACGAAGAATCGGCGAAAATCAAAACGCTTAATTCATTCCCGGAGGTCAATGCGCAGCAATGTCGGGGCACATTTGGGAAAACATTTCAGGACAGACAGTGAACGGAAATGGTTGAAGTTCTTGTTGAAAACATCACCCCTTTTATGGAAACTTGTAATTGACAGTTCGAAGTGACGACACAGTGTCTGTTGAATGAAAGTTGTTTGATGACCCAATCAATACGAGTGAAAGTGAAAAAACTGTAGCACCAGATCAAAGCAACCGGACTGAATTAAAATGACGCATGTTGTTTCGATGACGTAACATAACTATACCAACCACAAGTGGATCAACATCACTAAGGGTTTTTCTTTCGAATTAAATTGTAAACAATTTTAACTTTATGTAGTTACGGTATATTCTAACGTGAAAATAGTCCCCAATTAGTTTTTCTTTGAAATAAATACCTTGACACTAAAATAAAGTCTTTCATTCATTCATTCATTCCAGTGAGAAATATCACATCCGATGACGTAATGGGTGAGACTGGTAAACTGGTATTAAATGCAAAGACCACTTGTATAGAAAGCAGCGGAGTGAAGCCGGATCTTGGTTTAGATCGACATCAAGATCAGCAGTGTAAAATAGACTATGAGACCAATTGAAAGGCTGACTGGACGGCTAAAAAGGGTAAATTTTATACCCAATATCAGGACCAACCTAGATTGGTAAGCCTATCACAACAATAAAGGTCGCACTTCTGAATAATGATAGTACTACTAAAGGTGTTATGATTGCTTTCAACCCCATGACATGTACAAGCCTCTTTCCTAAGGTCTTCCGAAGGCCCGCGATTTTTGAATATACATCAAAGAAACACAAAATATTGTTCACAATCAAATACAATCAAACAGGTAGCACGGATGATCAATAAACCGATTACGAAACTCATGTTCTTTCATAACGTCAAAGAGGATAGCAAAGAAGAGGGGTGGGAGGTGTGATCACCAAAAAATCTGGGCATATTCGTGCAACACTTACACAATTATCTATTGTTAACAATGTTTTTTTTTCGGAAATTCTCAAATCATATCATTTAGTTGCTTTCACGCCGCGTTACACACTGATTTTTGCAAGTCCTCACGGCATGTGTTACGCATAAATCCTCTGCTAACCTTGACTTAGTGTTGTGTTAGCTTACATGAAGGATTGTTCAAGTCAGTTACGTGCGATTAAAAGATGGCATCTTGAAGTAAACACGTGTCATGTACTGAAGACTATCTTAAGCCCAAATAACTCGACAGTTAGTAAGCTCCGTTTATTTTTAATGAAGAAGGCATGATTCACGAGAGCCGCCAAAAATAGCGTGGCTAGTGGCCGGGTGCTCCTTTTCTTGAAGTCTTTATCGGTCTCATCCCCACCCCACCTGGCCCAATCCCGCACAACTGAGGTGAAAGTGAACACGATTTATTGAGGGAAGTTGAAAACCATCCCTAACCCTATTCTGACTTACCTGAGAAAATTACTTTCTCTGTACATGACAAAAAAAACAGAATGTCAGAAATCTCCTGGTTGAATATAGAAGATGGAGCTATCTTGCCCGCTCGAGACTACCCACCGTAACGTATAAACTCTTGTTCTTAGGCCATCGTAGCTTGATTAAGAAAATAACACAAACAGCGATGATAAACATTGTATTCCAACGCATTTTTACATAGAACTTAACGTTTCGTATGCTAATCAACATACATTTTCAAAAATTGTAAAATTGTAACCGTCACTTTTGAAAATGTATGTTGATTAGCATACGAAACGTTAAGTTCTATGTAAAAATGCGTTGGAATACAATGTTTATCACCGCTGTTTGTGTTATTTTCTTACCCACCGTAACCCGCGAGAAAAAAAAATCCTAGAAGCTAAATAACAAATCCTTTATTGACCAAGCTTTTTCGGTCAAGATGGCTGGATATATTGGCCTCGTTCTTTTTTTGCGAGTTTGTCCATGCATGCGCATTACATGGAGCAGTTCATGAACTTCGACTCCGTCTCGGTCCAAAACTCAGCGCGAAGACTTGGAACGAAGTTGGCTAGTTCCCAGATTCTCTTCACCACAACCCCGTCCCAGGGTCCCTTAGGGTCCTATAATAATAAAAACCAAGATGGCGGATGTTCGTTCCTCGTTTCCCCGGCCTAATTTGTCGACTTTCTCTAGTCTACCTTGGGAAGATGTGGTGTTTCTTTATATATTTCCTCATTTTACCATACCACAACTCTTTAAGCTCAGAAGGGTGTGTAAATTCTGCCGGGATGCCTGTGATTCATATTTTGCTTGGCAAAGAGTTCTCGACTGTAGTCAAGTTTCATCTCGCCTCACGTCTAGTGCTCTGATGTTGATAACGAAATCAAGTTTCTCATTGCGGCTGTTGAGTTTGAAAAACTGCAAAAGCTGGCTTTGTGATGCCGTCTTGGTAGAAATCCTAAAGCGAAATGCACGACTCTGTGAGCTAGATCTCACTGCTTGTTCAGGTTTAACAAACTTAGTGCTGTTCACCTTGGTGGAGTGTAACCGGGGTTTGAAAGTGTTAAAGTTACGAGAATGTCGCTGGGTTTCTTCCGATGCAATTACTCAGGTATCCCTGTGCTGCAACAGCCTTGAGCACATCGATCTTGCCGGCTGTTGGGAGGTTATAGACTCGTGCGTTTCGTCGCTAGCTTCCTGTTGCAGTGGCTTGAAGACGCTCGTTCTAAACGACTGTTACGGTGTTAGCGATAACTGTATTCGGGTCGTCGCTCAATCTTGTCCTAAACTGACACACCTTGGAATGAGAGGTTGCTGGCGGGTGTCAAATTCTGCGGTGAAAATGGTCGGGGAATACTGCCCTTTGTTAACGATTCTGGAAGTTAGGGATTGCAGAGATATTTCCGAAGCGAGTTTAGCCAGATTGAGGATTAGAGGGGTGAAGATCGATGTGGAACAGGCCAAGTGGACAAATATGCCAGTTGGCCCAAATGAATACCCAGAACAGAGAGACTGGCGCATCCCTATGGTAAACTTAAACATCTGAGTTCTCCAGGAGAAGTCTTTGGTAATCAATCTTATTAAGCACGTAGTGATAATCTTGTCTCGATGCATATGGTTGGTAGCGTTTAATACCTGGAAGCTGTAGAAGCAAGTTACATATTAATATTTGGCAAAGTTTTCTATTTGTTTCTCACCCTTCAAATCGTGAACCTGACGTCTTTAAAGTGCACCTAACCCCAGAAATAGTTTTTTTTGGCTTAAATAAATCTTTGCACCTGTATGAAATGCATTGCACCTTTTTGCCCCCTTTTGACCCAAATCTTGACTTTTTACAGGCTGTGAAAGTTACAAAATCTGGCATGATCTGTTGCACGACTGAGCAAGTAAGGGGTATGGGTCTATTCCTGGTTTGACGTAACAAACATCTTTGCATACATGTTTACAAACACTATGATGCAAATTGGTCTGTGATGCCAAACAAGGAATAGACCCATGCTCCTTACTAGCTCAGTGGTGCAACAGATGATGACTAGATTTCGTAACTTTTACACCCAGGAAAAAGTCAATATTTAG
>CM042758.1:3197382-3233739 GCA_022496165.2 Catalaphyllia jardinei | reverse complement strand
CACTGCATATTTTGATAGGTTGATACTTAAAGTGTATATATAATTTTAACAGTTGTCCATATCAAACATTTCAATTCAATACATAGCTAGTAAATAATTTGTAGAAATAGACTTCTTGGATAGGTGGACAGCACTAGTTGGGAGACCTTTTCCTCTCTACAAAATTTGTCATGTGATAAAGTTAGTATTATTATATGTGTATGTGTCATTATTTCTGAAAACTTTTCGACTGTTTTTTGCTTGGTTTAAATCATAAATATATTGAGTCAATTAATTTTCTGAGAGCATACATGTAGCTCAGAGAAAATTGTTAGCTTTGAGGAACAGATAATGTCCAAGGACAAATATATCCAAACATATTTTCAAAGTCAAATGGGTGCTATTGTGTTTATTATCCTTCAAATATTCTTTTCAACATGCACAGTTTTGAAAATTGGGGAATATTCTCGGATATTCGCCAGTTTTTTGGTCATGTGATGTGCTCAGACCAATTGCATGTGAGCAAAAATATTTTATGGACTATAACAAACTATGTTCTTCACCCCAGTATGGAAAACAAATGGAAAAGAACCTCGATACAACAAAACCTTGTTATAACAAGGTCCCACTGTACAAAATAAAGAAGGCGAGTTGACATAAGTGGCAAAGTTTATTGACGGAAACTAGCACATCTTTTTGTGATAGTAATACAGTAGTTAGTATTGAACTATAAACAACCAGTGCTATATCTACTTGAGAAATCAGGAGTTTGTTGCTCCTAGCATGGTAAATGGAGCAATCTTAGCAATGGCTCGGCCTACAAGATTTCTTGTATCTGAGTTCGTTTCTCATATTAGACCATCCTTTGAAACACCTGGAACTACAACTCTGTGTGAGAAACAAACTTACGGTATACTTCATTCATACTCTCTGAGACTGGAACATGTTTAGTAGTAGTTTCCATGTTTCCCCACAACATGTTTCTACCTGTACCTAAAGTGCTGCTGGTGTTTTTAAATTTGTGTGGTTTATACGTATTGCATAAAAATCTTTAAAATTACACAGGAATTGTAAAAATGGATCTGAGAATTGTTGCTACATTTTTACAATTTAGTTCAATTAAATGGCTTTTCATACCATAAACAGCATTGCTTTACAGTTTCGTCTTTCAATCAAGCTCAGAATAAACGGGCTGATGTGAATACTATCTTTTTCGTTAAAACATGCTTGATCACTATTTTGTGATCAGACCAAACATGTTTTGGTCTTATGTAAACATAGAAATATGCGACACAAGTCAGATACAAGAAATCTTATAGTCCAAAATATGTTTAAGGTGAATACCAAACTCTGAGTAATTTGTACTTTATTAATAATAAATTAATTTCTTCAAGCAGGGTCACATATAGGCAGGGCCTATATGACAATCTTTATAAAGGTTTTCTGAATTTGTTTCATTTACTGTTTACTTTAGGATAAATTTGCTTCTTATACTGGCACTATTTGTACCAAACTATCATCCACTTGTAGAACTTAACGTTATAATGACTGTAGCAATGCCCAATACAAATTGTCACAGGCTACTTTCCTAGATCAAACACTGACAATTTTAACACTTCCTGCTAGATGTCTCTCAGATGAGGCAAAATGAAACAAGAGTTCTCCTCTGGTTTCATTTTGCCTTGTCGTGAGAGACCTCTGCTGGCAGGGAATTTTAACACAAAAATACTCCAAATAAGGTGCCCCCAAAAGTCTTCTTTACACAACTTTTTTAAAATATTCTTGTCCATAGATCCAAACAAGCAATGGCCTTAATTATCAGCTGCTGTTCAAGAAAGGAACCCTTGCTCCTCAGGAGTTTCTTTAATATTTTCAGAGGGAGGGCAGCTCTCAAGCAGACAAAACGTTTTGAAATAAACTTTTTTGCGAGAAAAACGTTCCTGTAGATGATTAAACCAGGTAGGAAAAACCATCTTCACAGCCAGTCAATTTGCGCAGCTTCCCTTCAACTTAACACAGATTGGACTCAAGTAGTGGAAATCAAGACTAGACAGACAACTTCCTTAGAATGTATTTCTTGATGAGACAAAACTATTTGCAAATCTTACAGGGTAAAGGGTTGAAAATGTAAAGCAACATGCCTGTCTTTACTAACAGACAAGCAACAAGATAGTAAACAAGAAGTGTCTTTTTTTGCACAGAATATTTTTATTTACATTATCAATACTTATTAAGTAATTAAATTAACATCTGGATAAAATGCTCTTGACAATGTTCTTCTTTGAAGTCTTATCTAACTGTTGAACGCCTGTGCTTTGAGTGAGTCACATTTTCCTGCAAAACAAAACCACTGCCCTGGTTACGGTGTGACAACATAAACTCCTGGGGGTCACTCATTGGAAATTTTGAAAAGAACCCCTAGAGGTTACCAGGATCCTGTTTTGTGAGTTTGAATTGAAGTGTTTTTCACTCCTAAGAGGTGCCAAATCTAAAGCAATACATTATCTCCTGCAGTATTTTTGGGCCCTGCAAAAGCTCTCACACTTTTTAAGATGGATTCCGCTCAACATTCAAGCAATACATGTACATGTAAATGCAAGAATTATTTACTAAACATCTACTCATGGTACAGTAACTTTTTCCATGCTATTTGAAACATCTCACTGTGATTCAGTTCTTTGGGTGACCCCGCGATTAAATCCCCAAGCATTCTTGAGAAATTCCATGTCAACCTTCTTAAGAATGCTTAATCTGTGTGTTGCTGTTGTTTTCAGCTAACGTGAAACGTCTCTTTTTACTGAAATATGGATAACTTTAAGCTCAATTTTCTCTCATGTAGTCAGCTTTAGAGCTAAAGTCCTGATAAGATCTTACCTTTGTTCAAAATATTACCATGCTATGAGGCTTTCTTGGTAACTTTGTTTTTGCCATTATTGCTTGAATTTTCTGCAGAAATCATCTTAACCCCGAAAAGGTATGATGCACTCCCTTGTCCTTGTAACATGGGAGTGTACCTGGCATAAACTGAACCATTTCGAAGAAATTTGACCCGCATGGCAATGTTAATTGAAGACAAAGAAGAATTATGACCCATCTCCCTTCACAAGTAAGGGTTGAACATTACTCTAAGCAGTTGTCCAACTGCATCTTGACAACAACTCATGTTAAGCTGCCCACTTTCAGAAAAATTGACCGAGTTGCCAGCGGGATTGACTCTATTTAACAGAAGGGCACAGCCTGAAGAAAACCAGTTGGTGTCTTGGTGATCAAAAGCAAACTTTTTCCAAATGGCACGATGCTTTTGGATAACTTGATATGTTCACGGAAATATTGCTTGATGCAGTTGATGCAGGCTGGGGTGTATCAACCTCCCCCCCCCCCCCCAAAAAAAAATACGAAAAAATTGAGACATTATAACATGCTGACTTGGCCTCGGAATGCCACAAATCATATACCCAAGGTAATCCATTTTATAAAATTTCTGGGGGGGAAGGGGACTGCCTTTTGGTAGTTCTTATCTGGAACCCTTTTCTCCAAAATCCTGTAACTGCTGTAGGCAACTAGGAATCAAACAACAGAGTTTTAATAAATGAAATAATGTGACTAAAATGAATACAGGGTACACTTACCAGTTTCCACTGAAGAATTTTAATCCATTCGTCGGCTTCTTGTGTGGAATTGGCATAACAGAAAAACGTTCTGTACGGCATGACAATCCTACAAACAAAGGTGAAACATGAATGACTGGAACACAACTCAGTCAAAAGCCTGCAAGTAGAGTCTCATCGTTGGCAGCATTGGAGAGCAAAGTGAGCTGGCGTGGGTTCATAATAAAGACACTCGCACTCGCTGACTCATCTCTCATAATTTCACTCATCAACTTTGCTCCTGCTGCAATGCATGAGAGCTTGTTCATAGGCTTGACGCCAAGACAGATTCTCTTGTCTTTCTGCTTTGTGAGAGATGAGAGGGAACTCATCTCTCACAAAGCAGAAAGACAAGACAATCTGTGTCGTAAGACAACTGTTTTTTGGGCTGCATGGTACAGTGTGTTACTGTAAGTACCAAGATTGTGACATTAGAATAGAATTGGGCCAAGATGCTGCAAATACTTGTCAGCGACCATTTAGGCATGGCTGAAGAAAGGCATGCCTAAAACGTTTGCTAAAACAACTTACTTATAACATCTTGCCACAATAATTATTTGATGTCTGTACTATACTTTAAAATACAGTTCTTGTACTATAATATTGCTTTATTAAATCAGTGCTTCAATGATCAAACTTGATTGTTTAATTATGACATCATCACTTGGCTAGTATGCATATTTTAAAACTTGAATATCTTTAGACCGACAGAATTTTTCTTCTCATACAGGCTACTTGTTTATGTTTTAAAATGGCTTCAATAGGAAAGACGCAATTTCCGTCATAGTAACACTTTAAGATTTCTAACTCATTTAGTGTGAGGGCCTTACTGTCTTGACAGTATGGGCTGAGTCCATTGAGGTTTATTTAAAATAAGACCCAGGGCTGATATACTGCCAGTACATCCCTTATACTAGGCTAATAAACAATAACCGATATTTATAACCGAAAATGTTTGCAAAATATTTTGTGACTCGTGGACTGAAAGGACACTACAAATTCTGATTGAAGGCCAACTTAGCATTCACCACCTCTAAAAATTTTCAAAACATACAGATGGTAAAGAAAGTGCAGGATTTGACTAATCTTGTCTTGCTCGTAGAACTAGCCGTAACAGTCCAAATTAACTGATCTTTCTCAAAACAAGAGTGATGATTTAGAAATTCTCTTAACAGATGGGTCTGTCTTTTCCTCTTGGTTGTCACACCACCTTGCCTAAACACCCACACGAAAGACTCCCACACGAAAAGGATACAACCCCTAAGAGGAACCAAGATCATGTTTTGTGGGCGTGGCTGGAAATTTTTTCCACCCCCAAGAGGTACCAATTTTAAAACAACACATTATCTTGCGGTATATTTTTTCCAGCTCAACAACCCAAAAGGTACCACAAAAGCTCCCGCTGTGGACCTTTTGAGGCTGAACGCCTAGGTAGGAGGTATTAAAACAACTTTTGGACCCCTACAAGGTATGACAAGCAACCCCATCCCTTTTATATTGGAGTGTCCCCCCAACCCAAGGCTAAACAATGCATGACAAACCTCAAGACTCAAGAAAGAAAATGCTGAATGGTTAAATTGAATTAAACTCACCTAAAGCAATTTCCTTTTCCTAGTGAATCGTCTCTTGCGACTTCTTGGCAGTCTTCAAGGTCTATTGTTTTTATGGGGTCTTTGTCCTGAAATACAAATTCAAACAAGTCAAAGAGAAAGAGGCCACTAGTTTACTGGTAAGAACAAAATTTCAGCATTATGGGGGAGACATTTAATAACAAACACTGTTTTGTTATTACAATTTCCAGGAAATGAAACCAAAGAGCTCTTTGCTTCAGCAACAATAGGTTAAGACGGATTCCGCTCAAAGTTCAAGCAATATGTGCAAAAATTGTCTACTAAAACTCTACTCACAACATGGTAACTTTTTGAACACTATTTAGAACATCTCACTATCATTCATTTCTCAAGGTGACTCAGAGAATAAATTCCCAAGTATTCCCGAGAGAGTTAATGTCAAACCTCTTAAAATGCTTAATGCATGCATCATTGTGTATTGAACTAACATGAAACATACATTTTAATTGAAATATGGATAACTTCAAGTTTCATTTTCTCTCACGGGTCCAGCTTGAGAGTCTCAATAAGTTCTTTTCGCCTTTATACAGAATATTACCATGCTATGAGGTTTTTTGGTAATTTTATTTTTGCCATTATTGCTCCAATGTTCTGTGGAAATCATCTTAATATGTCACTGTTATCTTTCCTGTAATGAGTTGGAACAAATTTTTACCCCTCGATGTTTTAGGTGTATCACATGGAATTTCAGTGAAAAGAAAAAAAATGCTGTTTGCCGTTTGTAACTTTCTGCATTAGTTCTGGAGATATTTAAGCTTGAAAAATGTGTAAAATATGCAAATGAGATGACTGATGACATCATACACTCAACCCAATGCTATATCAAGTATACAAATAGAGTTATCTTGGCCAATTTGCAGCGTAGACTGTTGAAACTTGGTAGGCCAGTAGTTCTACAGGAAACACACCTAACGTTATCAAAATTTCTGTTCCCATGGCAACTCACTCTTTTCCAGTCCCCGCACACTTGATTTCAATATGTTAGAAATTTTCAGCTCAAAAACTGTTAAACAAGGCCACAAACTCAAGCTAACATATTTATATGCTTGCTGGATAATGCATATCAGGTACCATTTGCAAATATGAAAATGGAACGCCAATGGAACCCAGTATAATGCCATGGCACCAAAATTGCTAAGCTCGTATTGTGGAGCACAATTAGCAGAATCATACTTTAAGGAATCAAACATTTTTCATACAAATTGGCTGAGATATCTTTCTACATCATATTTGATCAAAATTTGGTTGAGTGTATGACGTCAGCACTTGGCTAATTTGCATATTTTAAAACTTGAATATCTCTGGAACAAAAAGAGATATTTAAGACCAGTAAACAGCATTTTACTTCTCAAACAGACTACTTGTTTATGTTTTGATTTTCATCATAGTGCCTCTTTAACTTACCAAGCTGCCCCATGGCAACAGTATTTCCTGTTCACATATTGCAAAGAAGTGTAGCATTGTTAGAGTTACACATGTCCTGCCCAAGAACACAAAATGGACTGAGCAGTCCATGTTTAATCATGGGGGCCAGGGACACTGTTGTGTTCTTAGGCAAGAAAATTTACTCTCTCAGTGCCTCTCTCCACCCGGGTGTATAAATGGGTACTGGTAAACTTACTGCTTGGAGGTAACCCTGTGATTGACTAGCATCCCATCCAGGGGGAGTAGAAATACTACTAGTCAGGTAATGCCACTGAAACTGCGATAAACAACACAACCTGATGGGCCACTTGGCTTGTATGCAGATTTTACCAATTAAAAGTGAATGTGATGTGTTTGGTATGAATATGCCATGTAATCTAGAGCTAGAATCTATAGGTCAACTTTTATACATTTAAATATAGACTTAGCTCCAAGCCTGAGAGAATGAAAAAAAAAATTACCAGTAACTCCACTTAAAATTTTGATATACTTCAAATTTATTCATTTATTTAAGAAAACATCTTTGAAGTCCATACTCACCCCTTTTGTCTTATAGTATTTCAGTTCATTCTTCAAAAGCACAAACCATCTTGTTTTCCAGTTCTGCTAAACAGCATCAAATGATAATTACTCATTAGGAAACTAAAAATACAATAATACAGAGATATCCATAGAGCAGTTTTCATTTGAATTGAGTGTTGAAAAGTAACTGGTTTTGCATCAACTATGCTACACAATTGGCTTTAAAACCTCACACCACTTTCTCATCATATGAGAACTAAAACCTAAACCAATCATGACTCTTTTGCACATGTTTTCAGGCGCTTTGCATTAACTATAGAGGTTTTGCGCAGCAGCCATGTTGCATGGCAGGAACAATAGATCATTTTTCTTATGGCAAAAATTTTCTTCCTTATGTAAATTAAACATTTTCACTGTTCCTGCCATGCAAAACCTCTATTAATATGTAATTACTTTGAGTTTTGATTGGCTCACTGTGTTGTCTGTGTGTTTTGTCATTGGCTAGAGTGATAACTTTATTGATCACTCCCTTTTAGGGCCATTGTCGTGTCTTTTGTATGCATGTCGAACAAAGATATTTAAAGAACGCTTGCTAGCACATGAATTCGAACAATTGAGTCAAGTGAACATCAATCAAGTGAACGTCAATCAAAAAGAATGTCAACAGAATCCAACCGATGTAAGAAGTTTTGCATACATGCGACATTTTTCTTTGAATAAGTACTGTGAACTTCACTGTTTTGAGAATTAGTATGCAAGTTAGTTCACAAAGTTCACAAAGAATAGGTTTTGTAAGAAAGTTCACAGAATTTCAAAGCGAACGTAGATTGAGACGTGATGCATAGAAACACACATTAAGGCTTAGAAAACTGTACAACGCTGTGAAACTTTGAGGCAAAGGTCAAGATCAAAACATGGAGTTTTCAGCCATAATATCATAATGCTGATCGAATTCTCAGACAAATCTTAATTATTTCATGACTATATAATGTACCATAAGCTTTATTGTTTTACCTCCCAACTCAAAAATTTGTATTTTTCAATCGAAAGAGAATGTGTTGCATGTCATTGGTCAAAACTTACTAACAGGTAAATTCCTAAGCCTGACAAAATTCAATAACTCCCAAGGAAAACAACCACCTACACTTTCAACTCACACCTAATCAGATCGTGCCTCTTGAAACCACAGAAAGTTTCTGTTCCCACCAGCATCAAGAAAATAATTTTTTTGCATTTTTTTTTCTATTTTTGAGTTCAAGGGTATGACAAAACGGTGAGTTTTGTTTGTGTTCCCCCTCAACCTCAGAGCTCAAGGGGATACATGAACAAATAAATACATAAAATAAGGAAATGACTAAAATACAAAAAAAAGTGCTCAGTAAAATACTTCTGAAATTTTAGTCTTACATGTAAATGTCTCCAAAAAGCTAATAATTATTATTATTTTATCAAAGTCTATATAATTTAGCAGTTACCGACTGCTGAGCACTATGTCATATTATTATTATAAGCATAACCAATGAAACTGTCGTTATCTAAATTTATAGGTGTCTGCTTCCAAAACTCAATAAAAAGAATGACGATAGATAAATAGCAGAGCTCCTAATGATGCAACTGTTTTTGCCACTAGGCCCATTTTTTTATTTTCAACCTTACTCTAGGCAAGATAGTTCCCTTTGAAAATAGAAAATAGTGTAGGTCTTTTCCATCAATTACATCTTTGTGATTTTTTCACTCCACAATCTATGCTGCACAAAACTGCCCCTTTTACCATTCATCCCAAACACCTCCCACATGCAGTGTAGCTGGGACATTAGACTTGGGCACCATGCTATAAAAATGGTATTTCGCACCCTGTATGTGAAATTAGTTTGCACAAAAACTTCATTGTGAATTGTTAAATCTGTTTCTTACCTTCACTTTACCTCCAAGTTTAGTAAGATATCCTTCTTTTGATCCAAACTAGAAAAAAAAGCAGCCACAGAATATTAAAAAAGTATATCAAGTAACAGTTCAGGTAACATTTATAACATTTAATATTTTATTTTAATTTTATTTTACTCTTATTTTATAACATTTGCATAATTATACATGTGGATATATGAAAGATTAAAACATGATTGGCAGAAACAATAATTATTTTTAACAGTTATATACACAATTTAAGCAGCCATGAAAATAAAGCCTGAAAAAAAAAAACACTTGAACAAGATTTCGAACCCCAGACCTCTGCTACACCAGTACAGTGCTCTACCAACTGAGCTATCAAGCCAACTGGGAGTTGGTCACATTTTAAGTTTGTAATACACCCATAGATGGTGAAGGATGAATACAAAGTGAATGTATGAATGTAATGATCATAAACTATGACATAAAATGTTGATGATCTTTCAACAGTTTCAACTTACAGAATGTACATTATCACCCACGCTGTTTTCCATACTACTCTTTCTGTTTTTTCCCCATTCTGCATGTACCCTGACTTTCTCATATGTTGTTGGTTCTTCAATATCCCTTGGATATGGATATTTCAATAATGTCAAGACCCCTAACAGCGGCAAGAACAAACACATACATCACGTTAGATGACCAAGATTACACACAGAGCAAAGAAAACTAATTTTCAGGCTTGATCTTTGGGCAAGCTGTACCGGTAAGTATGATGTACTCATTACCAGGGCCAAAAGCACAAAAGAATACAACTGAGGTACTGTCCATGAAAAATGTACGACTGATGTAAAGCCCAAGGTTAAATTCTCTTCTGAAGTATTTAGGACATTTTAATTTATGATGACTTAATAAACATCAAAAACGGAAGAAATGACTGGGACAAGTGCCTTGGTTTGCCTGTTATTAGCTATGGCTATACTTACCTCAAATCAATCTCACTAGCACCAAACAAATATATCTCATATACACTGTGTTAGTAATTCTGCATTTTAAGCTACCTAGCATTTCTCTGTTTCCCCCTGAATGAGATACTAGACCATTGCAGGATAATTCCCTACCATTAAATTCATCAGTACCCATCTATAGTAAGATACACCTAGTTGGAAAGAGGCATTGCAGTTTGTATGGCAGTAAAGTGTCTTGCCCAAGAATATGACACAGTGAACACAACCAGGACACACAATACCTTGACTCCCCACTCAGGTACACGGGACAACTTTGTAATGGCCTAGTATATCATCCAGTGGTAAAGCTGAAGTCTGCATGCAAGCCAAGTGGCTCATCAATCCGGATGTTATCCCGGTTTCAGAAGTGTGAAGAAACTAGGAGTATTTCTACACCTTTCTACTTCCCCTAGATGGGATGCTAGTCCACTGCAGGGTTACCCCCTAGCATTAGATTCTACGGTACCCAACTATACACCCGGGTGGAGAGAGGCACTGTGAGAGTTAACTGAGTGTCCTGCCCAAGAACACAACAGTGCCCCCAACTTTGGCCTGAACCCAGACTGCTTACTCCAGAGTCAGATGCGCTAACCATGAGACCATTGCACCTACCACCATCATTGCCTCCCTCCTCCATTCTTTGGACGGGGGACTTAAATACTCCTTGATTACATTATTTCATGCTATGGAAACCATAGGCAAGTACCCGCCACTCTAATTTTTCTAATATCATCTTTACTGGTTTCTTAAAATCGTATTGAAAGATTTCTTTAAAAAGTGTTTAACTTACCAGAATCACCTCCAATCAAAGGCTTGTTTTCAAAATGTTCAACAAACTCGCTGATATTGGAGAATGACCCCATTCCGAATTTAAACTGTGTGCCATCCCAGCCAATTTGAAAATGTTTCACTGAGCTAGCACATCTATAACAAAAGATAGTGCAAGGTGAAACAACAAGTTGATCTGCAGTAGAGATTTATTTCATTAGTAAAAAGCACATTTTTCCTGTTTCTATCAAGTTTCAGTTAGTCTACTAGCCTTCTATCACTGTTGCTTGAAAAGTAATGTACTCTATAGTAAGGAACCTTTGGGCTCCTCAAAACTGTTCGTAGTCTACAGCCTTGCATAAATTGCATTATAATAATTTTAAATAACCAATATCACAGGTCTAACTTTTTTTAAATTACCTCACTGAGAGAGAATATTCTCCAGGACTAGATGAACTTGCTCGCAGCAAGTAACTTCCATCCTTTCCGTTTGCCATTAACAATCCCTCTGCCACATGACGACTTATATTGTAGTGATACCAACTGTAAAATAATCATCAAATAATGACCATATGTTATGCATTGAGATTATTAAGTACTCTGGGGAGAGACTCCCATGTCAGAAAAATAAGGGATGCTTGTTGTCAGATTTGAATAAAACCCTCAAATGAGATCAATCTACATGCAGCTCAAGCATTAAATGACTCATACACAACATCATTTAAGAAATAGAAAACATGTAGCATGTTTCTATTGAATTTTAGAATTTTAGTAATCTACTAGCACTCTATCACGAATGCTGTTCTCCGATTGGCTAAGCTACTCACTATCTATTTAAACAATAGAGTGTTTCTGTCGAGGAACCATTGGCTGATAATTGCCCAGCGGAAATGTGATGTTCTTAAAACAAATATTTGCCCGAGAAGCGAAGCTTCAAGGGCAAATGTGCTAGTTTTAAGAACATCAAATTTCCAAGGGGCAACTATCAGACCGATAGTTCCAAGACATAAACACACTATTGTCTTTATTGTTCACCACTAAATTTTCTTCCGCATGCTAGTTCAAAAATCAATTAGACTTCAATTGAATTATTTTCAAGATTTCAAGATGAAAGTCATGAAAGCCAAATATAAAATTTGAAAAAAAAAACAGACAAAAAACTTACTGACAATTTCAGTTGTTTATTTTCTATGAAACCCGCTTGTTTACAGAAAAATCTTCATGGATAACTACTAATCTGGGTACTTTCGGTGGACAGGCACTATGGGCTGATAGTGTCTCTCCGCAGATGAACACTATCGCGTCACATGATCAACTTGAACCAATGAGAATCCGAGAAAATTTAGTGGTGAACTATAATATGTGATAGATAGTGAGTAGCATGGCAGTGTACTCTTGCCGGCAAAATGAAGGCCGTTTCTTGGTGTTTTCGAAGTGCCTGTGAAGAGGATTTAGATAAAGTTTTTAACCACTAGTAGATTTATACTAAAAAAATTAGATTATTCCCTCTCGATTTCTGAGCTGCGCCCTCATCAACTATCATGCGATAGAAATCTCAAGCTCATAATCTAATTGTTAAATAGAAACACAAGTGGAAGTTTGAGAGAACCAGAAACACTGTGAGAACGCAAGCCATAGGCGGGAGTTTTCCCAGCTTTTTCAAGTTCTCCCAAACTTTCACCAGTCTCAGAAAACATTGCAACAAATACAAGGGAAAAACCTTGTTTAGCTTGGTCATCAAAATGTATATTCTCTTTGCTCACACCATCATTATATCAACAGCTTGTGCTAGTTCTGTGTTTTTATTGAGTTTTAAATAAAACCACAATTTTTAGCCAATCAGTGTACATATTTTCTTAGGGCTGTCTTCTCACATTCCTTGGATATAAACACTAAAAGATACCTTAATGAGTAAAAAGAGTGTCATTTCATTCTGAATACCCTAAGTGAGACCAAAGATTGCGATTTATACCCCTAAGCAAGCATCCCAGACCTTACCACATGGGAGTTCCCCAGGCAAGTAATAATCACAATCAACATCCAACCGTCTGCTCCCAGACTGAACCCTTGGAATATATACACATACTCAAAATAGCAAATAAATGTTCTTGACCTAGTTCAAGTCTATGTATCTATATTAACCATTTAACCAATGATGCGTGCGGATTTTAGACAGTAAACGAAGATTGAATATTAAAATATAATATGACCTAACTAGTCTAATTGTTGCAGCACAAAATTGACAGTTTAGTTGTTGTGTAGGAGGGCTTTGTTTCTGCCACTGCAAGAAGACACTAGTTCATTATGTTTGTTTAGTGTTGATAGTTCGGGTCGGCAGATGATTAGGAATTTTTCTTTGAGGCAGAGGCTACATACATACCTATATAAATGTAGATGTTTTATTGTTGCTGCCTAAAATGGGCTTTGCAGTGGCAGTGTTAGAAATGAACCTAAGCGCTGAGAATTTATTCCGATATATCAAGACAATGTCCTCAGTTTGATAATTTTCTACATTCTCATTACCTACATGCCTAACAATGGAAGTATTGTAAGGTGAATTTAATGGTTGATATACTGAGTGCATTGCATTTAACGTTGACGGAAATAAAATCACTGTTTAGTATGTAAGTAAGTAGTTACAGTTCAAATAAATCTTGTCTTGTCTTGTCTTGTCTAAGGGGACACTTGGGTACAAAATCTAATTGACTCTTGTTACAAAGGCCACTATGAGACACAAAACATGTCATTAATGGTAAAAAGCCATTAACAGTAAAAAGTATACATTTGTTTGCAGTCTGGACAAAAAGCTGCCATGGTTAAGAGGTAGCTGCTAGTATCAAGACATGTTTGATCATCGCAGTCATGTCTTTGCATCTTTATCTACAGTTCAAATATGTGATCTTTCACATATTCACTTGAATTTAAATCTTTGATACCAACATGGGTCAAAGAACATACTGCACTTACAAAAGTCCAACCCACAACACTCTAGCCACCAGATAACACTTGACTTCACAATAGAAGCTAAGTTAGTTTCAAGTAAGCACTTGACTCAAGTGCGCTTGAAAATCTCAAGTTGCACTTGAGAAATCTTGGCTTCACACCTCATAACAAAGTATATTAGTTTAAGCATTTTGCAGTAAAACCAGTCATATACATTCCAAATGTGATTGTTCGGCAGAAAAATCATGAAGAAATTCAAACAGTTGCTTTATTGGTAAAGAAAACAACACAGCAATAGCAGCCACACAAGGGAACAAATGACATCTTCTGTATTTCTCTAAAATTGCTTAATGACACAGGTTTCAGCAAAGAAATTGCTGTAGGGCTTTAGGTGACTGAGAGAGAGAGACATGCACTATAGAAAATCCATTTCCATGTGACTTGTTCAATATTCAACAGAGTTCTTTGGTGCAAAGAAATGACCTGGTGGAAACTTCAAACAGAAGCTGGTTTTCAATTTGTGGAAGTGCATTTGGTGTCAAATAATATCAAAAGTGGTGGTTTAGGCTGTCTATAAAAATGAAATTCAAGCAACCTGTTCATCAATCTGTTTATCAGAATTGTAACAATGCTGAACTCATTTTCAGTTGGCTTCCACTTCCTACTGATAACGTGTGCTCTCAGAAGTGATTTAGACCATACATATGTACTTGGCTTGAACACTAGTCTTGTTCTTCTTTGAGAACTGAACATTTAGAGGAGCAGTGTGGCCGAGTGGTTTAGGGTGCTGGATTTGAAATCTAGAGGTCCCTGGTTGAAATCTTCCACCCTGCTGCTATCTGGATTTGTTCTTGGTAGTCCTGAGTTCAGCTCCTCGCCCGCGTTTGTGTAAATAACCAACTGGTCAGCCTCCTGCCATTTGGGATTTTTAATAGTTTATGTTCTATTTGAAATATTCAGTTACAATGTCCCCAGTTAGTAATACAATGCTAAATACATATGACACTTAAATAAAGTTATTATTAATATATTATTATATTACTGGCATTAATATTAACATTTCCATTTTTTGTTTCTTTTTTTGTTTTCTTTTTGTGTTTTCTTTGTTTTTTTTCTTTTACAGGTATAGTATGAAAACATACAGATCCATACATACACAAACATTACAACAATTACCTTAGTTACAAACTACAAAGAAAAACTAGACTACACCATGGTCGCAAAGCAGAGTAAGTAAGTACATTTTACCCCTTCACACTCAAAGTAGGTTCCAAATTCTCTTGGATTATACTTACAAGCTTTAGTGTGAAGCCAAGTAATACAAACACAGTGCTACAGGGGGCTTGTTGCATGCTAAACTCATTACTAATGGATTGCTAACAAAATTATTCATTTCTCATTTTCATCAACATTTATAGTTGAGCATCAACAACAGATTTAGTGTTACAATACAAAATTGTCCTAAAAGAACTGTAAAAAAATATGAAGAAAAACAGTAACAATATTTTTGAATAAATTAAATCGATTGATAAAAAAAGAAAAATAATTTTTACAGAAGGGATTCTGATAAGTAAGTTTGAATTATAACGATGTTTAATGTTTCATACATTGATGTTTCGTACATATATTGGAATATCAATATTCAAGATTCAAAAGATAAAAAAATAAACAAAAGATACTCGGACATGTAAAATACGGAGGATAATATAAGATCGGGATAACACAGTATTAACATTTCAGTACCGGATAGATTTCCTTCCCTGCAAAATATCCGCTACTAAGGCTAGAGAATAACTAAAAGAATTAAGAACTCAATGCAATAGCCGCTCTGAAATATTATAGCTTTATACAAAGCTTAAAATTGGCAGATGGTAGCCTACGAAATTTTAACGTTTGTTCAGTGCGGCTGGAAAGTCCCTTCCGAAAATGCATCTTTATCAAATACATATGGAAAACTAGACCACACACTTTTTCTCTAAAAGCAGGCTAAACTGAAGTCATTGAAGAACGATCGAGGCAATAAATTGAAAGAGAGTCACGTACATAAAGGAAACAAAGGCAATATAGACAAACCATCCTTCGCGGATAAATTTCATTTTAGAGATAAACATAAAGTGTTCGACTCACTTCATAAATAAGCTTTAAACTACCCAAAATAGACCTAACCTGAGTTGTTCCACCTCTGCGCTCTCGCAGTGCGAATGGTCGGCCATCTTTGTTACCTCTGCTCTGTCAAAGAAAGCGGTTAAAGTCCCCTCATGGGATCCCAGGAGATTTCCGCTTTGACGTCAACTACTACCAGGCGGGGGAGGGAAGGCAGGGAGTGTCTGTGCAAAAATTCCAAAAAGTATTCATGAAGGCTACCCAGCCTATAATAAAAATTTAATGTTTTTAACAATTTATATTCTATCGTTCTCATCGGCTTCAAAGAGGTATTCCGCTGTAAATTGACGTTCAGTTTAAAACTTGGATTTCACTTTCTAGAAAAAAAATGCTGGCATTTCAAGGGAAGGATCGCAAAGTTAGAAAAGAAAGGAAAGTTTCCTAACAACGAAGATTATTATCCTTATTATTACTATAACAAATAAAGAAACTGTTGTGCTGCGTCGTTGGGGAGTATTAAAGGAGAATTTGGTTTCATCACCGGGGCAAGTGAAAACCGTTAAGCCATCTTGAAAAGTTTAGCAAGTGACATACAATTCATTGCATGTCATTGACAGGAGAACCCTTGCAAATGTTGCTGAAAAACTGTTCATTTAACTAAAAAATTGAATCGTCCTCTTGACATAAATCTTTCCAATGAGAGTGTAAAAAACTTGAAAAAAGATGAAAAGAAAAGTGACGGAGAAACAAGTGTTTAACAAATTAAACCATAGTCAAACCTTAGGACCGCACCTTTGTTTAATCTCGCCTTTGCAAAACTATTTATTTCGACATATTAAAATTCAGTCTAACACATTAAACCTTAGTTCGTGGCCCTGGGGAACAGACACCGTTGACTAACAAAGCGCAATAACTAAATATTCCAGAATTTTTTAAGCTTAGGCTCCGTCCATGCGACGCCAATAAATTTGAAAACGCAGCTGTATCATTACGATCAAACTCACAGTCAATAGCAGTCTCGATAAACTGTCCACCAAAAACGCTGAAATTTATTTAGCGTGAACGGAAAACATTTTGAACACGAAGCCTTTCGGCAAAAACTACCACGTTACGATAATCACGTGACTTACCGAAGGTTTCACGTGGGTGCAATCAAGCGTTTCTGTGTTTGTTGCGTTTTCCGGTGTTGTTTCAGAGTTAAAACGCCGCACTCGAGTGATTTTCTCTTGCGTAGTGTGGAATGGGTCTTCTCAAACTAGAACTCCTCACGAACGTCACGAGTCAAGCGCGCAAACGACGGATTAAAAATTCCCTGTACCTACATAAAGAAGTTTTGTTTAATTTTATTCCTCATCGAACGCTTTTGATCTTCTCCGACCGAGCACCATAATAAAAATAGAATTTATTATACCAAACATCAACTGACATACATTCTTTTTGCTTTATAACAATCAGCAGCACACTGGAGCTGAAACTGGCAAAATTTTAAGTGAGAACATGTATAAAATATACTCAAGAATTCAGAGATTTTTGGTGCTTTATTAAATTGCTTTTCTAAATTCGCTAAAAAACCGTTCTGCAAAAAAGCTCTTACGACGTTACAAAACAGCAAACGGCAGCTGGCGCGAAAGGAAACGAAGTTAATGTCTGATATCCTTTTGACGCCAAAACATTTCTTGCATAATCAGGTAGTGTGTGCACCAAATTTTTGAGACACATGCATTAAGTTACGCTAACGTAACGTCATGCGCAGTTCACATAAGGCTCTTTTGCGACTGTGCACCGAACTACTTAACATATTTTCCTTTGACTCAGTAAAAGAGTTCTTCTTTGATTTTAACTAACTAATCCGAAGTGGTTGACCCAAACAAAATAACGTGAATAATATAAAAGTTACAGTCTTGATTTTCACCGATTAAAAGTTTAGGATAACAATAAGTTAAGAGAGAAAAGTTGTAGTTAAACATTTCCTACAGCGTGTTAAAAGAGGAAGATTGCGTGATTACAGCTTCGTGGGTTGGTCTTTTCCAAAAACCATAAAACCGCCTACTCCATATCATTATCTCTGTACGTGCTCTTGAGCTTAAACACATGCAAACAAACACCTTAGTACTGATTAGGGTAAATACACTTTTCCTGGCCTTTTGTGCGAGGTACTAACGAGAAGGAATTTTAATTAGACAACCATATTTCAATGTCCAAAAAGGACTACTAAACGAACTAGGCTTGGCTGCTGAAAAGTTACGCAGCAAAATTCTTATAAGTTATAGATTCCCAAATGATTATTTCCAGAAGGAGCGCTTCCAAAACTGGTCCTGGGATTTATTTCATTATCTCGACTAACACCAAGAGAAACTAACCATAGCAACCGAGTAAACACAGCGGGAAAAATCCCGAAATAATGGTTTCCATCATGAATATGAATAAACTCAAGTATTAATAACGTTGTATTAGGGGAGAGTATAATTTTAGCAATGAATGAAATAGAAAATCAAGTAACCCCTTTTTCAATGGTCTGAAATATCACACGATTGTATTATCCAACACCAAAAACAATTTTTACCTTAACAATTTAATAACAAATGAGTCACAATCTAGCTTGCATTTGTATTATCTCACATAGCATACTTTTCAGACTGTTAATTAAGCATCACTGAAATTACTGAAATCACTGAAATTACTGACAAAATCTGGTAATCCCTTTCCTAGACCAACATTGCAAGTGTTTTAACCCTATCGACCTTATGACGGAAAAATAAATTGTTTAAGTTCGTCTTTTGAAATCCACGTTAATATTCTCCATCCTTAACCATCCTTGTTCCTTTATGGTTCATTAATATCTTCTTGGTGTTTTTCTATCTTAGTAAACTACCATTTTCAGGTTTCCTTCAATTTAAACGTAATTTTGTTCGCCCAAAAATATCTCAAAACACCTGACGTGACCGACTGATTCCTTTAAAGTCGACCTCAAAGAAAATCTTTATCTCGGCAGAAGTACATTTTATTTCGAATTCAAGAAGTTTTCGGTGTATTCACTATAGATTAATTACTGAACACAACTGAAACGGTCATATGATGTTTTTAATTTTTCATTTCCCACCGCAAATTACCTTTTTCAAAGATGAATCAGTTAAGCCTTGTCCTTCTGGGTAAGTGTGATTCAGAACATGAAAAAACACTGAAAACTGAAAACTTTATTTATACTCTTTATTTATACTCGAGGGCCTGGAGCTTACTAGGCTCCTAGCTTAAGTAGCTAATGCGTCGAGTGTAATGGTAATGATAATGATAATGATTACTGAGGAAAACTAACAATATTGAATACTTTCTAAATTGATTTTTCTTTAAACAGTGGGTACTTCTGTAACTGATGGTCGTCGATGGGGTTATCTTGTAATAACCGTTTTCAAAGTTTATATTTTGACTCCATGTTGCTCAGCACAAGAAAAGGAATTATTTTGATAGTACGGATGCCTAAACATGTAACCGCGGGAGAAATACAAAGGACACATAATACAATTAAGGAACAGCCTGAGTGCGAAAGCGTCACGGCCAAAAACAATAATAAAAATAAAGACAGAGTCTAAACAACATGCGTTAGTAAGACAAGGACAAAAATTAGAGGAACACACAACACCCACATGCAAATAACAGTCCTTTTCTTTGGGCTTTCATCTTCAGAGCTTATGCTCGAGAGGTTCACTTTAAGATCACTGTAAGTATAACATTGCATTTGGTAAAATAACCGAGATATCACGCTCCTCTCGATATCTATCCAAACTCTACGAAAAGAATATCATGTGTCAAAACAACTTAAATAGCATGTGTCGTGTTGCTTTATTTTCGTAGCAGTTGTCAGAGTCAAAGGAACCTTATGAGTGACAGAGTTTACAAAAAAACGAAAGTTAAAGTTCATACAATAGCTTTCTTTCAACTCTACTTTAGTTCCCTAGGACCAAGGAGGAAACTGTTATCCATTACACAACTGTCCAGAGAAAGTATGGCATGAGCTGGGCGATAGCTTGCTGCGAAAAAGGTAAAGAATATAACGAGATTAATCTGTTAAAATCGTTAGAGATTGTGCTGTATATTTAGATAGCTTTAGAAAATTTAACTTGGCGCAGAACCCAACCCACAGGTCTTTTTAAACTTGTGAAAAGTTGGATTTTATCATGCTTATCACAATTGACGTGTTGACGTCAACACTGATTAAAAACTTCAAATATCAGTGGTATGATTAGCTAATATGAAACTATTTTTAATTTTAATTAACAAAGTCATTATTTTTTTACTTGACCTATTATACATTAATTACTGATATATCTTTAAACTTTTTCACTTCTGTAAATATTACGTTTTTCCATGAGTTATTTTGACTAATTAACTACACTACCCGCCTAGATTAGCCTACCGGTATGCTATTTGCGGGTTAGGGCATTTTTGGTTACTATCTACGTAAATTTAATTCTTTGTTTACTCAATTCGATAATATTCATTGTTGAGTTACGAAAATATATCAAGGGTGGTTTTAACAGGCTGCATCGTTGCTATGGTAAGCTATCATATTGAAACGATGACCGCAACTTGTTTGCCAAGATTGGGCATTCGTGTGACACCATTATTGTAACATCACTTGCTTTGGCAGTGGTAGTATTCTTTCTTCAAAGTAAAAAAAAAATAAAGCTAAAAGAACTGAGACTGTGATAGAAGCATAACTCCAGCACTTGCGAAAATAAAATTCTGTTGCAACGGGATTCGAACTCATACCTCTGCGACAATGATGTAGTGCTGTCAACCTCGTTCCCAGGGTCTCTCTACCTCCCGCCTCTCCCTCCCTCCAGGGGGCGGGAGAGAATGAGGTTATAGTGCTGTATGATCGCGTTTAAAGAAGTTTCAAACACCAGACCCGGACAACGCAAGGCAAATACCCAGTTCCTAGGTAATGGTTGGGTTATCGAGGGTCAGTGCCCGAGGGATTCACACCAGAAATGAACGGGCTAAGGATTGAACAGTCATTTTTAGAAACGGCTGTTGCATGCCTCTCATAAATCTTGCCAGGGCCGTCGTGAACCAGAAGGAGCGGGGGCAAAATGGCGGACTACTTTGACATGCTTGAAAAAAAAAAAAGATTTTCTCTTTTATTTTAGGAGAGGGACTAAAGGTTTATCCTAACTTTGTCTTTTGCTCCAAAGGAACTGCTGCGTGCTGTGGCGGGACTTGTAAGTAGTTTTATCGTAGCTAAATCTACACCTGCGGTCACAAAAAAGAAGAAAGCCAACAAAGCAATAATTGGTAGTTCCCCCCCTCCCGCTCCCCATCACGAATTGTACTCGCTTATTTTAAACTTATTTCAAACTAAATCCGATTTTTATTTCAAAATTATTTTAATTAATTTAAACTGCTTGCCTAATTACTTCGTAATTTATTTTTAAGAATAAAAACGGCAAAGTTTGCCTTTATGGCAAAGTTAGCTTTCAATGAGCCCAATGCCAACCTTAAGCCATTACTACTTTTGTTTTCAGCAACCCGGGGGGAATGAGGAGAGTCGTGCGCACTGCGTAACCTTATAAAGTTAAATGCCACATAGTCTTATGTACATTCTGTTCGTTACAAACATAATTTAGGTTCTTGCAAAGATAACTAAGCTCTCCTAACGGCGTTTATTTTTATTTCAGGGCCATACTGCACATGTAATGGTAAAAGAGTCTCAACAAATGTTATCACCGCCGAGATGTCTGTGATTAAAGTTGTAACATAATGTGCTGGCTTTTACAAGCACTGGCTTTCTTGGTTGTGTGGATTTCATAAAACAGAGGGTCTCAATGGGGGTACCTCAAAAACACTAAACACTTAAATCTTTGGTTCTGCAACACAGAACAGATAAATTTTAGGCATTTTAACACTAACGGTAAAAAAAAATTCCCTGCAACAGTTAATTTTATCCAGATGGAAACAAAAACGGCTCCAAAAAGGGCAACATTATTTTGTTCAGTATATCAAAACGTTTTCGGCCACTTTCCGACAATTCCCGATCTTTTTGGAAGATTTTGGAAGATTCCTGAAGACAGCCGAAGGTTTCTGAAGACTACCGAAGATGTACATAGACTACCAAAGAAGTCCGAAGACTATCGAGGTTTTTCAAGGAGAATTTCGAAAAGTGTCGACTATATTTTTGTTGTAATATTCACATAAAAGATTTATTTTTACAGTGCAAAGATACGATTTTTTCAGAGAGAGAAATCCTTGTAATATATAATTCCTCTATATGATTCACTTTAGATAAAAACAGGATATTTGTCATTTAAATAGGATGCAATGCTGAAAAAAAATGGCGGATTAATGTAATTCCTTGCTTGTCAAAAGCTCGTGGACATATGCCATACCTGATCGTCCAGAACTCCCTACCGATCAAGGTGAAAATGAGAGCGGATGGCACGACCAGAGCTGCTGAATGTTATGTTTCAGAATACTGTTGCACACTGGGTCGAAAAAAGAGACTATAGAACCTTCGAGAGGTTTTGAGCACGGGCTCAAAGTTCATGAGTGATTTTATTACCGATTTTCGATTAGCAGATAAGAATTTACAAAGCTAAAAGACTATGGGACGCTATGGGGTTTTCACGAAAAACCCTCCAAACTCTTAACAGTATTTTCTCCGGAAACAGTAAACATCAAACAATTGGCTATTTTAACAGCAAACACTAAACATTATGTGTAAATAACACTTAACACTTAAATCCATTCAGACCCTCAAAACGGTGTGATTAAGAAGGAAAACCAAATGAAACTTATTTTTTGTCATATCTGTCTGTCGTTAGCCGTGTTGTTGAAGGAATATCTTGTTCCACTCTTATGTTTACCTCCAATTCCAAATCCATCTACTCAAACGGTACATGTGTGGGATACAAACTCATTTGCATTAACAGATTCGAGCCGCCCGGGGGGGGGGGGTGACAGTTGTGTGGGAAACGACAACTATCCCACACAAAAAAGCTAAAACCAGTGCTCCGGCGGACAAAATTCGAAGTATCCAGGAGAGAAGTGACGACAAGAAACTGTTCAACTTGGGAGGTACGCGCATCCTTTTCCCCTATTTTAGTCGTCATATTTTAACTTTTTACCCAGCTAGCAGGCTGAAAACTAAATGTGTACTTCACTGGACTGCAGAGAGAGAAACTACAGGCCTTAAATTGTGAGTTCAGCAACAAATATTTGAGTAAACACTATTTTTGTGTGCAAACTTGACTCGTTTCTAAAGAGTGTAAAACTGGCCTAAGTTTAATACCTTGTCTCTTATTATAACACCGTAGGGTAAATATATCAAAACTCACTCAAATCTCGTTCAAGCTCTCCAGGATGAGAAAAAAATGAGAACATTGAATGTGACAGAGTATTTATTTGGTAAATAACCCATACAATGAATGACTTTAATGTCATCTCCTAATTTCCATACGAACTCTCGTATTTCAGCCAAGTTCACCATACGAACCTTATATTATTCTTGGGTGCCCTGTGGTATAAATTAAAACAAACAACCAATCACAACTTCGCAATACGCGTCCTTTGAGCACCTGACACAGGAATGTGGTGCTAAAATACAAGCGGAAAATGTATTTTTATGCTTTAATAATAGTAATAGGACTGATTGGAGTCCAATTCAGTCTGTAATCATAGAGTGATTAACAAAATTGAACGACCGCGAAGCGGGAGTCCGATTTGTTAATCATAGCCTGAAGAACAGACGGATTAGCGGGGTCAGCGTGATGCACGAGCAGGCGCGAAGCGCGAGAACAGCGCTCCTCCCCTCGCAGGCAACTCGCGCTTCGCGCTCGCCTCGCTTTCGCTTCTGTTCGCCTGAAATACGCAATAAATTACGCTTGTTCTGAAGGCTAGCTAATCACGAGTATGATTGCAGGCTGAATTGGACGACACGACGTCCTATTACCAATTAATCATAGCAATTATAATTTCCCATAAAAGTAAACGTTTCATTTGAAGAAGGGCTTTTAATAGTCATTTTTAAATATCATAATCAAAACTGTGGAGAATAACTTGTAAGATGGGTGTTAAGTTCTTTTTGAAACAGTAGCACTAAACCTACAAAATTCTACAAAGTCATATGTACCATCAGAGATGATCTATTAGATCGAAAACGTTAAGACCCAATTTTTAACAGCCTTTTACCTTAAGTTTTATATTCTACAAAGTCAGTCCCTTGAACTGGTTACTATACTAAAGTGATTGTAATCAATGTTCTGATTGGTGGATTTAGTGGAGAGGACCTAAAATGATTGGCTCATGTAACTGTCTTTGCTGATTAATCAGGGCAAAATGCAGCAGTTATGCACCAATCACATTTGAGGAAAATGTAATTGTTATGATATTCAAACGAACGTAATTTATTTAATCTGCAAGACAGGTACAACAAAGCATGGGTGGATCACATGGGGACCCTAAAGAATAGTGAGAGAAAAAACAAAGTAACCAAGGGCGTAGCCAGGGGAGTCCTGGGGGTGCCCGTGACCCTCTCTTTGTAAGCCTTTTTGTAAGCAAACAACCTACCATATTCAGAGGCCAATCTGGTGAGTAACCTCTGTATGAATCGGCGTGCCCCCCCTTAAAAAATCCTGGCTACACCCATGGTACCCCAACTTAAAGCTTTGAACATCGAGAAGACCTCGTTAAAACGAAATTGAAACTGCCGAAAAGTATTTAAGAAATAGAAAACATGTACCGTGTTTCTCTCGAGTTATAAAAACACGAGTGGAAGTTTGGGAGAACGAGAAATGCTGTGAGAACACTCGCGTGCGGCTCTTGTTTCCACAGCTTTTTCGAGTTCTCCCAAACTTTCACGTGTGTTTCTATTTAACAATTAGATTATGAGCTCGATATTTCTATCGCGTGATAGTTGACGAGGTACCCCTTTCACATACCTACTTTTGGAAGTCTTGTTTTCATTTTCATGTAGAGCTTAACAAATAAGCTGATACAGCCATAAGAGGCGTCTATTCGAAATATTATAATTAAAGACCCTTTTAAATACCTAAATGACCGACTTCCGTACCCTTTTACATATACCTCCACTTGTGAAATCCCTACCCTTTTATATACCTGAAGCCTGAAACAGGTACCCCTTTCGAGCGGAGCCTCCCCGTTTAGGCCATTATAGGGAGTACCCCCACCCCCCGGGAGTTGCGACGTTTCGAGAGCTCGCCTCAGTTCTTGGGGAAACTGGAACCCATCACATACAAAATCATACCAGACACCAGTCTTTTTGCAGTGATGAGAATGCCTGGAATATTCTTTTTCAATTGAAGATGTCTCAGGTTAGTTGTCATTCAGGTCTTCTTCTCTACATTTAATTTTACACACACTAAGCCTTCCATTCCTTGTATTTATGTTGTTCACAGGACAGCGAGCTGTCGTATGCCCACCGTGATGGCCGATTGTTGGAGCTGATTGACGAGGCTTGGCAGAGAGATGAACTTCCAAATGACGGTATGTTGACCTATGTTTACACTCCAAAGCAGTTTGTCTTTGTGAGTGCTCCCTCCGTTACATGTCAGGGTATGCGGATACGCCGATCCATAGTGGCAAAGACGTACCCACCCCCTGTAATGTGTTAAGTATAGATGGAAGTGGATACGCGAACACCCGGATATGCAGTAGCAAAGACTAATACCCACCCCCCTTAATATGTTAAGTATCACCCGGGGTATCTAATCGATGGAAATCGATGATCGGAAAACCAATCGATCAATCAATATCAGTCGATAAAATTAGATAATTAATATCGATTGGTATCAGTCAATCGATGATCAATCAATAACCACACAAAAAGCGTTCATTGATTGGCATCGATTGGACCAGGACTTCGAAACAGACACCACGCATGCTGCCTGAGGTCCTCCATGATCTGCATGTGTGCTGGCTGCAACGTAGGGAAACCCAGCATCCATAATGACCAGGTGAGCTGCAGAAATGCATGCAGACTTGGGATTTGTTTTACCGGCAGGTAAAACTGCCCCCAATTAACTCAATTAGTTAAAGTAAACCTTGTTTTTTTCTCTTGTCTGCGTTCAAAGAACACTTTTTCCCTGTTTACATATACACCCGGATGCTTACATAGCCTGATCTAAACATGAGCAGAGTGTTAGGGGAAAGCTAATCGGGAGGGCTGTATAACTTACAATAAAAAATGAACCAAAATATCTCGTTATTAAAATCAGATAAATAAATAAATAAAGAAATAAATAGAATAAATAGGATAATAAACACGATAGCCTCCATTTGGGGTGAAAATATGCTCAGATATTTATCAATTGTCATCGACTGGAACAGGACCTCGAAACAGATGTCACGCACGCTCCCTGAGGGACGAAATTGGTAAAACAATTCCGACCCAATCTTCTCAGTGCAAAGAATACACCCCATTGCACATGTACTCAAATTACCCACTTGACCGCCATTGCCTTTCCATGTCATAATGTCTACACAAGACGTCCGGGTAGAGGCTTTACTGAATATAAGGTGCATCATCAAAGGCTTTCATCTTTGCCATTTTGAAGGGATGTAGGTGAAGTGTTTACTACAAACAAGAAGAGGGGAGAACGTTGAAACGCGTTTAAAGTTGTGAACCATCATGGACAACTCGGCCACCAATTAATACCAATCGATACCAATTTATCTATTGATTGGTATTGATAGTCGATAACCACAAAAATCTTCGCCATCTTTTGGTCATCGATTACCAATAATATAATAAATTATACGCCTGTAACTCGATGCGAGTAAAACACAAAAAATTACAGACGAATACAAGAAACTTGTGGTGAAAACTAAGGCCGTTCATTTGGCATACATGCAACATGACTCATCCAACGCAATCTGTTCCTAATGAGAATAATCTCAATATCTGTAGATTTTGCACGATCCAGTACCTCGTCATTCATGATAAAGCGATCCAACCTGATCTTAAGAATTGATCTCAGGTGCCACTGCTGGGTGAATCTTAGAAGCCTGATGTGATGAGTGATGACGATATAGGGTCCAGGTTTCACTTCCATACATCATTTATTTTATTTTCATTAGTGGAATGATGCACTGATCGTATACTTTGAGTTTCTTCTCTACTGTCAGATCTCTACAGTCAAAACCCTGTTCCTGAGCCTCCCCATCGCACATGAGGCAGCCTGAATCTCTGCTGTTATCTCTTCATCTAGCTTGCAGTCCTTGGTGACATGGCTATCGAGATATTTGACGCGGTCTACTGTCGTCAATTTGTGCCCATCAATGAAGAAATCCATCTGTTCACCGACACTCATGGTTTCTGTTTTCTTGATGTTGATCTTGAGACCCAGAGACCCATTGTCATTGAGAGGTTGCTGTATGAGGATAACAGACACTATTATCAATATCAATCGATTAATTGATATCGATTATCCATTCCATCTATTGGATACCCCGGGATGATAGCGGATATGTAGTGGCAAAGACTTACAAAGAATGTAAATACTGTTTCTCACTTTAAGAACGAAAAATATGGATATATCCATCTCTTTCGCTCAGTGATCATGCCCCGGATCAAACATATTAAAGACTGAGAAAAATACAAATCACCACATATAAATCTTTAGGCAACTTATTGATGTCGACCAATGTTTATTAACTGTGTATCCACATATCCACTCAGCTTCAAAGTGGCAGGGTATTCTGCAGTTAAGCCACTTAACACATTACGGGAGGTGGGTAAATCTTTGCCACTTTGTATCTGCGTATCCACGTATCCACTTCCATCTATATACTAAACACATTACAGGGGGTGGTTAAGTCTTTGCCACCACAGATCTGCGTATCCGACGGCCACCTTTTTCAGGAGAGTTCTTTCCATGTGTCAGGGGATTCTGCAATTACTCCCAGAAATTTATTTTCTGACACTTGTCATGTTCTTTCTACAGAAATATCAGTGCCAGAATTTGAACTTCCACCTGTGGATGATAGTGACCGTAAGTATAAACTGTTTTGATATCAGTACATGTCTTTTAATCTAAAACTTTGTTTGTGAGACACTACTACTGGAGACTAAATAAAAGTAACTAAATAAAAGTAACATTTTATTTAGGCAAGAAGTTTGAATCAAATTTTCATAAATTAGTCACTCATTTTAAAGTATTTTTGAGATCATCTTCATTATATTAGGCTACCCCAATAGAATGTTTTGTTTCCCATGACCCGATGGACCCATTTTTTAAAAAGACAAATAATAAAATCCAGATTCACTAGTCAAAGAAGCAAGTACTTTTAATTAATAATTTCACAAGCACATGATGTTGTTTTATTAACAGCAATTTCTATGATGTGAAGTCCTTGTCTTTAATTAACATTAAGATTTGGTTTAAAATCGAACAGGTGCAAAGATAATTATATTTAAGTGGCAAAAATATTTTGGGATTGGGTGCACTTTGAAAAGACAGGGTGCTTGTCATATCTTTTAGGGGGTGAAAAAGCAGTTTTGCTACCTGTTAGAGTGTTCAGCCTCAAAAGGTCTACAGTGGGAGCTTTTATGGGACCTTTCAGGGTATTGAGACAAAGAAAAATGTGACAGGAGATGTGTTGTTTTAGCGGAGCTCTGGCAGCCCAATGGGCTGCCAAGTGAAGCCCCATACTCATAGAAACCCATGAATCGCTTTTGTCTTGGTAAAAATGGCGAGCGTTATTGCTTGTGAGTGCATACACATGAAGGCAACAATGGCAATGGTACACAACATGCCAGCCATACTCCAGGTTATAGGACATGTGGCCTTACTTAACAGTGTACATCTTTTATATTGAACATCCATTTTCTGCTCAGTTGACATCTGTCAAACAATGTATCTGCTGAACAGTGTCATGTGACCATATTGGAGGCTAAAGTTTTGAGCTCATTGAGGTCACATGTTTTGAGTTAAAGCCTTTCATTTGTGTTGCAGGCTCAAGTGAGGTTAACTTACTGTAACCAGAGCCAGGTTGTTTTGAACTGAGCTGGTTAATGCTAAACCAGTATTAAAAATTAACTGAAGTATAATTTTTTGGTATAAAAATGTTTTTCATTGCTTGTGTTTTGTGTTACTTTGAGATTATTCAAACTCAGAAAGCCAGACAATATAAGCAGAAAATCTCACTGCCAAGTTAAAAATAAAACTCAATTCAAGATCCTCATTTTTCTTGGATTAGCTTAATCAGGCTCTGAAAACACCCAGCCCATGAGCTCCACTTTTACACTTTGTTAAATCTCTTTAGAAAACTGTCCTAAGAAAATATGCTTGCTGATTGGTTAAAATTTTGTTTCTAAGTTGATAGAGACACAGAACTAGCATGAGTTGTTGACGTAATAATGTTGCGCGGGCAAAGAGAATTCACATTTTGATAATCAAGGCTAACCAGTTGTTTTCCTTTTTTTTTTTCATTGTGGTGTTTTCTAAGAGAAATAGACACACTCATGAAAGTTTGGGAGAACTCGAAAAGGCTGTGGAAACACTCGCCTGTGGCTCTTGTTCCCACAGCATTTCTCATTCTCCCAAGTAAATATATTATTTTAATCTCACAGACAATGGTGCAACAGACTCACTAAAGGAACAAGAACAAAAGTGGACAGATCTTGGAATACAGCAGCTACAGGAATCCCCACAACATTCTGGAAACTAAATAGAAAATCACCACTCTGGGAACTAGATTATAAAACTACAAACTGCTGACGTGTACATGTGCAAGTCATTTTCAAGAATGATGGTGTTTCCAAGTTCTTAATCTTTCCAAGTTTAGTTTTTCATGGTGGCCATAGCTTTTAGTTCAATTTGTGATTGCTCAGCCCCCCCTCTTTAGGGGAGGGTACTCTACAAAGTTCTACTTGGGGAGGCTCTGCTCCAAGCACAGCCACTTGTGAATGTATGTGACAGTGGTACCTTTCTTCTATTAAAGGTATATGAAAAGGGTACTTTTTCTGTTATGTCACATGACATACACAGTGAGCCTGGGTTACCTGTGCTCCAAGGTCCAACCCATTTGTCCCTTTATATACCATGTTACAGAAAAAGGTGTCCTTTTTATATACCTTTAATAGAATTTACCACTGTCACATACTTTCACAAGTGGCTTGTGTAATTATGAATTTGAATAAATCGCCAAAAAAGGAAGTTGTCCTGTCATTATCATGTAGTGCAATCAACCAAATGATGCAGCTATAAGGTGCACCTGTTTAACATATTTCTATTAAAGGCCCTTTAAAATAACTAAATGACAGATTCCCCTACCGTTTCATATACCTCAACTTGTGTAATCCCTACCCCTTTAATTTCATATGCCTGGAGCCTGAAAAAGGTGCCACATTGGGAGCCTTTCTGTCCAGGCCATTATAAGGAGTACCCTGCAATCCCTGAACTCCAGATTGCTTGGATGCAATGAGCGGTTACTTGCCCTTGTTCAAGAAAAGTACATTTGTTTCCTTCCCTTCCCTTTCTTGGCAACAAATGTCTTCATAATTTAGAGACCCTTCCACCCCTTTGGCAACAGACCAAGTTCAATATCTAAAATTTCTAACATGGCTCCAAGGTCTCAGGACAAACTTATATTCGGTGTTGTTTTCTTTGTATCCAGGTCTCTTTTTTGGAATTAAGAGACAAAAGAAACTTGAAAAATTTGCACTTTTGACCTGAAAGCCTCAGAGCCATGTTAGAATATTGATATATTGAACATGGCCAAGCTATTCCCACAAGTCCTTGCCTTGTGTTCATAAAAGTGAGAATGACCACACATTATGTTCTGGATGCCATTTCATTCATTACGAGAAATTTTAAATCAAACTGCTCAATCATTTTCTGAGATTAAAGGAAACTGAGAAACAATAGGTTCAAAAAATACTTCCTTTACTCAAGTTTTTACATGTTTGTACAAATTTGTAAAGTACAATGAAAAAACGACATAAGAATGTACATGACTTTCTTACAACAGTACAGCAAACTACAAAGACATACAAAACAATGCAATAAAACTAGCAGTAATCAAAGATTATGAGAGTGCGTTCGACGCCGTATAAACTTTTATACAGATACCTTAAATGATTTCCCTAGCTGACTTTCAACCTCTAAAAGCCAACCTTTTTCATCAACAATCGGAGTTTTAAAGAAAGATATTTCAGTGACAAATTCCATGCCATTCTAATTGAACAGGTCTCGGTACAAACTACGTTGTGTGACGGCGCCAGGTTTTAATAGGACTAAAATATTTACATCAGCCTTCAGATTTCTTGCTAAATATTCTCACATTATTAACTTGTAATTTGTAAAAGTATATTTTTTACGAACATTGTTCTAAGCAGGAAGCTCAAATATAAGTACACATTTGCAATCCCGTGCTGGTTCATCGTAAACAAACTTCGTGTGACTGATTCGCGTATTTCCGCTGGCCTGATGCAAAGTATACAGTACTTACATTTCCGTTCCCTGCCTCAGGTTCACTCTTGCGCATCTTATAAAATAAACAAGTTCCTTGTGAGCCCAAACGAACCTTTAAATAACATCATACTATTGAATATACTACTACTCAGCCTCAAAATCCCACGGCAAAAGTATCCAACACTGCCTCTGTGATCAAGAGCACATGGAAAGAAAATTGAAAGTCTACATGGGCTGCTCACGTGCTCTCATGTTCGCCACAAGTATTATCACATGTCTCAGTTACGGTACCAGTTTACTGGCCGTGACCATAGTTAATAACAATGCTGTGACATAGTTGGAAACTATGTTGTGACATGCCCCTGCAAAAATTAAGCGGGATGGCCATTTTTGTGCCCTTACAGGAATGTGGGTTTTCCAGACAATAACCTTACACAGGACAACCAACTCTGCAGAGTCACAGGCAAAAATTAGGATTGCGTTCCACTTTATCGAATGCAATTATTTACATAGATCTCTAATAACTAATGACTAATTAGTAGTTTTAATTAGCAATTTTTTAGTTTTATATATCTTGAAAATATAGCTAATAGTCAGTGACTATTTGAAATAAATAAACAAAAGAAATCAAAATGTCAAGAGATAGATCGTATAAAATTACTTCACTCATGAAATAATCTGTAATATATTTATACCTGTACATTGGACTATAACAAAATAAGTTATAATGTACACATAAAACATGATTTGGTGTCAGTTTAAATAGTATTCTAACAATACCAGAACCCAACTCATGGAGTACAGTCAAAAGAACAAACTTATTGTATTGTATTAAAAGCAGCCTTGGCAACGAAAACAGCCTTAAATTTTAGCAGCCATGCAGTAGAATACAGCCTGCTAAATTGAACAGTCAAAGCGTGCATTAAAAAACTCTGTGTATTAGAGAGTGACGACTCAAACTGGGGCTACCTATAATAAAACCTAACGAATCAAAACATACACTAAGAACAAAGGACTGGTAGCTTTTTCATGATGGCAAGTAGTAGGGTCTGTTTAAACATGAACCCGAAAAATGCCATCGACTCCACTGTGTTATATGAACTCTTACAGATTCTGTCCTTGATGTTGAATTATCATTATTATTAATCTTGCTCCCAAAAATTTAGCTTGAAAGTCATTTTGCAACAACTAAACAAAAACGCTAAGAAAGGTTAAAAATTTAGAATCAAAACTAACCAAACAACAAAAGTTTTCTGAGAGGTTTGTCACACTTCTTACTTTTTGGGGTTTTCAATTTTGTTAAGAACTACTTTTTGTACTCTTCAATGTTATTGGTTTGTTTGAGAAAAAGATCACTACCCTTTGTTCTTAAGTAAACTTCTGGTTGGTCGACATTTTTCCAAGTGGCCTGGTTTGAATAGTTGCACTGTTACAGAGATTTGCCAAATGAGGGACTTCTTCCCTCAGTTCTAACCAGAAACGGGGAAAAAAATAGTTGTAAAAAAGTGTCAGGTGACTGTACTCTGAAAAACATCTTGACAGTGAATCCAATAAATAAATAATTTTGATTACACAACACCAAAATGCACAATTTTCAGTGTTCCTGCTGGGCTTTCCATCTCTCCTGGAGCATCAAGTCCCAGCTGAGGAAAAAATGACTTGGTATAAATACACAGACTTTGTATACCGTAATGATTTGATTTACATGTAGTGCACGTCGGGGGCGCTTATTTAATTTTGATGCCTCAAGGAAGGGCAACTATTTGAGACAGGGTGCTTCAAAACAAAACAAAGAAACAAAATGTTCAAAACAGAAATGTCAAAACAGAATGTTCAAAACAAAACTTGAGGATGAGATCGTTTGTTTGAAGGAATTATGCACTCGCATGGACATAATAGTTGACAAAACTCAGATGAAGACCTGTTTTTGGAATGTGGCATTAAGTATGTGAACAATGGAATCAGATGAAGCTCTGTTGATGTGCACTCTGATGGTATTGTGATATTTTAATATTAGAAAAGGGGCACGTATTAGAATGGGGGTACATACTGGAATAGGGGTGCTTATTAATTAAAACACATTCAAAGAGGGTTGCTTATTCAAAGGGGACTCTTATTGGAAGGGGGGTGCTAAATCTAATCATAACGGTAGTGTTAGATAGGAGAATTTTAGTTGGCATACATGTACAGTAAGTAAAAGGACTCAATGTCTGCGTGTTATGTTATGTTGGTATAATATTCTTTACTGTGATAATCAAAACAAGTATACCTCTTTAACTTCTTGTCCAGAATAGTGGTGGTGACCTAGATTACAACACAAAATATGGACCACTTACAAAAATATATTAATGATGAGGAAATTTCTATGGATTACGCACAGGGATAAACTAATATACTGTAGTGATAAAGAGAGACAAAATGACTTGCAGGAAAAAAGGAAATATTAACTGGGAAACAAAAGCAAGAATGCCTGGAATGTGGATGTCTGTGAAAAAAAAACCAGTAACTCAAGCTATTAAATCAGAGTACTGAAAAAAAGGTAAAGAATTTGCATGTAATTCTGAAAAATTGAGATCAAGTGATTAGATTTTGGGGAAGAACACAAATTTATTTTATTTGAGAAGAACCCAAATAATTGGTATCCCTTGATGGGATGAAAAAATTTCAAGCCATGCCCGCAAATAGGATCTTGGTACAGGGGTTGCTTTGAAAATATCTGACGAGTACCCCATCATTTTTACATGGGAACCCCCACACCTAAGGGAAGACAATTGTGGCTACACCCCAACACATTTTCCTTCATGAAGTTTTGCCCCCCCCCCCCCCCACTTGGAACCTCAGATGACCTTCCTTAGAGTGCAAATAGACTTTTCCTGGACCCACACAGTATCGTGCATCATTTTCACAAAGTTGTGGCTCACCTCTTTGTGCACCTTGTAACATAAGGATGGCTCCATCATTGTCTTCTTCCTCCAACGGCATGAGGTGTTGAGGCAAAAGTGTGTGATTATGCATGTAATCATGCTCATCACCTTGAAAGTAAATGCCATTTCTGCTTCTTTCTCCATTGGCCATGTCATCATCGATGAAAGACAGATCATCCTCCTCATCTTCATATGATTCACCAGTGTCTTAAAATCATATTGAACATTCATTAAAAAAGGTTTAAGCCTGCATACAAGGCAAATGGCTCAATCAGGCGGGAACTTATCCAGATTTCTGTAGTATGAAGTGGCAACGAGCATTTCAGCACAAGAGGGGGGGGGTTGGAGTGAATTGTGGAAATTTAGGAGAGGGGTCTGGCAGCAGAGATTTCCACGAGATACTATATGGTCTAATATAAATCACATTTTTGAAATAAAATGTTCAACAAAGTTGGACATTTTGTTCAACAAAGATAATTTAATATATAGAAACCTAGTATGCAAAAAGAAGTGGAATGATGTTTTCTTTTTGCCAGCTAGTTACTTCAATATTTTGACTTTAAAGATGTAAATAATCCTTTAGAAACTAAAGAAATTCACTCATTTAAGTTTAGTTTTTCCAAAGTATCTGGCAAAAAAGCCCAAGAATTTAGACAAATTTATCTTTATTCAGTTGTAATGTCAGCAGCATCATTGCTTCAATTCCCAAAACATCTGTTATCAAAATATTTATTCAATACTGAGATTGCACTGCATTATATGGCAATTTTTAAATATGGCTGTTTTGTGAATGGACAGAGACTTTGTTGTTATGTTTTGGTCCATATTTTTGTGACAAAAGCACAACAAGACGAGAGTAGCTGTTGTTTTCCATTTTATTTATCGGGTGAATAATTTTTTTGATTGAGTCCATAAGATGATTTAAGTCACCATAGATTAGATGGGAATGAAAGCTCCATGTTTAGGCACTCTCTCGGGCTCCAAAGGAAACTTTAGTCACCCCTACTGTCTCGTAACTTAGGTGCCTCAGGCCACCAAGCCTTGAAGCTAAATTTCAGAGGGGTGGGGGTGGGGGGATTGAAACTAAAAACTATGGATTTTTTTTTTTGCAACAACACAATGAAGGCTAATTGGCTCATTACATTCTAGCTAGATGTAATTACTGCCTAGTTTTGCCATTTTTCTATAAAAGGCGCAGACAATTAGTCTGCAAAAGGTTTTGTAGCCTGAGAATCCAGCTGCATCCTTACATTGTGTCAGGCTGAGGTTTTAATTCTCCTTACTAAGTGCCTTACAATTCTTCAAAAGTTGGTTCAGGGAATTTAATTTACTTGTGCACATTGTGTCATAAATAAAGATTATTTCTTGGATAAGGTGCACCATAACTGGTCAAAAGATCCAAACCTACCTGATGTTAAAGACTCATTGTCAATCTGTATTGCTCGTTGCTTTGCTACTTCAGCCAGAGGAGTGTTGCCAAGATCAGATGCCAAATAATGAATGTCCTAGGGAAATTGACAGTCCTATCAGACAAGTCTATCCTGAATAAAGGGGTAAGTTTCTAAAGAAACTGTGGTGCTGCGTCGGTGGGGAGTATTACAAGAGAATTTGGTTTTATCAACTGGGTTCATAATGTGGATAGGCCACCATAAAGATAATAATTGAAACGCCGACTTTTCGAGCATCAGCCCTTCGTCGGAGCAAACCATGGAGTCAGAGTGATTCACTCCAATGAAGGGCTAATGCTCAAAACATCAGCTTTCAAATCTCTTTATCGCAGCCAATTCACATTATCAACCCAGTTGATAAAGCCAAGTCTATCCTGAGTTAACATTGAGAGCAAATAATCGTTTCAAAATAAATCTACTACTAAGCAAGGTTCAGAGCTTTATTTGAATACTCTTCACAGACAGTTAGAAAATCCAAGAAGCAGCCACCATTCTGTTACCAACTGCACACTCTAGAATAATAAATTGCTATCTAGAACAGAATAGATAGTGGGTATATCAAGTGCAACCACATGATAGAGTGGTAGCAGATTTACTGAAAATCCTTGAATTAGCACCAGGGTGTTAATTTGAGAGAGGCGCTTC
>CM042758.1:3151461-3164134 GCA_022496165.2 Catalaphyllia jardinei | reverse complement strand
CCCCCCCGTAGGTCACGTACTGCAAAGGCGGAGACCACTGGCCAACTCCGCTCGCGTTTAACTTTGCCTAAATAATATTTAGCCACATTAAACATCTGTCTGTTTTGATGATCAGGACAATTGTCCATCAGTTAAGCTTATGCATTGCTGGCAGTGGAGTAATTTCCCTTACAGAACACAAAGTAACTTGGAACTAATATAGGCATAATATACATGTCATGGCAGGTACATTTCATTGGTTGATTGTTTATGTTATTTAAAACTTGTGGTCCAGTGGGGTGGAAATCCCAGAAATAGCAAAGAAACCACAGAATCCCAGTCGTATAATGTTCTTTAATGATTAACATTCGATTGTGAATTGAATCATCAAGTACACAACGGTAACTAACAAAAAAAAGCTATTCAAAACAAAAGCAAAATTACAAGACAATTGCATAATATATATGGTCAACAAAACTTGCTTTCAATCGAGTAAAAGACGTTTGATACCGAGCATACAATACCGAAACAGAAAGATCAAACAAACTTACTTCATGAAAGGATTCCATGTTTCATCTAAACACCAAAAAGGGTTGCGTGCAAAACCAAAACGTAATGAACCTCCCGAAAGAGATGATACTAAATTCAACCTAATACAATCTATTGAAATTCTAGACTAATTAGTTATGTATTTTGACAGCCATTTCCTTAAATCAAACAAGAATCAGTTCTCTTATTAAAATATTAAAATGTCACGAAAGTGTTAAACAGTCACAGAAACAACTTGGATGATACGGTACTGAACTGAGGAAGGTAAGCAATAATACTGAATGTGGGAATTCAATCAGTTGCCAAATATATGGAGTCACAGTTTTAATTTATTTGACAGCAGTGTTGTATTTACTAAAAGAGAAAGATAGCTGCCTATTGTTTGAGGGGTGTGGGGCTTACCTTCGTCAACTCGAAAAAATCTCTTTGAAGGAAGCGTGTAAAATTAAAAACAAGTAGTCAGAATAATTGTCCATAGCAGTGCCCTAAGTAAGCTTGTATATCTGTTAGAAAACTTGTATGTTTCACGGAAGATAGACACAGAGTTTTAGTTGTTGGCGAGGGATTAGTTTTTGTAGTAGATATATACAGCTTCTTTTCACATACAGCTTCTGCAGCTGTCAGTGACACAATTATGTTGACTTTGTTTTTTCACAGTGAGACTGGTAAATGCTCACAAAAAACCGACAAAAGCTGTTAACATTTTAAGAAATAGACAGAGCATTGTCGTGCTGGTCAGATTTTGATCACATGTTAGGTAACCATTTCTGAATTGTGAACACGCACCACACAATTAACAAAGTGAAGCCTTTGAGCCAAAACTGGTTCATAGCTGCCAGAGCTTATCTTGGTTTCTGTAGCATGAAGTGGCTAGAAGTATTTCTACTTCCCCCTGGATGGGATACTAGTCCATCACAGGTCACTTCCTCGCAGTTTGTTAGGTTTCCCCAACAATTCGCCGGTACCCATTTGGAGAGGGCCAGTGTGAGAGTTAAGTGTCTTGCCGAAGAACACAACACAATGTCCTCAGCCAGGGCTTGAACCCGGACCGCTTGCTTCAGAGTTGAGTGCACTAACCATGAGTCCACTCTCCCTCCCCAACAATCAACAAAACAACTCTATAATTTGTAATTTTTGTCAAGATCCCACTAAAAACTTTCCTTGAGCCAAAAGTTTACTTGTTTCAAAATCATTATTAAAAATTTAGTTGGTGGACAACTTGCCTGGGCTCTTGCCCTTGAGGCAAATGAGGAGAGAATGTTTCTTGCCTGAGAGGAAATTGTACTTGTCCTGGATGAGCGGACAGGTTTTTTTTTCAAGTCCCGTAAATCTTGCTTGTCATGGTCTGCCTATCATTCAAATGATGGAAACACTAAATGTTTGCCCTCTTAGTTATGTTGCTAAGTTATACAATATTTATTGTTTTCTCTTTTTCAGAACATCTTTTGGATGGAGGTGACAAACTGGAAATTTCACAATCTACTGGTGCAGCTGTCAATGTAACTTTCCCAAATGATGTGACAGGAGAAAGATTACAAGATGAATTTGACATGATGAGGTTTCTTTTGCCACCCTTATGCCATCTCTCAGCCGATGAGAAAACACGCAAAATCCTGATTCAAAACAAAGGGCTGTTACTTCTCTCTGAATACTTTTTTCATCAATGGAAGATATGGCGACAGCATGTAAAGTATGACATGGATTTAGATGACATGGAGATGTGCCTTGTTACATTGCTTGGCATTTTTTTGAACATTATTGTAACCGAGCCAGAACTTGTCGCAAGTGATCAGACATTCAAGGAGATTGTCGAACACGCTATGACCTCGGCTTCTCAGTTACTCTCTTCAGAAGGGAACATTGTCATTTTGATGAACCTTGTTGTAATTGGTCTTATGCTGATCCGAAACCACACAGAGTATGGAAATGTAGCATTAGACTTTGCAGAGCTACCTGTGTTCCTTAAGGACTCCATCTATGTCCTGAAAGAGGCAAAAAACTTGAACTGCAATGAAGATCTGTCACCCAATTACAAGAAAACCCAGCTGGCTCGCAAATGTAAGGAAGCATGGGCAGATATTTCAGAGTTATGGCTTCTTGGTTTGCAAGTTTTTTCAGTGTTGGCAAGTTCCTTACCTCTTGCTTGTGAGCTATTCAAAGAAAGTGGCTTTATTGAGACAATTTCAGGCTTTTTAAACAGTACGGGTCAGGCAGAGGAACTTTCTGCAGATGAAAAGGATGCACTGGTGGATGTGTTCAGAAAGGTAAGTCATATGTAAGGTTACAGTTTTACATTGACAAAAACAGTGGGCCAAAAAACAAACAAAGGTTTGCTTATCAAGCAATGTTAGAGAAAAGAAAAAGTATTTCTAGCCTGTTTTACACAAACTTGATTCAGATGTTGAAGTGGAATTGTCAGCTCAATTTTTTTTAAGGCTTGAAAGAAAATTACGTGAAAACCAACTTCAAATCACTCTAAATACTAGATTATTATTTTTTCTTTTGCATGTAACTAATACTTACTTGATGTCAACAAGAAGTCTTTTATTTTTATACTGGATTAAATATTTAGGGCTGCATAACATTATTTTCTACAGGGTTTATTTTTATTGGATCTCATGCCCAGTTTGTTATACTGTGTGCGTGTCTACAGAGCATTTTTTCGACCATTTTCCCTAGCAGCGTGCAGGTAACCAGAAGCAATGATTTTACAATCTTCCAGATTTTATGTGATGGTTCCTTGCTGCATTTCATTATTTCATTTGAGAAAACAATGGAAAACAAAGGCACACGTGAAAACCAATTTAAGAAATCAGATATTCTGGGGCACAAGGGAACGCCACACTGTTCACACGCGTACGATGTTTCGAAGGTGCCGCCTTGGCCTTCCTTGCGTTTTCTCCCAGCCTTCGCGCACATGGCACAAACTCTTTTCCGGCCTTCTAATTTTCCCAGAAAGTGCCCTCGCAAATTTTCCTCTGTTGTAACGGTGGAGGCAGCACGCTTTCCAGAATGTGAGGGCCGTTTGTAACCATTGTATCTGGCGATGAGAAGCTTGGCGAGTTCACGACGAAAATCTAACTGCCGTCGTTTCCTTTTGCCAGCTAGTTTTTCCAGGATAAAACCATTCACCATGGACAAATTGAGGAAGAACCAGAACAGGTATTTCCACCACTTTCGAGAAGTTGTTCCAGGTGGATAATAACTTCTGTATTGGTCATTGACATCGACCCCATTCATCTCAGAGTTGTACACAATGACGTCAGGTTTCTTCATCGATTCAGCAGGCACAACCCGCTTTCTCCGTCCCCGAACGACCTGCTGCACTGCATGAATTTCGGGCTCAGGAGGCGTATTTGTCGAAAGTAAAGAGACAACATGTTTATCCCTCTACATTGTTGCGACCAAATTTCCACTTTGACAGGTGGTGCATCATCAGAATCTGCATTACTAGCAGTTTCTTCATCGCCATCATCAGCAAAAACCTCAACATCGGAATTACTTGCGCTTTCCTGAGGTTCTTGGTCAATGAGAGCATCGATCTCTTCATCCACATCGCGAAGTAATTCTTACTCTCGCCGTCTTTGGCGATCCTGCCTCATTTGGCCGATTTCTTCAACTGTAAAACCGGCAAAGAAATCTTCTTCTTCATCGGATGAACCTGGAAAATCATCAGATCGACCAGAAGCCATGTTGAGAACTATATTGCTGTTTTCAAAAATTTGTGAAAAATCGTAAATAGAACGTATTTTTGCGAGTTTGGTCTCAATGAAAGATAATTTATTCAGGTGAAGTTTTAATTCTCAGGGGAGTATGGTTTCTTAGCTACAGCCAATCAAAGTGTGCCATGTCTGACAGGGCGCATGAGGGCGCACTGGAATTTCAGAGGGATTATATTTCAGGCGCTTGAGGGCGCACCGGATGTCAATGGGTTAACATGATATTTCTTTGATATTGGGGAATTTTTATTATTTTCATAATTTTTATACGTGTACTTGTCTTTTTTTCCTTCATGTTCTTGTATATAAATCAATATCATTCCTAAAGAATTTCCAAATTTAGAGAATTGTTATACTTAATGTACTGAAATATTGAATTTGATGGTATTTGAAATAATTTTATAAAGTAATGAAAAACTACATTTTGGTATTGTATTGAAACTCAGACAACACAGTGACACAACTAAACAAACATGTTTGTCCATTCTGTTTTGACCAATTCACTGAAAGTTTTCAATATAAAGTTCACAAAACATGGCAAGTTAACCGCTTGCTCATTTTTTGTGCACAACCATTAGAAAACATGCAGATAAGTCTATGGCTAATCTATTATTGATGCAGAACTTTATACTAAAATTAACAACATATTCAAGCAAATAGAAATTGGTAAACCTTGTATTTACAAGTTCTAAGCTGTGGAATATCATCAAAGCACATAAACAGCATCATGAGTGCAATCTATTTTACACAAACTCTTTCAAAGATAACACCATTTGTGATGTAGTTAGGTGATGTGACTTCATAAACTAAATGTACACAGCATAGCCTAAAAATTGTTCGTTCTCAACTTACCAAACTCAGTATCCGTGTATCCATTCATCAATTGATGCTGCTAGTCCTGAAGCCTTGAGCAGCACTTCTTTATGCAAAGATGAAAGATGAACATGCTGAAATTAAGAACAATTAATGGATGATGTGTGTGTTTATCATATCCAGACTAATTCAAGGGTGAGGGATTTGTCTGACCCTTACTGAAGGTAGAAAACTTAATCACAACACCATTCACGCATAAGTAAAACCAGTTTAGTTTGAGGCTTAAATAGAAATATCATTGGTTGCTAAAACCTCTGTCTCATTCTTAACATTTTCTACCAGCTTCCTTGGCAAGTATTCTTTGTAAGTACTTCTTTCACCACATCCGTGGATCTTGTCCACTTTTCATATATTTAATAACTCTGACAACACATGTGCCTTCTTATGGATTAGTCCTACATTTCTGAATGTTTTCTGGAATAAAAAAGTGAAGGCTTAATGCATATCAATACACCTGCAACAGTTTTGTTCTAACAAACATTTTTCTGTGGTTGTCAAAAAGACAAAAACCTGTATATCCAGATAGATATACACCTTTATTTACTTTATTACAGGGTGTCCCTTTGGAAGCAAAATCACCTGGGGTTGACAGAAGCCCTGATAATGTTTACCTAAAGAAATAATTGTATAGAAAATGTAACTACAAATACAACATACTGAAAGCTGTTTGTTTACAATACTTATAATTAGAACACTATTTACAGTAAAACATGTGATGATACATTTTTCTTGCAAGTGCTGTAATTTCTGACTGAACGGAGAACTGAACAGACATTTGGGGGAATCTAGCTCTGGAGAGCACTGCTTTGCCTGCAGGAATGGAATCTCATCAAGAATTCCTGGTACACGAGGATCTTCGATGGTGTCAAGGAAGAGACATAACTTGGTCCAACAGTAGTTTATTCTGCACTGGTCAACACCGGGGACATAAATTGAAAAACTTTTCAAAGGCACTTGCTTATATATCATCCTTAATTTAACACATTAAGTGTTTACAATGTGATAACGCAACTTCTAACGTACAATATGAGCGGAAAAGCTTTAATTACGATAGCAAATCCCAATCAACACCATGAAGTTTTCCAACTGAAACATAGATTGCTAAGATTACAATTCACAGGTTGAAATTAAGATAGAACAAACTTAGGAAATTAAAATTCTTACTTGGTGTTACCGATAGCAAGGGACACTTATCCCATGAATAGAAAGCAATAAAACTTCATTACTGGAATATAGTTCAGCTGGCTAACTCCCGAGAAAACTAATGAAACCTCGTTAGTGAAATATAGTTCAGCTGGCTAGCTTCCAAGGGAATTGAAGATAGTTCTTAACAACGTAAAGAACACAAATGTAACAATAAGATAGGATTTCTAGTTGTTAACCGAAGAGGCTATTGTTGGCTCTTCTACATTTTCTCATTGGTTACAATATTTTTGAAAGCGAAAATGTGCATTTTAGGACCTAACAATGAATAACTTGGTGAGCAAACTACAACGAACAAGTTACTGTTTGCTAAAACAAAATATATTTTAAAACGCAGAAGCGAGGGATTCACAGTATTTCCATAACAACACTTAAAGCAAACTTAAAATAATAATGCGGACGCGTCAAAGTAGGCCTATTGCTCTGTCGCATTCCTCCCACCTTAATTGGAGACCTACGGGCGAGGTAAAGAACGGAAAAGTCCCAAGTGAGTTCATTGGGCGGGCCTTGAGTGCTCTACCTCCAGATACATTGTAGGGCCTCAGAGGGTATGACCACCAACTGGGTTGCAATCCAGTCCTTCAGACATTGGCCAGGTGCTGAAGAGTCGGGCCTTTTCCTAGGTGAGGAGTAAGCCAGGATCTGCTGGTTTCAGCTCCTTAGCTTTGGGACAAGCCACATCCTCCAAGTTCCAGACTAGGAATGGGCAAGGCAAACCCAGGGTGGTAATGAGACACATGACTAGGGCCGTCTTCTGAGTACCCTTGACCCAATTTATCATTTGAGCCAGCGCAAGGTCACCTCGTTCAGACAGGTCCATGAATGCCTCGAGGACTGCATGCATCAAAATGGATCGGGCCATGGCCTGTAGGAGGCCTGCAGATGCTAGTGTAAAGGGGCATCCGCGTAAACGTAGCGTGCTCCTTCGAAGGCTTGCTCAGCGAGCGAGGTACTCCGTGATGAGAACAACCAACAATTCAACAAGATTATTTTGAATAATCTTACTTTCAACTTCTGCCCTTTCTTTCTTCTCTTGTTTACACCTCCCTAGAAGGTCCTCTCTACTAGATCCACTTCAAGATTCCTTCTTATTTCTAAAGCGTTCACTTATATACGTTTTCTCCTCAATAATCAGTTTTCACAATCATATAATTTGATTCTCCATGATAAGGAAGGGGTCTGATCATAAAATATGATTACACAAATAGATGACATTTCTTGTCATCTGATGAAAACTCACTTCCCTAGGTTAAACAGCGTGCAAAGCTATAAATGTGATCTCTGGAGTAAGTTAAAAGTTAAAGCTAAAATTTTATAAAATGAAAGTCAAATTTAAATCAACTTTAAGATATAAAAGTTAACCTTTTTGGCAAGGGGTGAAGCACCCCTCTAGACCATATCTGTAATTAAAGAACAAACCACTAATAGCTTATGTATTATTAAGAAAGTAAAACCATTTACCAATTCTACTTGAATCTGCCCCATAAAAATCTGGAGGTGGAACATATCTTTTATACTGTGACTCCCGGGAGACATGAAGTCTCCACTTAGAACCACCTGGAAACTTATGTAAAATCAAGAAGTCAATTAACCTTGTAAAGAATTCTAGACTTAAAGTATAAGACAAGAACCTTACTCGGGAGATCACAAAATACTTAAGATTAAGCTATTATATAATTGTCATGCATTTTACAACATTCCAGTGTCAATTCATTATTTATGCTGGTCTTTATCGTGATCCCATTAATTTATCAATAATGTCCTTTCTCAACTCATTTCTAGTACAGGCAGAAAGAACCATAATCATTAAATCCTAATCATTATAACCAAGAATCACTGCGCATAAATTAACGATATTTCACAATTTCAAGTAAAAGTCACAAATTCATTCAAGTTGTCCTGTGACACCAGGGCCAAACCATGGCGCCTATCTGATACTGGTGTCCTCTGGACAACAAGGACGTGGTGTCAAAGGGGTGAAAGCATGTCCATAGATGGCCACAAGATACTGCCGGGCACTTATTAAGGACGAAGTCTTCATCACCGTGCTGGGAACTGTCAGTTTCCATGACGAATAACAGAGCAGACATGGTTGAAATTACAGGGATAAAATAACAGCACCAAGAGCGAGAAAACTGAAAGTGAGATGGTCTTAAATGAACCTGATTTTATAGGGCAGGAAAGAATGAGGTTGGGGATGAATAGCAGGAAAAGCAGATGCTGAACACAAAAACCGAAAAGTTTAATTTGTAAGCAGATGTGAAAAGTATTCCAACTCCAGCTGAACTGAGGGACACATGGAAAAAATGTCACATGCAAAAGAAAGAAAGCCAAATAAAAAAGACCAAAAGCACATTTTTTTATATATATTATATAAATATATATTTTTTCGTTTTACCTGAAGGGCTTAAGAGGTTGAGGTCGACTGAATTGATAAAGATGTTAAAAGCAAATGTTTCTTTCTAACCATGCTGCTTATGAAGTTATTGTTAATTATTTAGATTAAATTAAAATTAATACAATTACAATTAATTAAATACCTCAAACACGTCCCATTTCTTTTTAAACTTTCTGATCTTATTTGCCTTAAAAGCTATGTATTTTTCTCTTTCATACTTTTCCCCAAAATTCTTTTGAAATGGATAAAGTGGGATTAATTCCTTTATGCTTACAGGTGCACAGATATGTTTTTTTAGAATTACTCTACAGTTAATCAAATCCATTTCCTCCTTCAGAATACTTAATATCATGTATTGAGAGGCACCTACTGGGCTTAGTTGATTTCTCAATAGTGATATAATTTGTTAAAAGAAGTGAAAAAAAAATAATAGAAAAAGTGACTTCAAACACAAATTTTCCTTAAAATTGTCTTTCATAAGGCATATTCAAAGGAAACAATATTTATTAGTGTTACAGTAACTGATTTCCAAAAGTTTTGGTGCTGGTGTTACTTTGCTCTCCTGGCCTGTTTTAGGCAGGCACCCTCTACATGTGGTTTGGCAGTTGGTTTTAAATTGGTTTTTTGGTCTGTTGAAAGGCATGATATAGAGGTCAATTAATATCTTGATGCAGCAACATTGCTTCCTCCTCAGTTTCAGCTGCCTTCAACTGTGGTTTAAAGATGAATTGAGAGTGGAAATCTATTCAATTGAGACAAAAAGTTTAAGATCATTGTTTGTGCAACCACATTTCCAGGGCAAAAGTGGAACAATGTAGTTATAAGTATCTTCCCCCAAGGTAGAGGGCAGCACCAGATTGTGTATTTTCTTGTCTTGGAGAGAGTTGCGATCATCAGGAAAGGGAAGTGATAGTGGTGCAATGGGACCATACTTTCTTGAATGGTGTGTACCAGGACTAGGGAAGCTAGTTTCTGTGGTGAGACAACAATGGAGAGGGAAGAAAGAAAGAGAAGAGTTCTGTTACTTTTACATTCCCTCCATCCAGACATTGCTCTTCAACTTTGCGATTGGCTAGGTGATGCGGCAAACAACATCAAACCAACCACAGGACATCAGATGGACCCTCTTTTGAACCCTTGAAGATCTGGATTGTGCCAATGACGTAGTGTTGGGCTCACACACTCATCAGCACATACAAGAGAAAACTGTCCATCTCGGCATGCTTACACAACAAGTAGGCCTGAAGATCATCTAGAAGAAGGTAGAAGTGATGATGCTGAATATCCCAAACCCCTTGCCAGTGAAAGTGAACAGAGAACATCTTCTAACAACCGGTGGAGCAGGCAGCAACATCGGGAAGCAACTCAAGAAGGCCAGGAACACCTTCAGAATGCTAAACAATGTGTGGAAGGTATCCCAGTACAGCACCAAGACCTGAGCTAAGACTGTACCAGAGCTGCATACTTTCCATCCTACTGTATGGCTCAGAATGCTGGAGGCTGACTGAAAGCAATCTCAACAAACTGTCCAACTTCCACACCACAAACCTTAAAACTCATTCCCAGCCAAATCTTTCCCGCGAAAAAAAATTTGAGAAGCACCGCTCGTCAAAAATCATGTTTTTTTTTTCACTAAAAATTTATTGCGAGACATATGTAAATTTATATTCATTTGAAAGGTCAAGAATATGACCTTTCCCAGCCATTTTTTTCTTCAAGATAAAAATAAATCTCGGATTACGATGTCACATTGAACCCGCGTGTTACGCAAAACTCCCTTTAAACTCTGATTTCGCATTGACAAATACCACACATCGGCAATAGTAAAATCTATTCCTTATCAATCCAGCTTTATCATGTTGAAATTTCAGCAGAATCGAACAAAACCAGACGAAATTAGATTTTATCTTTTGTATCTTGCTCAAGTGCTTGAGGAAACATGAGAAGGGCGTTAACCCGTAGCAACCGAAAAACACGGTTCGACATGAACTCGACACTGCCGGTTTTGTCCAAAAAAAATCCACAAATATCGCTTAACAGCTGAAACTTGAGTGGGAACACCTTTTTCGAATTTTACTTAACTGATTTAGACGAAAAAAACTACCTCTGAGTGCTTCATAAGAGAGCAAAACAAAAAACAAAGCAGAGAAGCATGACAAGGCAATGACAAGCCGATAATTTATTCAAAAATGCGAGTCTGCACGTACGCAAACAAACTCTTGTTTCTGGATAATTTTCAGCCTCAGCAGCCAGCGAATGGTTCCAAAATTACTTACACTAACCCTACAAATGTCCTGAATTCCAATTCCGAAAGATTTGGCCCCAATTTTTGGCAAAATAAAACATTTCCTCGCGTTGTCTGCCATTAGGCTCCCACGCATACTAATTTTTCAAATTGACAAATTTCTCCCGAGGGGGGATCGGAGGAAAAGAGCCTGCAATTGGCTAATTATGAGGTCATTTCACTGTCCATATTTGCTGGAAATCGGATGTAACACAGATTTTCTATCAAAGATTGTGTTACCGGTTGGATCCGACCGGTAAATCGGTGCGCGCGCTGGGAAAGAGTTAATACAATCCTGCAAATATTCTGGCCTGAGGCCATCTCCAACCACCATCTTCCTGCCAGCTGCAACCAAGACAGCATGGGCACCATCATCGTACAAAGGCAATGGAGATGGATGGGACATGTAATTAGAAGAGAGCCAGGTAACATCTCCCCCATAGCCCTTCACTGGACATCAGAGGGGAAGTGGAAACAAGGGTGACCGTATAATGCCTGGAGTTGAACTGTGGGATGGGAGCTCAAGAACCTTCAGATGCTAGCCCAGAACAGACAGGAGGTACCTTTTTTCTGCCCTACATGCCAGGCAGTATACTAGGCATGAGTGAGTGATCCACACTGAAAATAGCATCATTGCTGTCACCATGTGAGAGGGTGATGAAGAGAAATGGGTCAAACTGACTGTGATCTCTTGTAGGAAAGTCTCATACTGTTGTCCTGATGTCATCCATCAGAAGACCTTGTTTAACATCAAAGTGGAGGTCTTGAAAGATGGTGTTACACATTACACATTATGTTAAGATGTGGTACCTTGGGCTTGGCAATGTCAAATAGAAATTCTAGATAATTATACTTACAGTTAAAACAAGCATAGGCTGGGTGCATAGAGTTCATGAATAGTGGTAAGGTGCAGTCTTTGCTGAATAAAGAGCATTTTCAAATACTGAAGATTAGGTGGTGGTAGTCATTGGTAGTTTGTGGGAAGCAGAGACTGGTCCATGAGATCCCTAAATTCATCTTGTTATGTGGTGGCATGTGGTCTTCACGGAATTAGGGCTGGTCCATGGTCTTCTTTGCAGAGGGGGCACCAGCATAGTTAGAGGCCGTGTGGACCAGCACATACTCATGGCCATTTTGTGCCAGTATTTCTGGGTGAATATGCTTCTCTTGCAGAGATTCACTGTTGGAAGCAGTGAGGAATCTTTCACAGTGGCATTTGTTGTGACTTCGGTTTGCAGGGCATTGTAAGCCATAAAGTCTTTAATAATCATGGCTACATCAATATGCTCAGACACTTAATAAAAATTTATTTGAACATTGACTTTGTTAAAAGTTTCTAAAATATGTCATCATTCTAACATGCCTTGGTGTAACTTCTTGTCTTGCAAGGAAATGTCTTTGCCTCATGTGGTCTTTTTTTGTTTTCTCTCAGTCTTGAAGAGACTAAGAGCTTTTGTTGCAAAGGTACAAGGTTCAGGAATAACTAACAAAGGAAATTATAGAAATTCAGCTAAAGCTAGCATTTGAAATGAAATGAATGACATCTAAGTAAGAGGAAGACATTTTGACTACATTGCAAGATAAAATGCTACTGTTTCATTTCTTTGATTTTTTAAGGAAAGAGACTGAATAAGGAACTTATAATGGGTGACCCAATGTGTTAATGAA
>CM042758.1:3118799-3141461 GCA_022496165.2 Catalaphyllia jardinei | reverse complement strand
AACAGTGCAAGCTAGAAAACAAGTAAAACTATTCAACTTAATTTCTCTCCTCACACTGGAACAATACCAGAGGAGTCAGTTCTTTTTGCAAACTATGAGAATACAGTGACAGGCTATGGTAACTGGATTACAGTTGGTAGGTGTGAAGGGCACCCAGACGTCTGGTTGCAAGTTCTGCTATGTCAAAATAGGAATCATGTGTGGAGGACATGTGGCCACAAATGACAGCCAGGCACTTCAGCTTATAAGGCACCTTAGAGCCATGCTGAAAAAATTTCAATTCTATTACAAAACAAAACAGAAGTTACTATGGCTTAAAATCTATTATTTAGGCATGCTTTTTTTCGTTTGGGCCTGAGAATGTATGGGTCAAAACATTGAATTAGCTATTGTTGGGTTTCCTTGAAATTATCCTCAATGTAGATAATGTACGTATCTTACTGTAGGTAGTGTTTCTTTGTGGCTTTATTCTTAAAAGAAGAATGGAAGTGTAATCAGTCATTTTCATAATTCTGAATGAGAAAACATTCTTTTTCTTTAGTACATCAATTACATGATAAAATGCTCGTTGAAAATTACATATTATGGAGTAAAGGCAAAGTATGAGAAAGAAAGCTTTTGTTGGCTTTTTAAATGACTATCAAATACACATGACTAAATGCTATTGCAAATTGGATCTTGCTCTATTCCCTCATCACATTACATTCCTACAGCCTCAGTTTAAAGCCATCCTTGGCTGGCATTTGAAGGACCCATGTTTAAGGCCAGGTTTTGATCTGAAAACCATTTTGCAAAGACAAGGACTTTGGTTACTGTGGTTGGACCCTCTTGTGTACAAAGCAAAGTTAGTCTTTTTGCTGGCAGCCAGTTTGAGTCTTACAAATATTTCTTCTTTTACGTTTTTGATCCCTTCGCCCAAAGTATAAAAAATGATAGCAGCAGCTGTCCCACTTTAAAAGAATGTAACAAAGGATCTTGCTGCTCGCAAGTTGGCAGCAATATGCCAAAGGGTTATACATGTATGGCACAATTTCAGGGTCAAAATTAAAACTAACGTCTCCATGTTTTTTGCTATAAGTGGCAGCAGAAGTGTTATCTTCGTGAAAACTCAACGCCAAGTCACAAATTAAAGTGGCCTGATCATTATCTGCACATATGGGGAAAACCCACAATGTCACAAATGGAGATAGCAAAAGCATTGTTGCCCCCAGCTGATGTGTCTAGAAAGTTACTGGTAGAGATCACAGAAGAACCTGCATTGCAAAACTGAACAGTAAGAAGGTGTAAGTCATGAGAGGAAAAAAACAAGAAGGCCTCAGTAAATGGACTCAAGCTTATCTGAAATGATAACATCCTCAAAATAAACATTTAAGTTGGCAGTCATTTTTTCAACTGGAGAGCCACAATCGGAAATACAGAAACTAATTGAAACGGATTCATGAGCTTTTTTCACCAATTTTGTATATTTTCTGCTATGCTTTGATTTCCTTTACAATAAATTTCTCTCTCGGTCAACAAAGAAATATCTAAGAGGAATCGATCACAAAAGAATATTAAAAGAAAGGAATTTGACTCACCTCAAAGAAATTCCACAAATTGCACCAGCAAGTTTGTGCTAAGTTCTGATGACAGGTTGTTGTGCCAGGAGATATTGAAAATGAATGGGCATGCAAGGCACTCTGGTAAAATAAATCCAAAGGCATGCAAGGCCTACCAGCTTCTTCAGTTCACCAATCTCATCAGGCAATGTAGTCAACTGATTATCACTCGAGTACAGTTCCTGGAGATTCTGGAGATGTTACATGTTTGAAGGTAGAACAGGCAACTGGTTGTCATCCACATCAAGCATGGTCAAGTTGCTTAACTCAAATAGTGTGTGGAAATCAAAGTTCTCTGAACTGTTTGTTGTCTAATTTCAACCTTGAGATTTGTCAGCTCATTAATACTTGTTGGGAATGCTTCCTACATAATTAACTGATAAGTCAACTTCCTCCAATTCAGTCAGGTCATAAACAGCTTCAGAAACTATTCAAATCCTTCCCATGCTCATATCCAAAACCTCTTCTTTGTAGAAATTAACGTCCTGAGTTCTACTGCTGAAATATTCCTATACTCAACTCACAAATAGCACGAGGGAGGTTCTGTCAATTGGTTCTTGTTGGTAGTTCTTTCAGGAAATTATCTGAGAAGTAAAGGTCCTCCAATTCAGTCAGGTCAGAAACAGCATCAGGAAACTTTCTATGCTCAGATCAGTATCCGGAGCTTATTGAGATGTTTGTGTGATATAACTGTCAATTGGTTGTTTCCCACATTCAGCCCTACCAGCTCCTTCGGTTCACCTATCTCATCAGGCGATGTTGTCAACTAGTTATCACGCGGCTACAGTTCTGGAGATTCTTGAGGTGTTTAAATGTTTGAAGGTAGAACAGGCAACTGGTTGTTAATCACACTAAGCCAGGTCAGGTTACTTGACTCACAAATCTTGTGATGATCCATCAATTGGTTTTTCTCTAGCCTCTGCATTTTGACATTTTCCAGCTTGTTAATACTTGTTGATAATACTTTCAGGTGATTATCTGAGCAGTAAAGGTCCTCCAATTCATTCAGGTCAGAAACAGCATCAGGAAACTTCCTATGCTGAAATCAGTATCCGGAGTTTATTGAGATGTTGATGTGTGATGACATAACTGTCAGCTGATGGTTTCCCACACTCAGCACTACCAGCTCCTTCAGTTCACCAATCTCATCAGGCAATGTAGTCAACTGGTTCTAAATCAATTAAAGTCTGCCAAGTTTATTGAGATGTTTTATGGAGATTCTTGAGGTGTTAATGTTTAAAGGTAGAACAGACAACTGGTTGTTAATAACACTAAGCCAGGTCAGGTTGTTCAACTCACAAATACTGTAAAGGTCTGTCAACTAGGTCTTGTCTAATCTCAGCATTTTGAAATTTTCCAGCTTGTTAATACTTGTTGGTTCTTCTTTCAGATAGTTACTGCATAAGTTAATTTTCTCCAATTCAGTCAGGTCAGAAACAGCTTCAGGAGCTTTTGACAACCCTGTGTACTACATCTACATCTACATTATTTATTTGCAAAATCCTATAGGGGCATCTTGCAAATACCAGTGTAAATTCAGGAATAAAAAGTAATAAATATGTGCAACTAAGCTAATAAATAATTGTGGTATAGTAATGATAAAATAAATAACAATTGATAGAACTAGAACTAGAACTTAAACAGAGATATACTAAGTGTGATAATAGGTTTTTAGCCTGGAAAAGCACCTCTGTAAAAACCTGGGAAACTCTCTTGCTCCAGGAATCAGTACCAGAATCTGTCACAGGGAATTATCATCAGAATGACAGTGGCACTCATAACTTAGGTCCAATGATATTGTGTTAATCCAAGACTGTCACCAAAGAATGTTTTGCAATGCATGACCATTTAAGCCAAAAACACGTAAAGCTATCAAAAAGTCTTAACTAAACACTATCGCATACATTTCAAAAGGGTTGATTGGCTTGGCTATAATGGCATTCGTTGTTTACAACATTAATAATTTTGAAAATAATACAGGTAGATAACAGTTTATCAAATGACTATCACAGGTAGTAACTGCTGTTCAGTGCTTATTACAGTTATTAACTTATAACAAAATAACAGATGTCTGCTATGATTAATGAACTGGAACACTAACCTAAAACTAAGACAAATATATCAATGTTGGGTTCTCATATTTTCTGGCACAGATCGTGGTACTGTCGCAAATCAATCTCTAAATGGGTTACCTGCCATTGTTACTAGTCAACCTGGGTATTTTGCTGCCCCTGCCAATTTTGGGGTTGAAAAGCCTCTGGCTATTAAGTGTTCAACCCTCCTTAAATGAAGTCTTTACTTACTTACTTACTCACTGAAAAGGGTGCGATGTCCCTGGGGTGTATCATAAGCAGCCATAGCATAACTAGCTTGTATTTGCTGCTGTTGTTTTTGAATTTGTTTAACTTAACTGGACAATTCATCCAGTTTCTTATCAATGTTTGAAATACTCTGAGCTGGTTCAGTGGGAGCTGTGATAATAGGTTTTTGGCCTGGGAAAGCACTTCTGTAAAAACCTGGGAAACTCTCTGGCTGCGGGGAAGTACCAGCTCTGTTACAGGGAATCACCTTGATAGACGTCAACAGCAGACAGAACTTAGGTCCAACGATAACATTTTAATCCAGAAACATAACCGAATAACGGTGGAACATAACCAAAGAATATTTTACAAGGAACGACTTGTAAGCCGAAAGCACAATTCTAACGGATTACATAAAGTTATAAACTAAACATTATCTCATCCATTTTAGAAAGAACTATTGACAACACAGGAATTTAACTTTTACAAGATTAATCACATACAAAGCATTGCTGGTAGATAGCAGCTAACCAAAAGGCTAAGGCAGGTAGAAATTACAGTTCAGCGCTTATTACAGTTATGATCTTAAAACAGCAGGTGTTTGTAACGGCTAATGAACTGGAACAGTAACCTGTAACTCAGAATGCAAAACGAACTAAAACAAATATCTCTATGTTGGATTTCTATATTTTTTGAACAACGAAAGCGAATATATAAAATATAATAATCTGAATTTCTCTCTTCACATTCCTCCAACCTTAGCTTGAAACTCTCCTGAGTTAAGCAATTAAAATCAAAAGTACAATCAAATTAAGCAATATCATGGTGTACATCAGCGTGCATAAGAAAGTATGTTTTGTATTTGTTGCTGTTTTTTTTTAATTTTTTAATTTTTGTATTGGATTTTTGTGCCTGAACCGCAGCAGAAACCGAACAAGCCGAAATATAATGGCCTCGGGGGTTCAAAAAAGTTAAGCAACTACTTATTAAGAAAAAGGAAACTAACAAACACTCAAAACACAATTACTCCATGAAAAACGAAAAAAAACCCACTAAATATCAAACATAGGACTAGCTACAAGTTCCCTCTGAGATGAGGCAGCTTCCGAGAGTCATTCACGGGCAGGCTTGAAACCACAAGGCCAGAGCAAGGGCGTTAGCTAAAGTCTTGGACTCAACAACGTCCGATGGGAGGGCAAGGGTTTTTAATGGCAGACAGTCAATGTCTTCCAAGTTGTAAATCTGGGTGGTCCGAGGCAACCACACTTCCAGGAAACGACAATTCTGGACACCTTTTGTCCAAAGACGTAGGGCTGGCACTGGCATCTGTTTTTCTTCCAACCAGTGGCGTTGAATGGCGCAGAGCGTGGAGAAAAAGTGTTTCAGTGCTGAAAACTGGGCAGCCCCAGACTTGAGAAGTGGGTGCCCATGGTGGGCACTCTGCTTGTGGTAAGTGACCAAGTGAGTGCGTGGACGATTAAGGAGAAAATTGGTGTCGTAAGTCCGTGTCCATTGAGTGTGGTGAAGCAACTGACGATTGCCATTGCCTTTAAGACAAACTCCTCTTCTCTGTGTTGGAAGCCATCGATGGTGATGATGACGTCTAAGAACCGCTGGTTTGACATGGTGGCAGAGAACGAGACGGGAAGCTAAGGCAAGTAGCACAAGGCAAACAGTGCAAAGTAAGGGTAGCAAAAGAGGAAAAGTTACTTTTATAAATAGGAAAGGGAACAAAGAGCGACAAAATGAAGAGAATATGTAATGTGGGAATGTACTAACGAGAAACTCTGAGGTGCAAAATTTAATAAAGCTAAGTCAAGGGGGCGAACATGGAACAGGTGGAATTGTGAAAACAACAAACGTTGCTGAGGGAAGTGTTAGTCCAAAGTGGATGTGTCCGTATGTGATGATAAAGGAATGGCTACTGAAACGTGTGGAGTGTGTTGTTGTGCAGAAGAAAGCTGGCGTATACAACCGAAAAGAACGAAGAGAGCAATAAAATTGAGCACTGTGAACACAAAGGCGATGTAGGTGAAAATATCGTTGAGGGTTGTAGTGTTAGTAACTTCAAGATTATTGACATCGTGGTTAAATTTTGCTAGACGTAAAGTCAAATCACGGTCTAAAGAATTATAGGTTTGATCCAAAGACTTCAATGTCGAATTATCAAGGGTAAAGTCTTTAAGAATAGGGATGTCAGGAACAGCAAGTGTAAGCTTGTGCGAAGAGACATCTTTCCAAGGAATATAGGAAAACTGAGAATTTTGAAACAGTGGAATTGAAAACCGTAATGTGGATGGACAGGTGCCAAGACCTGTCCGTTGTGCATGAAAGGACATGTTACAAGGAATATGAACGATAGACAGAGGTGATAAGTGCAGGTGTTGTGTAGTATGTGGAGAAGAAAGTGTGATATTCTGAGAGACTGGAGAGGTAGTAACGGCCGCCTAAAAGGAGCATAGGTTGCAGTAGTTTACAGTGTGAAAAAACCTGGTGGATGTGTTGAAATTGCAGTTTTGACTCCGGGGACCATGGTAGACCCAGCCAGTGAGGCTCTTGAACAGTCGTCAGAACATTGGTCGGGCACAAAATTGTGGTGTCATCTCGGGAACATTGGTCCAATTCGGTGCTTTTTAAAACATAGTGCTTGGAACCACATGCAATTAATGATAGGTCAGTGCGGGGCAATGGACCACCAAAACAAAGTCCGTTGTGTTGGTAAGTAATTGGAACCAGTTGTTCTAAAATACACAAAGCGTTCTCCGCTGAAACCTCTGGCAATGTAAACAAAAGGTTGAGTTGCATTTTCTTGTTAGCGGTAAACTCGTAGTCAACCAAAGGCTACATAATAATAGAAAAACCTGCTTTTAGAGCGGCGATTGTATGGATCATAGAAGGGATTTTTGCCAAACGAATCTCCAGTTCTGCTGTGAGAAACCGTGGTAAATCTGTGAAGCTTATGAGATGCTTCCTAGCAAGATGTGACATTTGCCGCAAATTATCTTCGATTTTGTTGAGCCGTAAAATAGAACTCATTGCTCTATTGACTTGGAGCGAGTAGAGCGAAATAAATTCCATGTTAGCGTGGTAGTGGCATTGTTCTTTAGTCATTTGTGAAGCAACCTGTTTGCTCCAGGTCTGAAATCTGGTATCCGTGAGATGCAAGCTAGCAATCAGTTGTTCAACTTTTGAACTAAGTACATCGGTTTTAATTAAATAAACAACTTTGCCATTAACCACATGTGTAAGTTGTTGATTCTTGGTCATTAAGTGCCCTGCATCCGGTAAAACCTGAACCAGTGGGCTGCTAACAGACGGCGTCTTGCAGCTTTTGTGTGTAAAAAGTTTGTGCAATCCCCTGAACAGGCCAAAGACTCCCATGCGACACATGAAGGAGCTTCTACGTTCGTGTGTGCGAAGCCATGCTAATTCTTCAGAAGATGTTATTTGGCACGTGCGAGCGGCCCATGATTTACAGTCGTGCAAGTTATTTTCATAATGGCGAGTAGCACAGAATAGCTGGGAGGGAAGGCCAGTTTCGTACTGATAATATCGCCTGAGGAAACTGTCACATTCCAAAAAATTAGTGACCCCCTGAATTGATAATAAACGATGGGTCGTGCATTGAAATCATTTTGGTCCAAACTTGTTCAGAACAGTGAACATCAGTGCCTGGAAATCTTGTATCCGCTTACTCTGTAGTTCTTGTGTCACTATCAACTTCATAAAGTCTTCCTGCTTTTTCTCTTGCAACATAAGTTCCTGTTTTCAAAGAGCAAGCTCCTCTTGCAGGGTTTCTTGCAAAAACTCATTTCGTTCTTGCAAGTAAAGCAAAGTATCACTTCCACTTGACCGTTTTTCCCCTTTGTTTCATTTTCTCCCTCCACACTTTTTCTTTTCTGGGTCTGCCCCATCCTTTCCATGGCATGTCTTATGTCCTCAGCATTCTCTCTATCTTGATTTTTTCGTTCCCTCTGCCTCTGTGCCATCTCCATCTATTGATTGAGCTGCATCTTCCTTCTCTATAAGCTCCTCAATAGCAGTTTCAGTCTCAGACATTTCCGTGTCTATACCACTGACTGTCTCCTCACTTTTAAGCTCTTGAATCAACTTTAAATTTGGGTTCCAAAATCTTCAAAACATGGTCTGCAATTATTTTCCACTTTGCTTCCCTCTGAACAGTTCCCTTTTGGTACCAGTAAATTGATCTACAGCAAGAATCTCACGGCACATCAATCTGTCATGCTCTTCGGTCCAGTACTTTGCAGATCTGTTGAATTATCACAATAAAACGGACATTTCAAGCTGCTTGTCTTAACTTATCTAAATCAAGAGAGGATGGAGAGGAGTGCAAGTTTTGGCGGGAAATTGCTTCCCACCATTGGCAAAATAAAAATCCTTTTTGTTGCTTCAGTTTTAAAAACTATTTTTGGTGGCTATAAGGCTTAAACAATATTAACTGTAAACAGTAAGGTACATTTTATTTCGCCGTAGAGTAGAAGGTAAGTTGTCTCAGTTTTGCTGTTTATAGTGGCACTGAAAATTATTCCACACAAAGATAATTTTACCTTCTCATCAGCTCAGAAATGTAAATATGTGTAAATAGCTTACATGTAGAAAGATATCAGCATAAAATGAAATGGCAAGCATATTAAACTATGTCTCGTGCAAACTGTTCAGCAATTACTGACTACGAGTAACTTAATATCTTGGCCATTCAGCTGGGCAGTGACCGTTAGGTCCCCTGGCCCGGCTTGATTATTTGCAATGTTACATTGCTTGGCGGTTGCAGGTGGCGTTTCACCTGTGGCCTGGATAGGATTTGGCATACAATTAGCCAAGCTGTCTATGTTGAGTGCAGTGGATTCCCTTCCGGCAGAAGGACTAGGTCGTGGCTACGAAAGATCTGGATCTGAGGACCTTTCAATGATTCCTTCGATGCATGCATCAAAAATAACATCTGTATCTGCTGTAATTCTGCTTTTAGTATGGCGTACTGCATTAGAAAATGGAACAGTTCCTGTGAAGTGATGTTTTTCCTCACTCTGTGGTGCCCAATTCACCTAAATTTCACTGAGTTGGTTTGGGTCTAGTGGACTGGTGACCAGCTGCTGACGTATTTCTGGTTTGGGCTTAGTGTTAAAGCAACTTTAAGGGAACTAGCCAGTTACTTCAACACTTGGTTGTTTGGTTACTTCTTCTTTATTTCCAATGATGATTGTTACAATGTTATTCTGCTTTCACTTCTAACTTGAGTATGTTACACTGCAACTGCTACTACTTCACTTCTCACGTTTCATTTATGGGATCAACCACATGATCCGTCAGATCACTGTCAAACTGTCAATTCCTTAATTTTAGGCTAACGTCAGAGCCTGCGCAATTCGCATACGATACTAGTGCGATTGCGCTCAAAGTTGTTTAGCATATTTTCCTTCGAGGCTACACGCAGTGACTAAAATATTTTCATCCTGGATTTTAACTATCAATTTCCCGGTGGTTGACCAAGATAAAACAACGCGAGAAATATAAAAATTACAACCTTTGTTTTCATCAAGTCAAACCCTAAAATTACACTAAATTTAAGCATAAAAGTTGTTGATAAATATTTCGTACAACATACGTGACACAAGTGTAATTCCAGCTTCGTGGGTTGGGCTTTCCTAAATTCTAAGCCCGCCTATTCCATATCATTACCGGATTGCATGCACTTGAGTTTAATCATATGCAGACAAACACCTCAATCTTGATGGTAGTAATTAAACTTTTCCTGGCGCTTTTGTACGAGGTATGAATTTTAATTGAGGAGCCGTAATTCAATGTCCAAAAAGAACCACTGAACGAATAAAGTTTGGCTTAAAAATCACACAACAAAATCTTGACAAGTCACAGAACACCAAACAGTTATTTCCAGGAAGAGCGCCTCCAAAAACTAGACATCGAATTTATTTTAGTAACTTAACTGATGTCAAGGGACTCTAACCATAGCAACTGGCTAAACACAGCTGGAAATGTTGGTGTTTCATGAATATGAATAAGCTCAAGCCCAACAACACAGCATTATGGAAGAGTATAATTTTAGCAGTAATGTAATAAAGGATCAAATAACACTTTTCAAATGCGCTAAAATATCACACAATTATATTAACCAACACCAAAAACAAGCTTTTCGCTAACAATCCAATAACGAATGAATAACTTAATAATTTACACTCTAGCTTGCATTTTTATTCTCTAACATATACCCCCACTTAGATTGAGCTAGTCCCTAGCTCACTTCTTAGAAGAAAATGCAAGCACACTCTAATTCCTTAAGAAAAGAAAAAAGTATGGAGTCCCGAAAGGTTTCCTAATCCAACACCAAGTCATTTTTTTTTGTTTTTTTTTTCGTTTGTGGTTATACATAAGCACTCTGAAAACAGATCTACAATCAACTCTTGTGTTATATATATAACTACATGAACACACATTATAAGAGCAGCTAAGCAAAAAGATAGTACTATTGATAATGAAGTCTACGAACTCCATCCAACCCGCAGGTGGGGGAGAAACGGAAGGATTTAAAAACAAATTATCAGAATCGGAAGGAGACCGAAAATTACTGTCTTCTGATATCCCAAAATATTCCAAATAGTCTTCAGGTGAAGGAGGGGGAGACGGAGGGGGAGGATAACGAAAGAAATCAAATCTGAATGGATAACGTCCAGGAGGAATGTCGTCTGAGTGGTTATAAGATGATAAAAACCTTCGACAATGAGGGCACGTATTGTGCAAATCGGTACGTGAAGAATACTGAAACGAGGTCAGAAGACATTCCTCATGGATAAACTGAGAACAACAAGGTAGTCTCTTGGAGGGAAACTCATTCGGAGAATTGAGGCAGATGAAACAACATCTTTCAAGGAAACGCTCCAAACAAGCACGGGAAAGCTGGGGACGAAACCGCGGGCGACCACGCCGACGTGGCATAATGTTAGAACTTCTCAAAGATTAATCGCGAAAGTAAATGTGAGCAAAAGAGGCGCCCAATGCGTTATAACTGGTTGAGTTAAGAACTTCTACTAGAGCTTCAGTATATAATGAGTGGTGTCGCATGTGGCGAGGAACATAAAATTGAATCAGATCGAAAATAAGCACCTTTGGCAGTAACAGGAAATCACACAAACGTAGGAGTGACAGGAATCGTGACAGCGAAAAGGTACTCTGAGGAGTTAATTCCAGAAAATCTAACAAGAAATCCAATTCATAAGGAGTATAAACCGCTGAGAAACAAAATCTTTGCTTGGTATGTACCTTATAACAATGACTACACTTAGACGTAGCAAAAACACCATTAAACATCAAATAAGCGTGGTAAACTGGACTACAATGAGAAAATAACACGGGTGAAACGAGACGTGTGTAATTGTAGGCAGGCATGCACAAAAGATACGTCTTAGCAGGCGATTCCGCTAACTGTTTGATAGGTCTGTCAGGTTCCAGGTCCTTGTGAAACATCTTAAATAAAGTAACGATAGGCTAAGAAACTGCACAAAACTAAGTTTTGTCGGTAGGTGTGTTTTCGTGCGCAATACGAAGGGAAACCTGGAACTAGCGAGTGGTTACTGTAGTTACGGCAGAGAAGGGCTGGAAACTAACATGCGTGGCTCTGAGCGGCCATATTGGATTAATATACAACTTTCGTTAGATGTGTACCGGAACAGAAAGAAGAAAATCATGCTGTTTTTCTAAAACGAGTTTCTTACAAATCGCCAATGAAACTATGACAAACAGCGAATCGACAAGGAGCGGCAGATGAAAACAACAAAATATAATAATCGAGGTAAGTGATGCTTGTTGGTGTAATTAAGGCCAATTAAGCTTACAGTGAAAGTAAATTGGTAATTAAACTATGAACCTTCTAGCGGCTAACTGGTTTGCAACAAGTAGAGCACATTGTTGTGGGCAATGGTGTGTCCGAAGTAGAGGTTGTGGGTAGCATTGTCTCTAATTCTTGTTCAGTTTCGTCCGTCGTCAAAGGTTGAGTTACCAGTGTGCATTGTTCGGTGGTATGTTTGGGTCGAGAGAACATCTTGGGCCGTCGTGGTAGTGTGGCACATTTACAGCCGCATAGGAAACAAGGCATTATACTGTGCAAAAGTGTCAGTATGAATGCGATATACGTAAGCCAGTCGTTGAGGGTAGATGATGTATGAGCTGTGTGTAGGTTTGAGATATCTTGTTTTAACAAAGCAAGACGAGTTGTAAGTTGACCATCCAGTAAACGGTACGTGTCGTCCAGTGATTGTAAGGTGGAATTATCAAATTTTAGTGGCGGCGAGATGCTAAGTGACTTATAATGTAAATGTAAGATATCATCGTCGCCAGTTTTCCATTGAACATAATGGAAGGTAGTCTGTGTAAATATGGGAACATGGAGCGAAATTCTCTTAGGGCATTGTCCCAGTCCCGTTTGTTGAGTATCAAAAGTGAGATCACAAGGAAAATGATATACCATTAGGGGTGAAAGTGGAATTACATGTGTAGAACCATTGGTGGTATTAGAAACAGTTAAATGTCCTTGTTGCGCAGATAAAGAATATCTGCCTCCCAAATGAAATAGATCATGTAGATTACTAAAATCGTTTGATTTCTGATGCTGCCGAGCAAAATTTAATTTGGTGTTCTTGTGCCAGGGTAGTCCTAGCCAATCAGTATTGTTTACTAGTTGTAGGATGTGTTGCGGACAAACAAACGTAGTGCTTGAGTGGAAACATTTATCTAACAAGGACTTCTTCAAAATAAATTCAGTATGCTGGCATCGTAATAAAGCTAGTTCATCACGAGGTTTTGGACCTTCATAGCAAATACCTGATATGTTGTATTTTATAGGCATTAAATATTCAATAATGCAAAATGTATGGTCACTGTGCAATTCTGGCACAGTAAACAAAATATTCACTCCCAAGGATTTAGAGGGCTGATATTGATAGTCAACTAATGGTTGCATTAAAAGTGGAATACCAGCATCTAGTGTATCTGCTGTGGCCTGCAATGAGGAAACAGCTTTTAGGCGTAATTGTATTTCAGTAGCCAAGAAAGAGGGTAGGTCATCAAAACCCACTAGCTGCTGCTTATATAAGTTATGTGTTTGATGCAGTATATCATTAATCTCGGTAAAGCGAAGGAGAGTAGAAAAGGTTCTGGCTATTTCTACAGAAAATTTCGATAAAAATTCCAGAAAGTTTTTCATATGACAATTTTCGCGCACCGAAAATGTTTAATTGTGTTTTCCAAGCCTGGAAATTTGAATCCACTGCATGCAGTGCTGATTGAAGGCCATTGACTTTAGTGGCCACCTTGTCTGAAATTTTAGCCAAATAAATGGTTTTGCCATTTATTGTCCTGATCATGTGTTGCATAGTTCCCATTGAATCGACAGTATCAGTGAGTGCCTTTTTAACTCCAGATACGACATTATTTTCACAGGAACCGCCAAATGTAGTGTAAAAGAAGTGTGGTATACCAAGGACGCCTGCTGAACAAGCCCAAGGTAAGGATCGTTTTCTACGAGAATTATGTAACCATTGACGTTCTTGTGGGGAAATTCCTTGACAATTTTTCAAAGCCCATATTTTACAAAGTCTTAATGATTTCATATAAAAATATGGACATGACATGATTGATTGAAAACCAGTTGAATATTCATAATAACGACGCAGGTATGAATTGCATTCAATTAAGGAAGTAAACCAATGAGCTGATAATAATAGTTGCATAGATTTTTGAACAGAACGAATCTGTGCCAGCAATTGTTCAAGAAAGTGTGCTTCGTCTTTTGAGCAAGTATTGTTAATTGAAAAGTCTTGTCCGATATGGGGTGTACGCAGGTCAATAAAAAGATTGAGCAACTTAGTATTTCCATAAAACACTATCGCCTTAGGGTTCCTTGCGATCATTAGTGGTTGTGGATAGAATGTAACCCTTTTCCCATTGAGATCATAATCCTTTGGTACACAATCCTCTTGTGCATGCACAAATGAGGTTGTGTGAAACAAATACATTATGGTTAGGAACAGCAGAAGTCTACTTATTGTTGTTGTGAAATTCTTCAAGTAAGCGTTTGTCCAGCAGGTTCTCTTCCGGTTCCCAGGTGCTTTGCGAAACTGGGTAGTTTGCCCACGACAAGGTACTGTAGTTTTCCATGTCTTTTGCGGGACTTGAGGATTCTCTCAGCAGCGTACACATCGTCTCCCTGTGTGGAATCTGAGGGAGTAACAGCAGGACTGTTAGATGGCTCATCACCGTCAGGAGTTTCATCTACTGGTGTAACAGGTGTAGTACTATTACCATCTGCTTCAAAACTATCAAGTGGAAATTCTGATTCCTGAAGAGAAAGATTGTTAGGGTCATCCTTTGAGGGTGGAAGGATTGGTCGGTCAGCAGGGTCATAAAAATGCTTCATGCGGTTGGCATGAACATTGGTGGCAACGAGGCGGTTGTCACATGTTCGAAGTTGATAAAGAACTGGGGACAACTGGCGACAAACACGAAAGGGTCCATGCCAGCAGTGGCGCAGCTTTTTGGAAAGGCCTTTCTTGGGCTTAGGAGTGTACACCCACACGCGCTGACCTATGACAAATGGGGCATCGGCAGCCTTCTTGTCATACTGGAGTTTCATTAGCTGTTGAGCTCTTGCTATGTTGCTGCATGCTAAGGATTGCGCAGTCTCAATCTGTCTAACTATTCTCTTACGATGTTCCTCCACTGATGCAGACAGTGCAGTTGGTGGCAAAAGAGAGACATCAGGCGGTAGTCGTGGTTCTCTGCCATAAAGGAGATAGAATGGGCTATTACCAGTAGAGACGCAAGGTGAAACTCGGTAAGCAAATAGAATGGAGGGGATGTACAGATCCCAGTCAGTCTGCTCAGAGTTAACAAACATAGAAATGGCTTCAGCAAGAGTGTTATTGAAGCGTTCAACCTGGCCATCACAGGCCGGGTGATATGCGGTTGTGTTAAGTTTTGTGGTATTAAGCAACCGACAAACTTCCTTGACCAATGACGACAAAAAGTTACTCCCACGGTCAGACAAAAGGGTGCGCGGAGCACCATTGCGTGTAAAAATTTCCTCAACGAAAATGCGAGCAATTCTAGCTGCCTCAATCGAAGGTAAAGGAAAACCTTCAACCCACTTTGTGAGGTACTCTGTAAAGATAAGGACATACCTGTTGCCAGATTTTGTAGTAGGAAAAGGTCCAATAATGTCGCAGGCTACTCGATCAAAAGCATCTTGTACTGGGATGGGCAACAATGGTGCCTTGTGACGGTTACGTGGAGTCTTTCTCATGGCACAGTCACAGCAGCTCTTGCACCAGTGTTGGATGTCACTGAACATGTTGCGCCAATAATACCGGATGCGAAGCTTTTCATAAGTCTTCACTGTACCAAGGTGTGCTGCTGTGGGGTCATCATGACCCCAGGTGAGTACTTCATAGCGTAGAGCGGCGGGAATAACTAACTGTTGAATAGTAGTCGTGCGCCTTTGCCCTTTGGGAGTCCATAAATGAAAAAGGAGACCATCCTCACTTAAGAAATAGTCGTCGATGGTGAGTAGGAGGGAGCGAGCAATGCTATCCTTATCAGGGAGCCTGGAATTTTCAAGGTACTGAATGAGGTCAGCAAGGTCTGGGTCATGGCGCTGGAATTCTCGTACTGTTTCGATCTGGACACCAGGGACATCATAGGCTGAAATCGTTGGAGGTGGTGATGCATATGGGCGACGAGATAGGGCGTCAGCGTTTCCATGTACAATTCCTGGGCGATGTTGGATATCAAAATCATATTGTTGAATCAATAGAGACCATCGAGCCAACCTACCTGATGGGTCAGAAATGGACATTAACCACTTGAGAGAGTGGTCATCAGTATGCAAAATGAATTTTCGCCCATAAAGATAGGGTTCAAATTTCTTAATACCAAAAATAAAGGCTAAAGCTTCTCGCTCAGTTGTGCTGTAATTTTTCTCCGCTGCATTGAGGTCTCTACCAGCATAAGCAATAGTGACCTCCCTGTTATTCTGGATGTGCCCTAGGGTAACACCTAGTCCCTCATTCGAAGCATCAGTGTACAAATGGAATTGTTCTTTGAAATCTGGAAAGGCAAGGATGGGGGCGCTTATTAAAGCATCCTTTAAGGCTTTGAATGCCTGTTCACAGCTATCAGTCCAGACAAACTTGTGATCCTTGCGTAGTAACTGATTCAAAGGGGAAGCTATCTTAGCAAAATCTTTGATAAATCTCCGATAATAATTAGCTAGTCCCAGAAAGGATCGAACTGTCTTAACGTTGTGGGGTCGCAGGAAATCCCTAACAGCTGAAATTTTGTCATCGTCTGGGGCTATTCCCTCAGGAGAAACTACGTGTCCTAGATACTTAACCTGGGGACAAGCGAACTTACACTTAGAAGGCTTGAGTTTTAGGTTAGCATGTCGGAGACGGTCAAAAACTTGGCGAAGATGGCATAAGTGATCCTCGAAGGTTCTAGAATAAACAAGAATATCATCCAAATAAATCAAACAGATCTTGTAAGTTAAATTACGTAAAACACACTCCATCAATCGCTGATATGTGGATAGAGCTCCCGTGAGACCGAATGGAAGCACCAGGAATTCTTAAAGACCTCCATAAGTAATGAAAGCTGTGTGTTCGCGCGATTCTGGTTCCATCTCCACTTGCCAATATCCGCTCATAAGGTCTATGCTAGAGAAAAACTTGGTACCATTCAGGGCGTCGAGAGCATCGTCAATCCGTGGGAGAGGGTAGGAATCCTTTCATGTCACTGAGTTAAGACGTCGATAGTCGATGACGAACCGGTCAGTGCCATCCTTTTTCTTAACCAGGATGATCGGTGAGCTCCAGGGGCTAACACTTGGTTGAATTATTCCCCTGTTTAACATATCAGTGACATGCTCTTCAATAATTCCTCGCTGGGCTTCTGAAACACGATAAGGGCGTTGCCGAATGGGTTGATTATCACCAGTTTCAATCCGATGCCGGACTAATCCTGTGCGGCCAAGCTCCTCAGGTGATAAGGCGAAGATATCTCAATATTCTGCAACCAAGGACTGCAATTGGTCCTGTTGAGCTTCAGTTAAGGTGGTGTTAGAAAAACCCAGTGGAACAGTCTGGGTTGATTGTGAAGTTGGAGATGCAGGTGGTGGGCGGTCTGGCCTTGTAATAACAGACATGGAGCCTCCAGATGGAGTATAAGTGCCCATAGTTGAGCAACGGTAAATAGTAACAGGTTTGTTAGTAGTGTTTAATACACGTATAGGAAAAGTGTGGTCCGAAGAGAGACTTACTAACTGGGAGGCACCACAAACATTGTACCTTTCAGAAAGCCGACTACTTGGCTCTATCAGACCTGTACTCCCTACTGGCAAGGGTGTCTTTGGATAGACAGGAATAACAGATTCTGACAAGGGTGGCAATATAAAGGTTGCATTGGCATGGACGGTGACTGATTCGGGTGTTTTAGATACATTATCTTTGAAGTCCAGGAGAATGATGTAAGGGTATTGGAGTGTTACCAGAAAGCACAAGGGTATTGGCCTGCATATCAATAATCGACCCATATTTCATTAGAAAATCACAACCCAGAACAACTGAATAAGTGAGATTGTCAATTACCAAAACCTCAAGAACATAAGGCACAGTATCCAAAGTTAAGGTGAGGGTCGTCTGCCCTTGAACTGGAAGTTCCTCCCCACTCACTGTGCGAATGGTAAGTAAATCAGACTTCTGTAACTGGGGACTAGATGGTAAGGAAGAAAAGAAAGAACTACTTACTGCGGTAACAGAAGCACCTGTGTCCACCAACATTTGTGAAGTCCGAGTTAATATAGAACCAATTACATAAACTACCAGGAGGTAATGAAACAGATGCGGTCATAGCATTGATTTCTGGAATTTCATGAGATGGTGTCTGTGGAGGTGTATACCAAAGTGAAGGTGAGGAGCTGCGGTCAAGCATTGCTGCTTCCAGGGAAATCCATGGTAGGTTTGTGTCATCAGTGATAGGGGGTGGTGTCTCTTCATCTGGGTTGAGTGTGGTAAAACCAGGGAGATCTGAAATTTCTGGTAAGGATACTGAGAAACATAATGGCTGTTCGGTTGCTAATGAGCGCTCTGTAAGGGTAGTATCCGAAACTAGGCCTTTATCTACAGTATCCAAATCCTACGGACTGGAAAGTGAACTAGGATATAATGTATGCGTAACTTGATCAGGGTTGTGCATACGGTGGTCCTGATTGTGTTTCAACAATGAATGTGAGCTAAAAATATTATTTGTACTGGCACCATGGTGTACTGGGAAATCCACATTAGTCGATGATTCGTAAGTCGTTGAAGACATCCAAATACTCTCATGCCGGCAATCTGAAAGCGTTTGTTGATACCAGGTAGTGATATCTTGACGTGGTGTACCCAGTGGGGCATGCATCCCTGTAACATTGCCTACCTCTTGGGGAGAAGCAGTAATTTCATCAGCATCGGGTGAGGCTGGTAACTCTTGGGAATCTGTGTTTATATGCATGTAACTTTGACCTTGTTTGTGAGGAGAATATATATTTTCATCAAACCGATCTGGCTCCAAGATCGGCTGTGAATTGGTAATTTCATCACAACAAGTCGGAGCTGAAACTTGTTGAGAACTGGGAAGTTCATCAGAACAATTTAGTTCTGGTATTATAGAATTTGGAGTCTCTTCAGAACAGATTGGTTCCGGTATTATATCAGTAAAATTTGTAATTTCATCAGAACAATTTGGTTCTGGGAGTATTTCAGAAAATTTAGGAATTTCGTCAGAACAATTTGGTTCTGGTATTATTTCAGAAAATTTTGGAATTTCGTCAACAATTTGGTTCTGGTACTATTTCCGTAGAGCTCCTATCATCTGGCCAAACTTCTAGTAAATCCCTATATGTGTTTTCCACAACAAGGCAATCATCCCTTGCGGTTTTGTCATAATCTGCGGTCTCTTCAAAAACCTGGGGTTGTATGCCTAGGCTTGTTTCTTCAACAATAACTGGACCTTGCAAGTCATGTTCAGTTGGACTATTTTCCAGTGGATTTTCGATTCCCTGGATAACCACTATATCTGAATCTGGCGAGTCAATCCAGTGACTGTAACACGATTTGCTCTGACAGAAGGGTAACTAGTAACATTCTCGTATGTAACTTCACTATTTACACTATTATCATATGTACAAATATATTGTGTATTCGCCCTGGCTCTTGCAAGGAGCAAATTATCGCCTGCAAGAGCCTCTACCTGTTTAACTGGGAAGTAGGGGATTGAGTGGTGGGCCGCCTAGGGGGTGGAGGTTGATTGTTGTTTGGAGGAAGTCATGGATCCCTAGTGCGTTGCCGGCATACCCTCCAAGTATGACCGACCCGCAAATTGGGTCTCCCTCAGTGCTCCTATAACTTCGCCCAAAAGAGCGAAAGTCAGGCTGGCGCGGATTTTGATACCGCCGCAATTCGTATTCTAAACGAGTGAGCTGCCGTTGTAACTGGTCAACCTGAGTATTTTGCCCTCCCTGCCAAGGGCAGGGTTGAGGAGAGTGCGATGTTCCCGGTGGCTGATCATAAGCAGCCACAGCATAACTAGCTTGCATTTGCTGTTGTTGCCTTTGTTGCTGTTTTTGAATCTGTTTGATTTGGGTGGACAAGTCGTCCAGTTTCTTATCAGTGTTGGACATTCTGAGCTGGCGCAGCGGCAGCTATCAACTTACTGGTACTACGAGGTTGCTCCATGAATTTGGTGAACATGGTTTCCATTTGCTTTAATACCGATTGCGTATCTGTAGCTCCCTAATGGCGATTAACGATGTCTTTCATTCGCGCTAGAGACTCGGCTTCTTGAAAAGTCTTAGGTCGACCTAACGACACATATGCCTGAAGGTCACCCTGTAAGCCTTCAATAAAATAGCGGACCGTTTCCGCGTCAGACAGTTTTAAGCGTTTGCATAGGTGTGTTATGTCGGTGATGTAATCATCGATGGGCTCGCCCTGAGCATGTTTGCGTGCACTTAATTGCTGGCTCAAGATCCAATCTTGTGGACTGGAAGCAAAACGTGCACGAAATGCGTCAAAAAGAGCTGTTAAGGTACCCTTAGTGTCATCACGTAATGTGATGAACCAAGCATGCGCAATGCCTCGCAAATAGAGTGGAAAAGCATTTAATTGTAACTCCTCCGACCAATGGTTGAGTTTTGCGATACGGCAAAAATTGTCCAACCAAGCTAAAGCATCCGTGACGGGATTGCCATCAAAATTATCCGGTTTTAGCCCGTGAGCTGTGGACTTTTTGTTGAAATTAGCCTGCATTAAATCAAGCTTAGTGTGCGACTCCTTTTCGAGATCACCCCTTAACGCGGTCGCGAAGTCTTTGAACAGATTTGTCAATTCTGTCTTTTCGGCCGCATCCATGATAGGTACTTTGTGTGTTAGATCGGGACAAACACAAAATTCAGAATCGGTCTGCGTTTGTGCAACCTGAGTTTTTGCTTTGGATTGTGAACGAGTGATAATACGTTTAACAGATTCGGGTTTCGGGGGCATAAATCACGAACACTACTCCTATCACTCCACGTCGTGTTCAGAAACAACAACAACAAAACCATGATTCTCTGACACAGCGCAATATAAGAAAATAGGTACTAAAAATAGTGAGGTAAACATGTAGATATGTAATGAAGATAAGATAAAAATGGTAGATAGTGATAAGTAAGGCTAAATAAATTAAATGCAGCTATTAACAACAGTCTTAACATTCTTGGTTTCAGGCTGGTAGGTCTTGACTGGGTATCCCTGGCGTGGAATTGGTTCTTCTTGAATTCTTTAAATGATCTTGAGATCCTGTCCAAATTGAAGGTCTTCTCGGGTGCTTTCTTCAAGCGTGGATTTTGCAAGGAAAAGACACACAAGCGTCAGCTTCTTCTTCAAAGGGCTTAACCCTTAATGTTCAGTTCATTTGTTTGTTTAACTTTTTGTTTGCTGTTGTTTAAATTTATCCACCTTTGGTATTTGGTGGCCTCTGCTTGGTCGCAACCCCAGGTAGAGGTAGCAAATTAAGTCGTCCCGCCAAGTGTAATACTCTTGGATTCGAGCGTGGCAAACGAACAGGCCGAACAATTAAAAGACCACGACCTCGTCTGTGGCCTGACATACAGGTTCACAGCAGTTAGCAAACTGACCTGTTGTTCTCAGGAGCAGACAAACCAACCTCTGCGACCACGGATTCGTCCACCAACTTGTTAAAGCAACTTTAGGGGAACTAGTAGTTAAGGTAGCTTAACCACTCTGTAGCCAATCAGAGAGCAGCATACAGCACACGTGACAGCTCTCGACCAATCAGAGCACGAGGCATGTCATTAGATGACGTACTTGATTTCTTTGCATCTAATTATCCTTTAAAAATGGCGGCGATCAATGAGAAAGGGTCTCCCCTGTGGGAATTTAAGTACTCAGACAATTGCGATTCTGCGAAAATTTATTGCTCTATTCCTATTATCGGCGCAACAGAAAAAAATGATTAACCTTTGAGTACACAATATAAGCTTTCTAAGGAACTTTGAATTTTAGAAATCCGTCCAGTATTACCCGAGATAAAATATTTTCTGCTATAACTACTCGCTCGCGTACATGTCCTCGAGGGAATTTGATTAGGCAGACAATTGCGATTCTGCGAAAATTTATTGCTCTATTCCTATTATCGACGCAACAGAAAAAAATGCTTAACCTTTGAGTACACAATCTAAGCTTTCTAAGGAACTTTGGATGTCAGAAATCCGTCCAGTATTACCCGAGATAAAATATTTCCTACAATAACTACTCGCATGTTTACATGTCCACGAGGGAATTTAATTGCGCAGACAATTGCAATTATGCGAAAGTTTACAGCTCTTTTCCTATTAGTCCCGTGTGCTAAGCGATCAGTCTGAAGAGGCCTAAGTTCGCTAGTGGTAAAACTATTAACCAAATAAACTATTTACAAGGTGCGGGGGGTTGCTGGACATTCAAAAAAGTATTCACAAACAAAACAAGAGTATAATATAAACATACGAGAATAAATGATAGTCTTAAAATAATATTAATAGTAAAAATGTTAAAATAAAAAGTGATCTAACTCATTCATGAGCTCAGTAGTAATTTCTACACTATAAACGTGAGGACACAGTAGCGCAAGCTACTCAGTTCAAATACGCTCAAATTGTGTAAACCATTTCTCCATGTCGTATAACATAGAAGACACCCAATCAAGTTCTGCAGCTATTGCAGTTATCATTTCTTCTTATTTCTGTCTTTCTAGCATACGCTTGACTCTATTTGCTTCTGCCTTTTTCCTGTTTTTCTTGATTTGTTCTATTCTTTTCCCTACCGGCTCCTCTGGTTCCGCTAACATCTGATCCAATTCTTTGGATAGTCCTTCATCTGTCTCAGAGTCAGAGGAGGAGGATGAATATGCCAATTTCTATCTTTGTCTTCGCTGAGATGATGGTGGCGGTGGTGGTGGTGACGGCGGCGGTGGTGGTGGTAGTGATGGCGGTGGTAGTGGTGGTAGTGATGGTTGTGGTGGCGGTGCTACTGATTTTCTGAAATCCGTCAGGACAACACTGACCCCAAACAAATTCCTCAGAATTTCATCGGGATCCAGAGGAGGTCTGACACCAATCCCATAGTGCCTTGCGCATATAAACTATATTATCGTTTTCTTGTGAC
>CM042758.1:3087294-3106908 GCA_022496165.2 Catalaphyllia jardinei | reverse complement strand
TGAAGCATGAAGCATGAAGCATGAAGCATGAAGCATGAAGCATGAAGTTTCAACGATATGCAACCTAATTGAGTATTCATGAAAGGCACAATATGATCATAACTTTTAGTTCGCTTGTTGCTGCTGTTGAAGAGAACGGACAAAAAAATGGCCAAAAACTACAATCTGTGCGTTTTAGATCTGTTAAATAAATTTTCCATGATTCGGGGCATGTTCAATTTTTTTTAGGTTCAATTACTGTTACATCTACAATCATGGCAAAAAAATCTTGAGACAAATCTGCACTTTCGGCGCTTTTGGGCACACTCCAAACGCGATTACAACTTCACCTGCCTTACCTCGCCCCCTCCCACCTCGGATATCAAACACAACTGGTTAATAAACGATTAGCAACTTATCCCATCAACTGTTCTTTTTACAGCAGCCCACCGTCCAAACGGATGAACCAGTCTGTGACTGAGATACTTGACAGCGACGATGACAGTGATGTCCAGGTAGGAAATAAGAATCCAAAACATTACTGGCAACTTAAATGGTTAATCATATGGTGACGATAGAGAGAAATTAGGAAAATGCGTTGAGCCAAATTTCTTATAATTTCCCGAGCCTTCTGTATTTTCCACCTGTTAATTGTTCTGACTGCCCCTTCTTAAGTGATTTCTTCCATGGTTCTACTTCTCCGAATGTTTCTGCCAGGAACAGAAAAGACAACTCTGTAACAAACCCCGGTCGTTACACAACTAAGGCAGAGAGAGGACGAAATAACGCGATGATAACACGGACTGTCTTCTGAAAGGCCCGTGTTTAACTTTGTTTTAGAAGTGGTCATTAGGTTTCGCCTATCTGTACTTTTGAAAGAGGCAGAATCTTCCATGATTGCTTTCTGTCATGGTATTAAATCGCGATGTTGTTTTAACTTTATTGAAAATTATTTGTCAATGATAGGAAGCCATTAACCTCAGCCACATCAAGCGATATACCGAGGGAAGAAAGAGGAGCAAAGCTAGTGGCTCAAAAGGGGGAACAAGTGTTAAGGTAAATTCTGGAAATACATCTATTTGCCTGTACGTGACGGGCAGGCAACTCAACACCAGAGTTTAAGTCATTCGTGTCTTTCTTATCATGCACAGATTAAAACAAACAAGTAAATTATACGTATTAGTAAAATCCAACTAGTGGTCTATTATCAATGCTGCGTTCTGCTACTACCAGGCTATTTGTTATAGCCCACTAGTAGCGAAAAGCGCCGGCTTTGAAAACCAAAATTACAATGGCGGCTGAATCGCGTTTCGCTCGAAAGATGTCTTGTCTCGATGTTTTCTTGACCGACTAGTTGGATTTTACAAAAACAATTATTCCTCTCGCCCTCATCGGCCTCATGGGCTATTGACTCAGAGCCCATTCGGGCTCGGGGAATAATTGTTAATTACACCTGTATGTATTGCTATTGCAGCTTTAGTGGAGTGATCATTGCATTTGTCAGAGTAATGCCAAGCTTATAGAAATACTTTTTGTTCATTAGGAAGAGAGTGACCCTTCCTCCGACGAAGATTATGTAGAATACAATAATCCCGGGAGACAGAGAAAGATCGGTCCACAACAATGGGATGGGGTAACGTGTCAGAAAGTCGAAAAACTTCCCGAAGGAATAAACGGGTTATGTTGCTACAAAGTTTGCAATGTCAATGACGCGAAGGAAAGAGTCGCCGCCCTGAAGGATGGTAGAAGTTGGAAAAAAGACAGCAGGACCGAATGGAGTGGGCATGGACGAGTACGTTATGCGAACTGTAATGGCTCGTATCAATGTACTAACGATCACTGCATGTATAAGGTGGAGTACGGTGTTGTCAACACCGTGCAATTCAAGAAGAAAGAAGGTCAGCTGATATGCTCCCTCTGTCAACAACAACCATCGTACGTTCCCTGTGAGGCGCGCAGGTACCTGGTAATCAAAGGCAGCCATGTCCACGTGTTTCATTACGGAAATCACACTTGTACTGTTAAACGTCCACCACAATCTAGCACAAAGGAGGATATCAAAGAATATCTTCGGAAGAATCCAACCGCAAAGCCCTCTCATGTGCAATCAGCCTACATTCTATCAATGGTGAGAAACCGAGAGGACTGGGAAAAAGTGGACAAACAAGCATCAGAGCTGTTAAACACAAAGTGGATTTCAAACAGAAAGCAGGAGGTGACAAAGGAGACTGAGCCATACGGGCATAACTTTGAGGCCGTCGCGCATTTTAAACAATATTGCGATGCAAAAGACCCGTTTTACATCTATAAAATAAATGACACAAGAGGAAATCCAGATAGACCTTCGTTTGTATTCAAAACGAGCACATTGAAGGCTAAAATTGCTATGAATATGGACATGGACAAGGAGCATTTTCTTGCCCAGGAATTTTGTTTTTTTGACGGTAAACATAAAAGGGCCAAAGGCTACGTTACCCTCACAGCAAGTGTCTACCACCCTTTGCTTCGACGACAGATTCCGTTAGCAACAATGGAGGCCGTTTCAGAAAACACTGAAAACGTAACTCTATTTTGGGAGTTATTCAATGAAGTTTTGGAAAAAGTGTCGAGCGGTGCCACAACAAAGTTCAATCCCATCGGCTGGTGCACTGACATGGCCGGATCGAATCTCAGTGCGATACGAAAGGTATTTGGAGACGGCGCTGTTAATCGCATCAAGACATGTGAATTCCATTTCAAAGAGTCCGTGGGCCTTCGCTGCAGGAAGCTTAGTAAGGATAAAGCAACCCAGTTTAAAGATATTTCAATTAAACTTTTAGAGTGTGAGACTCCTGAATGTTACGACGACCTTAAAGAGCAGTTATTAACAGTCATGTCCGGAGAAACGGAGGAAAGTCAGCTGAAGTCGTGGCTTAAATGGTGGGACGCGAGGAGAGGGTTCATTTTCAGAGCATTTGCCCCTTCTGGACCCCGCATGAACCAGGCCGAGAGCATCCATGGAGGATGGGCACAGAAAGACCCCCCCAATATGACCCTTTTGAAAGTAGCTGAGGCGGATGTCAGAGAAAGTAAATTGTTAGATGTGGAATATGAAGGCATACGAGCGGGGACTGCAAAGGGAGGCAAAGGGCCTTCAGCAACTGAAAGGCAACGAATTTCCCATTACAGGGAAATAGAAGCGGCCAAGAAACTTGGCGAGGAAATGTTCACTGACGGCAGGACCATAGAAGAAGAATCTTCACACAGGCCACCGTCAGTGACAAGGAAGTCTAACAAAAAAGCGGCGGATAGTCAGCAAAGAAAAAAACGCGCTGGTCGCCAACCAGCCGATACTCCACAGCAGGGGCAGCGAGCAGGAGCTGAGCCCCTTTCCACACCAGCTAGGCCGAAACCGCAGTTTGGAGCTTTTGTCATCGGCTTACTGCAGCACCAACATCCCTCTGTGAGAGTTTGCTACGGTTGTGGCTCAGAATTAAAACCTCGAGGCTGCATACCTGATCCACCAAATGACTTGATTATCGTTAGTGGGGACAAACGATCCTACTATGATACAGTAACAAAAAAAGTCAAGCAAAGTGACGTAGTGTCTAATGTTTATTTTCACTTGAATCCCAATTGCGTTACTGTGCGACATCAGTTTTTTATCCCTGGACTCATTAAAGTCCCAGATGATGTTATTCCCTACCTGGATCAGGAACACAAAGATGTCTTAAAACAAATCACAGGATTACATGTTCCTTAATGATCACACTGATAGTAAATAAACGCTTGCCGCGGTTCCGCTTGCCGCGGAGTTATTTTCTTTGCTGTTGTTTTAAAAATTCATAATTGACACCCACGACCCACGACCCACGACCCACGACTTGGTACCCACGACCCACGACCCACGACTAGTAGTCACTCCTGCTTCGTGACCCCTCATATGCTTCCTCATACCCCGATACACAGTCGTCCCCCACATATTCTCTTATTCCCGTTCCCCCTGTATTACCCGTCAATGCACGCTAACCTTTGGACGCCCATATCTCCGCGGGGATGTATCCGATTGACCCCGTGCCTATGTGTGGCATCCTCACGACGACCTCCAACTGACAGCATAGTTGGTGGGTCAATGACCTTAAACCCGGAAGTCATGAAGGTCAAAATGTCATACTCCCTCAGTGGCTTAGCACTTACACTCATGACTCCTTGGGGTCTTACCCGATTGACTTGAAACTTATATGGGCAACATCCCCTAGGCCCCCTATGTTATGACGTCATCCATAGATTGATTACGTCACTTCGATGAATTATTAATTTTTCACTTAAACGCTTATAACTCCTAGGGGTTTTATCCGATTGACTCGAAACTTATATGGGGAACATCCCCTAGGGGTGCCCCTATGACGTCATCCCCGGGTCGATGACGTCAATATTTACAAAAACCTAAATTTTGCTTTGACGCTTATAACTCTTTGGGGTTTTACCCGATGGACTCCAAACTTATATGGGCGACATTCCCGGGGGTCCCCCACATTATGACGTCATCAGTTTATTGATAACGTCATTAATTTATAAGTTATTGCCGATTCGCCTACACGCTTGTAACTTTTTGGTGCTTTGTCTGATTAACTCCAAACTTATGTATCTTGGAGAGACTCAATTTATGACGTTATCCATTGTTTGATGACGTCATACCTCACAAACATATAGCGCAAATGTATATAACTTCGAGAGGATTTATCAGATTGACTTGAAATTTATGTGAGTGATAGTCCAGGTGGTTCTTCATCTGATGACATCATGCACAAATTAATGACATTATTTTTTAAAACAAAAACAGGATGCCTTGATTTTTTGGCGCTCATAGTTTCTCGAGAATTCAGCCGATGGACTTGCAACTTACACGGGTAAATGTGCAAGGTGTCTCCTATGACATGACAGTTTGCATAAATTAATGACATCATCCATGTAAACAAACAATCTCTTGATGTTTGGGCGCTTGTAACCTCTAGGGAATAAATCCGATTGTCTCGCATTTTATAGGGAACATCTGTAGGGAGTCTTCTATGCAATGACTTCATGCATAAATTCATGACGTCGTAGTTTCTCGAGAATTCAGCCGATGGACTTGCAACTTACACGGGTAAATGTCCAGGATGTCTCCTATGTCATGACATCGTGCATAAATTAATGACGTCATCCATGTAAACAAAAAATCCCTCGATGTTTGGGTGCTTGTAACTTTTAGGAAATTTATTTGATTGTCTCGCAACTTACATGGGGAACATTTGGAGGGAGTCTTCTATGCGATGACATGCACAAATGAATGATGTCATACATGCAACCAAACAATGCTTTGATGTTTGATGTGGCTTCTTGGGGGTTTATCCGATAGACTCGAGACTTGCATGGGCAACGTCTTTGGGGGATCTTCTATGCGATGACATCACGCATAAATTAATTAGGTCATTCATGTAAACAAGTTTTTTGGGTGCTTGTAGCTCTCTGGGAATTTATCCGATGGACTTAAATCTTACATGGGCAACATCTTTGGTAGATCTTCTATGTGATGACATCGTGCATCAATTAATAACATCATTTAAGTAATGGTCCAGATAAGAACTATAGAATTTTCTATTGTTCTGCGGCAATACGCTTTTCTCACATGGAAATGGTTGTGTTTTTAGACGAAGAATTTATCAATTGATGGAAAGCAAGTTTATGAAATAAAATGTATTTAAACTCTATTTTGAAAGGTAGTTTCCTTTGTGTGAAAACATTTCAACCAATCACAACAGTTGTAAACAAGGACAAAAGCCTCCAATTTTCCAATGTTCCCCACATAGGATTACTGTGGTATTTAGACTCGGAAGAGATTTTGTCGAAAGGAAAATAGTTGGAAAATTACAGATGAATAAAGATACAGCTACCTGAAGTTTTGGTAGATTTTGCTGATTGAGCCAATCAGAAGTATGATATAACAATGGCAATGTTGAGCAAAAGTTAGCACCTTTCTGCATTCCTTGCCGCGTGTGCTATCCTTCTTACATGGACCGTTACTTAAAACAACAAAAAACACCTTGAAGTTTTTTGGGTGCTTGTAACTCATTGGGAATTTATCTGATTGTCTTGCAACTTCTATGCGAAACATCTGCGGGGCGTCTTCTATGCGATGACGTCATGTTTAGAAACCTCAAAATGCTTCGATGTTTAGGCACTTGTGGCTTTTCGAAAATTTATTCAATGGACTGGCAGCTCTGCATGGGCAGTAACTGCAGGGAGTCTTCTCTCTGATGACGTCATCCATAGATAACTGACGCCATTATTAAAAACAAAAAATGCCTCAGATGCTTGTAACAACTCAGGGATTTATCAAATGGACCTGCAACTCACACAGGCAATGTTCGCAAGGTGTCGTCTGTGTGATGATGTCATATATAGATTAATGACGTCATAGTATAAACAGCAGCGTTTACAATGCTTAAAACGTCTCAAGGGTTCATTCAATGGCTCTAAATTGACATGAGGCGATATCCCCCCAAACGTCCGCCATCTACTGACGTTATTCGTGAGTCGATGATGCCATCGATGTAAGCAGACCGATTAGATGTGAGCAGAATTGTCTTTTTTTATGTGCAGCAATCGTTTCCATAGAATCTTAGAGTTTGTTAAAAGTCGAGGTTTTTTTTTATCTTTTCCGCCTTGCGGGCGAGCGGGCAAGCACCCGGGCCATGCTTTTGTTCCATCAGGACTTTATGACTTTTGCGCTGGTTTTTTTCCCCTTTCAACGTTTTTTTTTTCATTTTGCTAGGGTGCGTGTGTGTTTCTCTCTCCTGTGAGGGAAAAGGTTGTATTTTCATTAGAAAATTGTTTTTTCGTTTTGTTTCGTCTCTTGCAGAGTGCCATGGCAAACATAGCCCCCAAAGTTTCGGACGAGTCACCGTCGACCTAAGAGAGACCTGTGGCGGTCATTCGACCGACTCCTCGCATTTTTTCAAACGTCGATGTGGTATTTGCTGTCGCCGCAGTCGATCGATAATGACGTTTTCATGGCAATGATCGTGGGCTTTGACGCCGCCACCCGCACTTCCACCATCTTCGCGGAAGAGGCCTCGAGCGGAAGGGGAGGTTCTCCCCGGTCTGCCGTCGTTGCCTTCATCTCATTCGTCTTCTCCCACTATGGTGTCATCGGAAGCGGACACAGCACCTTTCACTTTGCTGCTCCCCCGTTGCCGCCTTCTTCTCTCTTGTCCCCACCCCAGTTGCTGCCTGCCGTGGTGGCCTGGATGAACTGTGAGGCCATTCCTGGCCCTCCGGCAAGCGGAGTTGTGCCAGCATCGCACACAAGAGAAGAAGACGACGAAGAAGAGGGTAGTGTCGTCAATCTAAATTTGGTCCTGGCCTTTCCTGCCATTGCCCTTGCTCCCGCCAATGCTGCCACCATTGCCGCTTCTCCCGGGTTCTCGAACGTGGCCATCGTTAGTGCACCCGTCGAAGAGGATGCCGTCAAAGAGGATGCAAGATCGCTGTCGTCGATCGTCTACATGTAGACGCTGACGATATGTCGCCGAAGTCCGGCCTTCCTGTAGTCACCGGCCTTTCCAATGGTCCTGCCACCGCCGTCACTGCCCCTCCTTGTATGTTCTTGGACATGGCTGCCACTGACGCTCTGGCCATGAAAAGGCGCGATCGCCGCTGTCTGTCATCTACGTGTCGAGCGACAGTAGCATCCTGGACGCCAAAGTTGGTAATATGTTTCTAGCGGCACCAGTACTGTCAAGAAAGCGCATGCAACAGCCAAGCGGACAAAAGAGATGATGGAGACAAGAAGAGGAAAAAGAGAGAGGAGAAGAAGAAAACAACGAAGAACGCAAAGAAGAAGAAAAAGAAGAAAAGGAAAAAGGAGAAGAACAGAAAGAAAAAGAAGAACACGAAGAAAGAGGTCAAAAACCGTTGGGTTTTCAAAATTGTTCCAAAAACTTTTGAAATGGTATCAAAACGATGCATTTTCCACCTCCAGTCTAATGCAAGTAATGAAAAACATTTCCAGTAGGAAAAGTGTCACAAGGTTTTCTGATGGAGGGGGTGGGTTGGGTCAAAACATTTGGGTTTTCAAAAGTGTTCCAAAAGCTTTTAAAATGGTATCAAAACGATGCATTTCCCACCTGAAGTCTAATGCAAGTAATGAAAACCATTTCCAGGAGGAAAAGTGTGTCACATGGTTTTCTGTTTTAAAGGGAGGGGGGGTGGGGGGGGCCCAGGTCAAAACCGGTTTTCAAAGTGTAGAAAAAACTTTTAAAATGGTATCAAAACGATGCATTTCCCACCTCCAGGGTTATGAAGAAGCCCATCACCCTCGGCTGCGGGCATTTGGGATGTGAAAATTGTCTGGCTACTTTGGCATCAATCTGCACACCAAATTGTCCCCAGTGCCTTGTGCAACATAGAAGCGACCAACTTTCATTAAACGTCTCAATGGATAACGTGATCACAAGTCTCGAAGTACAGTGCACAAACCAAGACAGCGAGTGGAAAGGTGCCTACTCCGAAGCCAAGTGTCACTATAAAGAATGCCTTAAAATGGAAAAAAATGCCCGAATGAAGGATGTAGCCAGATGGTGGCAAGGGAGGCAATAGCAGCACACCTAAATTCCTGCGGCAAATAAAAGATTCGATGCCAAGATTGTCAGCTGCATGTTGTAAGGGATCGCCTAGATCGCCACCTAGATTCGATGTGCAGTCTTTCTGTAGCACAATGTCCCTTATACGGAACGCAATTGACACGGTAGGTTGTTCTACTTTTTTATATCTATATATATAGGATATGAATTCAAGAAATTAAAAGAATGGAAAGTGAAGTACAACCACTCTGACTAGAAATGCCAGATCGCCTTTAGCTGGGTTAGTATTGAATTTCAATTGTCATGTTAATGATTAAAGAAGTATCATGACAGCTTTGTTACTGAGATACAGTTTAGATTTTTACACATTGATCGGTTACATTTCGACTGGTTACTTCTTTCTGATCAACTGTTGACAAATGTTTTCACCGCAGACTTCGCATTATGCGTCCATCAATGTTAAGCCCGAGGGGGTGGGACCCCAGGCATATGTGGGACTGTGATGTCCATTGCCTTCCCTAATTTGACTAGGAATGTGGGTCCCAGGGTGGGGACGCTCGCATTTTTTATAACAGAGGAATGGGACTCAGTCGCATAATTCAATTTACAAACATACTACTGCTCACTACTCATTATATTCAATAAAAATTGATGGAACAATGGGGGATATTTGATCTGATTTGACCAAGTTTTGGGCCAGCTCCACAGTGGGGATTTTGAACAAAAATTCTTCTGAGAAGTCAAATGACCTACATTGCCCAGGATCCGCCCCCTTGGGCTTAACATAATATTTAATAGACTTATTAGCATGGTTACAATTTTGATGTCTGTTAGAGTTAGAATAGATTTCTATAATCACAACTATGTGACTGATCAATAAAAACCACTAGTTATGAAGAGAATTAAAAAATTGGTATGACACATCCTTAAATATGGAAGGTGTGATCATCTGAATGGCATATTATCAAAACAACATTACAGTGGTACTACGAAGAAAATTGCACCTTTTCAATTGAAGTCATTTTGAAACATAAACAAGTAGTCTGTATGAGAAGAAAAAATCTGTTTACTATTTTGAAATCTCTTTTCTTTCTGAAAATATTGACATTTTTAAAATGTGCAAATTAGCCAAGTGACGACGCGATATACTCGACCCAATATTCATCAAATACAGTGTAAAAAATCTCCGCCACTTTGAATCAGAAATGTTTGATTCTTTACAGTAAGATTCTACTAAGGGTGTTCCGCAATACAAGCTTTTTGCCATGGCAACATACTAGGTAACAGAAGTACCCAAAATAAAAGGCATTTCTGGCCACCTTGAGCATTCCATTTTCATATGCATGAACCCGCAAGCATGTAATTATGTTAATTCGAGTGGCCCCATTTACTGTTCTTAGAGCTGAAAATCGGTAACATCAAATGGATGGGGACTGGAAAAGAGTGAGTTGCCATAGGGAACAAAACTCTTATATCCACAGATGTGTTTCCTTTCTATTAACCTTGCCTCCAAGTTTCAATGGACTGCACTGCATATTAGCTTTGATAACTCTATTTATATACTTGAGTGTATGACATCATTACTTATCTCATTTGTATATTCTACACATTTTTCAAACTTAAATTTGTCCAGAACTAATGCAAATATTTGCAAAACGTTAAACCCCATTTTACGCTCTTTCATGGAATTCTATGTGACAGACCTAAAATATCAAGGAGAAAAATTTGATCACAGTACCACTTTAAAATTTATTATCAACACCTTTAATTTAGCATTGAGTTGAGATAATTATTTAAACACAACATAGAACTCCATAAAAATTTGTAACTTCATAAAATTATATAATTTCCACTTCGTTGAAAATATCCACGTGCAATGTAATTCTAAAACCATGTAGGTAGCTCTGTAACTATTAAAATTGGGATCAGAAAAATCTAAAAACAAAGAAATATGTGCCTTAATTATTGCACCATTATGGTAGCTAGAAGCCAAGGAACAGAAATCCAGTCTGAGACACAAAAATGAAAAAAGCTTTAACTTACCATACACAACAAGGTAAAAAAATCTAAGATAAATCAACTCGCCCAGTATTATTGATGGTCAAAAATCAGAATGAGCCAAGAATGTAACTGCAAGTTCTAAGAGGGGCATGATCTCAAATGCCAAGCATACAGGTGAACTGACATTTCCAAAATAGTGAGATGTTGGAACTTATAAAACTTCATGGGGAAACTATAAGATCACAGGAATAAAATTATTGTTCAATTAATCATACTGTCAGGAGACTATGTAAGGGACTATGCATTAAAATCATACTGTTGATAAACTTCTCGTCAATTTTTGTAGAATGATCCAAAGTTAACCGATGGAAAAGATGAAAAAGTTGTATCATTTACTTGGGACATCAGAGATTTTCCAGGAAGTGTAGCGCGACAGAGGATCTGCAGCATTACGTACGTACGTATCAGTATCAGACAAGGCACCATACTTTCGCCCTGACGTCAGCAGGCCTCCCACAGGCCGTGGCTTGATCCATTTTGATGCATGCGGTCCAAGGCATTTCTTGACCTGTTCAAACGAACTGACCTTGTGCCAAATCAGGTGATGATTTGGGTCAAAGGCACACGTCTCGTTAACACCCTGGGTTTGCCTTGCCCATTCCTTGTTTGCAACTTGGAAGACATGGTTTGTCCCAAAGCTAAGTGTGAGGGGAAAAATTATGATGAACAGGTTTTGTTTAATAGCTTTTGCTGTTAGAGGTTGTTGTTCCAGTTCATTCGCCATAACGGACACCTGTTGATCTGTTATAAGATCATAACTAGTAAGCGTTTAACTGTAATTGCCACCTGTGATAATATTTTGTTAAACTCTTACCTACCTGTATTGTTTTGAAAATTAAAGTTGTAAAATATAAATTCTGTTATAGCCAATCAAGCTTTCTAAAATGAGTGAGACAATGTTTAGTTTTGACTATTTTGTAGTCTTGTGTAATCCGTTAGAATTGTGCTTTTGGCTTAAACACTCGCCCTTGTAAAATATTCTGTGGTTATGTTATTGGGCGAAATTCCACTGTTGGAGCCAAGTGACTGTATTCTCTGTCGTCCCACCTAATCGTTTTGCTGTAGTAGATCCCAAAAAATCTAGGAGTCTGATAAACTCACTGCAAGCATGTTTCCCCCTGATTGTTGTAACAAAGATTATTAAAAACTTAAGCGGCCCAAGAAAACAAGTCACCACATTGGTGGAGAATCTGGGTAGTCACAGCAAGCTTTCTAGGGACAAGTAGAAAAAATGACCCCCTTGGAGCGACTGATACAAAATTGTCCAAGTGAGTTCAGTAAATTTTGTACATGAAGAGGCTTTTCAAGAAGAAAAGCCTTATTACTTGATTTGCCATTTGATGAAGTGAGATAGCCGCTGAGTTGCATAAAGGATGTTAGTGTTGACACAACCAACTCTCGCCATGGAAAAGAAGAAAGTCCTCCATTGAACTGTACAAATTTAGAAGCAGTTGATATTAGCATCGACAAAGGCGCTAGTAGAATTTTGTCGACATCACCCCATAAAAATTCATGTACAATGTATGGCGGAAGAGCCCCCAAGGGGGAGCTATGCAATAAAGTATGTATGTATGTATGTAATTGAAGCAAAAGTGGCAGAAAATTGCAATCATGAGTCAATTCCTAATAAAACTTGAGAAAAAGGAAAAGAGAAAGAATGATCAAAAAGGATTCAGAAAGAACTGTTTTTACAACAGGTGGTTTGGGGGTACCAGAAATTAACTCACCCGCAGATATTTACAAACACTTCCCATGAAGGGTAGCCTTTGAGGACGAACTTAGTGAAACAAAAAGCTCAAATTCCGAAGAAAGTGGCAGTAGAGGAAACAGAAAATCTGACGGCCAATTGAGTGATGACCTCCCAGTATGTTCACCTTCAAACACTGAAAACAGATACCAGCATTCAGTGTAAAACTGGTCCGTTAACAACTTGAGTGGGCCAGCAGAAACCTTCCTCTTGCAATTGACAGCTGAAGAAAGAGAGAACTTCCCTTATGATACATTGTTCCCCTTTGGGCGCTTCCGCTCAAAGGGATTAATTGGCAACCGCAAGCGACACACCCAGTATTCATAGGCGTTATGTTATACCGCATGCTATATATTGTATTTCAGTTTCTCTCACTCTCGAAGCGGTCACATTGTTTTTCTACATCGTGTAGTTTTTCTCGTTTTCTAGTTTTTCGTGTAGTTAGTCATGGGTAAAACTCGTCGTTGTACTGGCTGCAAGACGCCACTCTCGGCTCATACCTTTGGAAAGCCGGGAAAGGGTTGCTCTGGGCCAGAACACTTCCCTGATGTCTCTTTTGTTGAAGAAGATACCGCCCATACTTCGCCGTCCATTCCAGTTGAAAATGAACCGCGCGAATCCCTAGAGGCCACTCTCGCTTCTTTGCTAGGGGCGGTTAAATCTCTTACCACTGGCCTGAAGGAAGTCCAGGCTGATAATCAGCAACTGCGCGCCCTCCTTACTCACCAGTCGCCGACTACAGAAATTCCTATTCCATCCACAAGCGCTGGCGGGGCGACGGCTTCTGGAGTTACTTTGCCTGAGTTGCGTGCCATGCAAGACTTGTCACAACAGGCCGATCGACGCGTCGCTCAGCTTGGGTTGGCAGATTCCAGCGATAGTGACTCGGACCACGACGAGGTTGAGCCGTCCGCGCACGTCCGTGCCAAAGACAACAGTGCGTCCCATGGTGGTGGTAAGTCTTTAAAATCCGGGAAGGAGTCAAAAATTACGACTACCGTCCTTTATCCTCAGTTATGGCCGCATAGCTTCCTCAGTCTCACGAATGCTCGTCGTGATATTAAATATGATGACCTGACGTTAGAGGAGTTCGTTGCTGGTTACGGACAAATCCTCCTATCCCCCGACATTGCAGAGACAGAGCGTTCCGCTCGGCTTAAGCATTTGGTGTCCCTCATGTATTTTGCCCAGCAGTACGAGTGGCAAGCCGTCCTCAGTTTTCATGGGGCTGTTCTTCTGGAGATCGAGCGAGGCCTTCTCCAGTGGGGCGACTCATTGTTTCATTTAGAGAGCCGTACTCTCTACGGGCATCCTAAGACGCCAAAATCAGCTACCAGTGGAGGATCTTCCACGTCCTCTAACCCAGTGTTGTATTGTCGAGATTTCCAACGGCAACATTGTTCTTTTAATCAAGCCCATTATGGCTACCTTCGCGGCGAGAGAAAGTGGCTGCGGCATATTTGCTCTGACTGCTGGGTGCAATCAAGAAAACAAGAACACCATCGCGCTGGCTCGTCCGAATGTACCTTTGCCTCTGCAAGTTCGGAGGCAAAAAACTAACTACCTCGAACACCTTCGTCCACCGTGCCGAGTCCGTGGATGAACGTGTTCCTTGTTTTTCCGAGGAAGTTGAACATGACATTTTATCTTCTAGTTTTGACTGTTTTCAGGATGCCGTGGCTCCCTTTGATTTTACCGAGTCTGTTAGCGGTTCAAGTTCTAGTTCACGGTCGAGTTTTTCAAAATATTTTTCGCCTCGTGCGGCTTGTTATTCTTATCGGGATGTTCATGATTTCGTGACTAAAACTGGTAAACCGAATTATTTAGTTGCTAGGGTTCCTGTACCCTCCACATTGAATATTTCTAAATGGCGCGAACTACTTCAAGGTTATGATGACAATGTTGTTTGTGATTTTTTAGAGTTTGGCTGGCCAGTTGGTTTTATGCCCACTACATTGCCCGTTTTTGACCTTCGGACTCATCGCGGTGCAATTCTATTTTCGGAGCAAGTTACCGCTTATTTAACAAAGGAAATGTCTCTCGGAAGGGTTGCCGGTCCTTTTGACACCGTGCCATTCATCGATGGCTTTGTGGTTTCGCCTCTTAATACCGTGCCCAAACGGGACTCGGATGAACGAAGAGTTATTGTCGATTTAAGCTGGCCCTGCGGTACCTCAGTTAATGACGGAATTCCAAGTGACTCATTCCTAGGCGAGCCCATTTCATTGACGTATCCGACCATTGATTCGATAGTGGATGCAGTGATTTCTCTGGGTCCGGGTTGTTTGCTCTACAAACGTGATCTCAAAAAAGCGTATCGTCAGTTTCCCGTGGATCCCAAAGATTATCATTTACTGGGGTACACCTGGGACAATCAGTTCTATTTTGATACGGTCCTTACAATGGGCTTACGGTCTGCGGCTATGGCCTGTCAGCGATCAACCTCAGCTGTTTCCTGGATTTCCCGACAACAGGGGCGCTCATTGTTCAATTATCTGGATGATTTTATTGGAGTCTCTTCTCCTTGTACAGCCACTAGTGATTTTCAAGCGCTAGGAGATTTGTTAACGTCGCTCGGGCTTCAAGAGTCTAGTGAAAAATCTTGTTCTCCATCGCCTGTGATGGTTTGTTTGGGCGTTCAACTAGACACGAACAATTTTACGTTATCGGTTAGTTCCGAGCGTCTCTGTGAGATTGAGACATTGTTGGACCAGTGGCTAACTAAGCGCACTGCCACAAAATCAGCTCTGCAGTCTCTCGTTGGTAAATTAGTGTTCGTTTCCAAGTGTGTTCGTCAGAGTAGAGTTTTTATCGCACGAATCCTTGCTCTACTTGGCAAGTTGAGACATAATCATCATCACGCTAACATAACCGCAGAATTTCGGAAAGACTTAGTATGGTGGCGCCGCTTCTTGCGGGAGTATAACAGCGTATCTATGATTAACGTTGCCAAGTGGACTTCTCCGGATCAGGTGTTTTCGACCGATGCGTGTCTTGCTGGCTGCGGCGGTGTGTGTGATGACCAGTATTTCCGTGGGGTTTTTCCGCCCTTTATTTCAGAACAGAACCTTGATATCAGTTCTTTGGAACTATTAACAATCGTTGTTGCCTTGAAATTATGGGGAGCTCGTTGGACAGGACTTCGCATCACTGTTCGTTGTGATAACGAGGCGGCCGTAACTGTGGTGAATACAGGACGGTGTCGTAATCCTTTCATGAATTCCTGTTTACGTGAGATTTGTTATTTTGCTGCCATTCACGAGTTTGAAGTTTGTGCTGTGCATATTCCTGGTGTATCGAATTATTTCGCGGATCTTCTATCCCGATGGGATTCGTGCTCCTTATCAGCAAAGGTGCAATTCTTACAGCGCGTCCAGCGCGATAATTGGCAAGAAGTTCCAGTTCCTGATGCGATGTTCCGGTTTTACGGTACTTTCTAACAATGGGCCTTTACTCTTTCAGGCTTCAGAGAGCTCAGGAGTCTTCGACGGGATCTCAAGCACTCACAGCGCTCCGCATATTGTGCTGGAACTTTTAGTAACTTGAAAACTCAATTCAAGGCCTTTTTCCTATTTTGCAATTATTTTAAGTTAGATCCTATTCCGGCTACGCTGGATACCGTTTGTCTTTACGTGCAATTTTTAAGTCGTACTTTAACTCCCGCGTCTATTAGAAACTATTTAAGTGGCGTTAAATTGTTGCATTTATTTACGGGCGCGGATTACCCTTTCACGAAAGACTTTATTCTTTCCCTCACTTTACGTGGTATCGCTCGCAATGCCTTGCACACCCCGCGCAGGGCTCCTCCAGTTACCCCTTCTATTTTACTTCGTATTTCCCATGTTCTTGATTGTGAAGGTGATCCGCGTTCATCGACTCTTTTTTGTGCCTTTTTATTTACGTTTTATCTTATGGCTCGTCTTGCTAACATCGTGCCTCAGTCTGCTAAATCATTTGATCCTCGCCGCCATCTCACCCGTGGTGATGTGGCTGTTACTTCTCATGGTCTATTAGTCACATTTAAGTGTACCAAAACGATTCAATTTGGAGAGCGTCTTCTCCACATTCCTTTGCTTAGAATTCACGATTCGCCGTTATGCCCTGTTTCTGCTTATTTACGCATGATTCGTTTAGTTCCCGCTCGCCGTTCGTGCCCCGTTTTTCTCATTTTAGGTCCCAAGGGCCTCGTTCCCCTTACAAAGCGTAGTTTTGTTTCTGCTTTTCGCTCCTACTTGGTCGCGGCCGGGATTCCCAATGCCCAGAGTTTCAGGGGTCATTCTTTTCGACGAGGAGCAGCCTCGTGGGCCTTTAGGTGTGGAGTTCCAGGGGAAATTATCCAGTTGTATGGTGACTGGTCTAGTGATGCCTACAAGCTTTATTTAGAATTTAGTTTAGAATCTAAGCTTACACTTGCGAATCAACTGCGACAGGCTATCATTCATGTGTAATCTTCTTATTTCTCGCCTTTTTTGGTGTATCCTCGACACGGTTGGTTTTTGGCCGGGTTTTTGGTGGCAGAGAGGTTTATTTCTTTTGATTTTCCATGATTTATATTTCGTGTCTTCGGATGTGGAAATAAACTTCTCTCTTGGCCAAAAACAAACTGTGTTGTTAATGTGTGGTATGCGGGGACAATTGTTCCCCTTTGGGCGCTTCCGCTCAAAGGGATTAATTGGCAACCGCAAGCGACACACCCAGTATTCATAGGCGTTATGTTATACCGCATGCTATATATTGTATTTCAGTTTCTCTCACTCTCGAAGCGGTCACATTGTTTTTCTACATCGTGTAGTTTTTCTCCCACCCACCCTCCCTGTTTCTGTATTTCTTCGCGACAGGGTAGGTGGCAGAGAGGTTTATTTCTTTTGATTTTCCATGATTTATATTTCGTGTCTTCGGATGTGGAAATAAACTTCTCTCTTGGCCAAAAACAAACTGTGTTGTTAATGTGTGGTATGCAGGGACAATTACACCACCAAAGACCATACATGGGTTAAGGTCCAATGCCTGATTACTCAACATCAAGGACCCAATGAACTGCTGTCTGATCATATATATATATGACATGCACAAACCCTTTAGTGGACTGAAGGTAACCAAAGTGGATCAAGTGACATTCTTCATAGAAGGACTATTTCTGTCAATAAAGATGGAAGTTCTCAAGAAAATGCTAGAACTTCAGATTCGATTGTTAAAAACAAGCATGTAAGCCAACAGTGAAAATGGCCAACAAGAGAGATTGATAACCGTGCTGATAATAAATGGACAGGTACTACCTGCAGCAACAGGTACCACTGCCTTACCAGTGGATCAACAGATACTATCATCAATAAACACAAAGCTGGATGGATGTGTTGGTTGCCTATGTCAAGCGAGAAAGGGAAAATCAGCAGGGTATAACCAGGCTAATAAGAGAATTGACGGACAATTTGCGTGAAGAAATGCAACAACAGGTCCAGCACTTAGATGCTCGAATCAATGGGCTTGCTTGACGTGAACCACCTAACAGGTACGAATCCCAACAGCCATGGAAGCGAACCCATGACAGAAGACCTGTTTGCTTTGACTGCGGCAACACTGTTCACACAGAACAAAGCTGCCCTTATAGGCATGCTAGCCACAGGTCGTGACAGGTCCTAGTAGAGATGAGCCCAATATAGCCACGACCACTGAGGGCTCTCGCAAGCCATGAAGTTACAGTTCCTGTACAGCTTAATGGACAATCTACAAGACTCTTGTGGACATTGGAGCTAGCATGTCTGTAATTGACTACAACCACTTACAGGAGTTATACAATCAAGTTGGTTCTTCCAGAGCTATCCAACAGTAAGCAGTGAACAGTTAACAATCATTGGCACAATCACAGTAACTCTGAACGTTGCTGGTGGAGCCTACCCTTGGGACCTGAAAGTTGTTAAAGGCCTCGTTTGTAGAGCAGTGCTGGGACGAGATTTCCTTTGTGCCCACGGAGACGTCATAAACCTACACACTGGTACGCTGGAATTGGCAGACCATCCTTTGATTCTGCCCAGAAGTGAAGCAGTGATACCTGCCCAAGTTAATGGAACTGTCCCTCCAGGATCCATTGGTTTGGTAGAGTCTGTGCCTGGTCTAGCCGAAAGATATCACCTTCAAGGGGCTACCACCTTGGTCACAGTATCACAGTCGACACGATTTCCTTCCGGTTGATTAATCAGACAACAAAGCCTGTTACCTTATACCAGAGAGCAACCTTGGGGACATTTGCAGAAACTGGTGAGGACCTTACTATTTAACATACTGGTGAGGAAGTCAAATCGAAAACGTCTGCCAGTCAGAAACAAGCTTCAATGCCGGTGGATCTCAGTAATTCCAACCTCACGCCAGACCAGCAGATTCAGCTCCAGGCCCTTCTTGATGAGTACCGAGACATCTTTGCTCTTAGTCCAAATGAGCTTGGTCGTACAAACATGGTTCAGCACAGGATTGACACAAAGGGTCATGCACCAATCAGACAATGTCCATATAGAGCTTGAGAAGTCTGAAAGGAGACCATAGAGAAGCGTATAGACATATGTTGGAACGCAACGTGATACAACCCTCAGTATCACCCTGGGCCAGTCCACTAGGACTAGTTAGTAAGAAAGATGGATCCAATTGAACCAAATAACAAGAAGGATTCATACTCATTGCCACTAATTTCCGAGAGCCTAGAAGCCCTTAGTAGTACCCAGTGCTTCTCCATGATGGATTTGATGTCTGGTTATGGGCAAGTGCAGCTTGATGCCGAGGCACGTGGGAATACTGCTTCCACCAGGTTTCCTCCCACTGTAACCTATTGCAACCTTTGATCCTTTAAGGCGGCCATTACTCTCTCCACAAGAGGAGGCAGCATGGCCAAGTGGTTTAGTGCACTGGTGTTGTAATCCGGAGGTCCCGGGTTAAAAGCCTCCACCCTTTCACTAGCCGGATTTGTTTCTTGGTAGTCCCGAGTTCAAATCTTTGGTCACGCTTTGTAAAAAAGCCAACTGCTCTGCCTCCTGCCAGTTGGGGTTTTTCACATGTTATGTTTATTTGAAATATTTGTTTCAGTGGCATGCCTGTAAACTAGCTAATGCTTAGTGCTAAGCTAAGTGCATGTCCACTATAAATAAGATTTACATTTTACATTTACAATCTCTCAGAACATCATGCTTTCTTCTCAACACAATACGGAACACCTGCAATTATCACCACTGTCTATTG
>CM042758.1:3072294-3074794 GCA_022496165.2 Catalaphyllia jardinei | reverse complement strand
AAGAATTTTATGCTCTTTGTAAATATATATGGTTTTATAAGGTTTCTATGTAATGTTTTTTGCTTGCCAAGCATTCTAAGTCACATGGCTTGTATTCTCTTAAAATAACCCCACCCCCTGTAGTATGCTAAGGGTTAATAAAAAAACAATACAAAGTTCCACCACATTTAGCCAAGCAAATACTGTCGATTATAAAGCATGTAATTTTACAGAGGAAAAGGGAAAAGGTGCAGTTAAGAACCCCCTTTCAATAGAGCACACATCCAACTTGGTTCTCATAATATATTGGACATGGATGATACTGACAACAACTCTGAGAATGCCGAGAATGAGAATGATTTAGTTGACAAGCAGGATTTTTTACATAACAAAGTAAGCTTCTGATGTTAAAATGAATGGCACACTTCATGAACAAAATTTGCTAAAAGAAATGACGAAATTTCACAAATCTATGCAACATTGCATATATCAATGCACAGTTTGTCATGAAGCATGGCCATTATGCACCCAACCAAAGCAACCACATAACTATGTTTGCTCTAGATGCTCAAAGGATAAAAGTGTTCCCAAAAGGTTTTCCCAAGAGAATTCAATGATACCATCCCGTTCCTAAAGAATTACAAGACTTGACCCAATTTGAGGAGATGCTTATTGCCAGAGCTTTTCCTGTCATGCATGTCTATACAAAACCAAGGTGGTCAGAAGGCATTTTAAGGGCATGTCATAACTTTACCTCGATGTACAACAGCTAGCTGATGTACTACCATGATGTCCACAAGAACTACCTGTAATTGTTTTTACAATTGCTGGAAAATATAATAAGTCCCAAGATTTTTTAGTAAGAAAACAAAAAGTTGCAGATGCACTTTACGGGCTAACTGGCACTAATGAAAATGGTGAGCCAAATAATCACTTATACCGAAATATAACTATTCTCAGCGGTCTCACCTAGCACGTATAAAAGGGAGAGTAAACAAAGGTATGATGCCATTCTCTTGAAGCTGCATGCAGATAGTTTCACCATGGCTGGCCCTCAACTCAAGTTCCAGCAAATGCTGTTCAAGAAGCTCAGGCTATTATTCTGCAAAACCCAGTTCCAGACGAAGCCCAACCACTAGCAGCACTAGCCCAGGCACCAGCACAACAAGCCCAGGCTCCAGCCTTCTTTGGAGGGTTTTGAAACTTTATTTTCTCTGTCCTTTGCTACGTGTTTCGTTTTGGTTCTCAAGCTTTCTGTTTTATTTCAGTTCAATGCTTCTGTTTTGTTTTGTGCCTGCCCTGCTTTTACGTTTACCACTTTTCTTGTTGGTTTTGCGGGCCATGTATCCTGTAATTTATTTCTATTTGCTTTGCCCTGCTGTTAATGTTTTTGCCCCTTTGTGGGCTTTGCGGGCTATATTTGGTTTAGTGTATTGTTTGCCCTTCTTTTTAACCTATGTCCTCTTTTCGCGTGGGCTTTGCGGGCAGTTTTTATTTCACATGTTTTTGTTAATGATTTGCCCTCTTTGTGGGCTTTGCGGGCTATATTTTTATTTCACTTGTGTTTCGCCCTGCTTCTAACGTTTGCCCTCTTTTCGCGTGGGCTTGCAGGCAGTTTTTATTTCAAATGTTATTTGCCCTGCTGTTAACGATTTGCCCTCTTTGTGGGCTTTGCAGGCTTTATTTTGGTTTGGCTTGTTTTTCGCCCTGCTTCTAACGTTTGCCCTCTTTCCGTGTGGGCTTTGCGGGCAATTTTGATTTCATGTTACTTTATTTGCTGTTGCGGGCGCAATTTGTTCAATATATTATTTGCCCTGCTCCTTAACATTTGCCTTCTTTCGTGGGGGCTTTGCGGGCAGTTTTTGTTTCGAGTGAGGAATGTTTATTTGCTCGAAATTGAGGCAAAACCTTTCAGAGATTGAAGTCAGGACATTTATAAGGATAGAGTAATTTGGGACCATTTGCTGGCTTTTCAGGGTGGAATTATCCAGAAGCAAACTTTATTTTTGTTTCTGTGCCGAACCTCGTGAATTGAATAATCATTATCGTGTTGTTTAACCTGTCTGTCATGTTTTTTCTTTCGTTCTCTTTTCTAGCCCGCCGAGGTCACTTTTTCATCTAAATCACAGAAGGAATGTTCAGAAAAGATGTTCCCATTTCAGGGAAGATTCTGGGAGTTTTAGACTAAAACATCGACTTGTGTTGTTCATGTCTTTTGGTTCCAGTGGGCGACCGTGGCTACTTTGTTGAGGCAAGCAATGATGTGAGGTGGAACAAAAAATTTAATTCTGGTTTTCTTCTATTTTGCTGAAATCTTAACACTAGTAAAAAGACTTTGTGGGGACCATTGTGGGCCACCATTGATTAATATATGCCACTGGATATAATTTAAAATACAATTTAAGTTTAAAGTTATTTGTGAAGTTACAACCACTGTCCATTCTGAGCACAAGTTACCTGGAAACCTGGACACTTATGTTAGAGAATAAAAATGCAAGCTAGAGTGTAAATTATTAAGTTA
>CM042758.1:3052655-3060155 GCA_022496165.2 Catalaphyllia jardinei | reverse complement strand
AGTGAAGTAACCGAATATTGAGTGTTGGAGTGATCCGCTAACTCCCCGAGAGATTGCTTTAACAAGTTGGTGGAAGAATCCGGGGTCGCGGAGGTTGGTTTCTCCGCTCCCGAGGAGCACAGGTCAGTTTCCTGCCTGTTCTTACACTGTATGTCCGGCCGTGGACACGGACGTGGTGTTTTGATTGTGTGGCCTGTTTGTCTACCGCATTCACATCCACGAGTATTACACTTGGCGGAACAAGTTCATTTGCTTCCTGGGGTTGTGCCCAAGCAGAGGCCACCAGGTACTAAAGGCAGATACATTTTAACACCACATATCAACTAAAACAAACGAACTGAACATTAAGGGTCAAGACCCTTGAAGAAGAAGCTGACGCATGTGTGTTTTTTCATTGCCGAACCCGTGCCTGCCAAGCAAGGACATGCACCCGAGAAGACCCTTGGACAGGATCCCAAGATTATTCAGGGCATTCAAGCAGAAGCAATTCCAAGCAAAGGATATCCCATCAAGACCTACCAGCCTGAAAACAAGAATGTAAAGGCCCGTTTACACAGGTGACTTTTGTCACGGCAACTTAATGCAATTTTTGTCGCAGCAAAATTGCATCGAGTTTCAAACATGTTTGAAACCCCTGCGATATTGCGGCGACAAATCGCACTGAAAATCGTACCTGGTGTACACGTCCGATTTTGCAACCTTTAGAGCGACAAAAATCGCCTGTGTAAACGGTCCTTAAGACTGTTGTTAATAACTGCAATTGAAGGGTTGGGTGGAAAAAGGCGGTAGTAATTTGTTTCTTTAGCTTTCGTTATCACTATCTAACATTTCTACCTTATCGTCATTATAATTTGTCATTCTATATCTTCACCTCACTATTTTTAGTGCTTATTTCCTTATATTGCGCTGTGTCAGACAATCGTGCTTTTTGTTTCTGAACACGATGGGGAGTGATAGGAGTAGTGTTCATGAACAATTATGCCCCCAAAGCCCGAATCTGTTAAACGTATTATCACTTGTTCACAATCCAAAGCAAAAACTCAGGTTGCAAAAACGTAAAGCGATACTGAATTTTGTGTTTGTCCAGATCCAACATACAAAGTGCCTATCATGGATGCGGCCCAAAAGGAGGAATTTACAAATCTGTTCAAAGGATTCATGACTGCGTTAAGGGGTGATCTCGAAAAGGACTCGCACGCACAGCACACTAAACTCGATTTAATGCAGGCTAATTTCAACAAAAAGACCACAGCTCACGGGTTAAAACCAGATAACTTTGATGGCAATCCAGTCGCGGATGCATTAGCTTGGTTGGACAATTTTTGCCGTATAGCAAAACTCAACAATTGGTCAGAGGAGTTACAATTAAATGCTTTTCCACTCTATTTGTGAGGCATTGCGCACGCTTGGTTTATCACATCACGTGATGACACTAAAAGCACCTTAACTGCTCTTTGTGATGCATTTTTCTGCACGTTTTGCTTCCGGTCCACAAGATTGGATTTTGAGCCAGCAATTAAGTGCATGCAAGCATATTCAGGGCAAGCCCATCAATGATTACATCACCAACATAACGCGCCTATGCAAATGATTAAAATTGTCTGACGTGGAAACAGTCCGCTATTTGTGACCTTTCACGAAAAACCTGCATTAACGTCTTTCCGTTTTCGAACGGAATTCCGTTTAGAAGCCGTTTGAAAGCCGTTTGAGAACAATTTGCATCCGTTCGAACGACCTGGGTTATCCGTTCAAAAATATTTGCATCCGTTCGAACGGCTCAATCACCCGTTCGGTACAAACGTTTAGCCGTTCGAATGACTTGCTCGCCCGTTTGGTAAAAACATCCAGCCGTTCGAACGACTTGCTCACCCATTCAATAAAAACGTCTAGCCGTTCGAGTGACTTGCTCACCCGTTCAATAAAAGCATCCAACCATTCAAACGCTTGCTCCGCGAGTAAAAGTTATAATCTCAAATTAATAGTTATCTTACCTGCATCAACGCATAACGAGCTGAAATTTTCCCTGTCGTTTCGTGCCCATGGATCTTTCGAATGCCGGTCGTTTCACCAAAGTGTCAGTTCGCTAACGATCAGTTCGCCAACGTATGAAGTCGATTCGCCAAAGTCGAATGTCACTTCACCAACGGCTAAAATAAGTTTGTGGTTGATTTAATGGCTAAACTAAAAAATGCAGGGCCACTTTTAACTCTGCACCAAACAAGCCGCCTCGTTTGCTCTTACACGCATATCAATTATGCCTCGTTCTTTTATCCACTGCTGAGCTTTCTTTTCTCTTGGCTCGGCGCTTCGATCAGCGCTTCGCGTCGCAAATTTCCAAATAAAAAAGATAATATTAAAAGAAAGCCCCTAGGACCAGGGTACCAAACGAGCTGCTAAATATATGAACTCAACACTTAATGCCACATGACTTATTCCTCGTTCTTTCATCCACTGCCGAGCCAAACGAGCCACTAAATATATGAACCCAACACATAACGCCATTAAATATTTTCTACTGCTGAGCCAAACGAGCCGGCTAGTTCGGTGAATGGTTAAAAGTGGCCCTGCATTCTGTAGTTGCTTGAAAATAAAATAGATAACTTGCAATTCATGCAATTTCTGAGAAAGATTGTTTATGTTAGTGTTACGAATATTTGTTATTGAACATTTCAATTCGCCCCAATCCCCCCTCAAATTTCTGGCACAACCAAACTGAACTGACGGTCACTTCACCAACCTCGCTTGGTGACCCGTTTGCAACCCGTTAATGCACGTTTTCACGTGAAAGGTCACATTTTATCAAGGCTTATACATGATAATACCTTGACTTGTTCAGGACAGAACAAGAGTTAATACCATATGTCTTTCTAAAATGTGGGTTGTCAACAAGTCGATCACACTGTCTGTTATGGCTATCACGGGTTCTTAAAACAAAATCCCTTTCATGAAACTGCAAAAAGAGATTTTAAAAAATGTTATTGCACAACATACATGCTACCAATGTTTCAAACTTATTGTAGGAGCCTTAATGGACTGTAGAATGATCTTTCTGAAAAAGAAAGTTTTAAGGTGACATGGAAATTTATTGTATCTCACCATCCTGAGTGGAATTCATGTTTACTTCATAATCAGTTACATGGCTGTTCATGCATGTCATCTACTTATGTTGTGGATCAGAGGAACAAGCCCATTTACCAGTGTACGGTTCCACATGTCAACTCCAAAATTACAACTGAAACTAAGGTGTGATAGTCCTTAAAGGATATACCCATACTTACATGAATCTTGATCTGAGTTTTGTCACCCATGCACTCCCTACAAGGCCTATGCGCTTGTGATCCCTCCTTGAATCCTCCAATAAACTGGGAGCCAAGATTATCCCCACAAAAAAAGCAATTGGTCCCCGTAGTGATCGAGGCTCCCCATTTATTAGAAACTGGTGACCGGCATCCTAAGATTATGAAAAATTGTACATTTTATAAAGGTTTGATCTACACAAATCATTATGATATGGAAAGAATATTGCGATAAGTATAGTTAATGGGAAATGTTCCAAAACGTCTCATCAAGAAATCAGTCATCTGCATAATAATGAAGTTCCTTGCATAAAGTATATTACCTGATCAACCCAATCATTCTGCAGAATGTTGTTCACTTGTTCTGATAATACCCCTGAGAAATTAAATTGTGATAGAGCAAATTTCCAAGATCTAAACACTCACTTGCTCTAGCTGAGCCAAATCTTGCATGAAGGCATTCAGTAGAGGTTCCACTCCATATTTTTTCAGGTGTTTGGTTGAAACTAGACCAAGTAACTGAATGGCATTCTTGTGTGATCTATTTTCTGGCCGTATGTTTCCAAGAGTGTAATAAAAGCCTCCTAAACATGATAGTTAAGGTGTACAATATTACATTACTTTTAGTGTTGATTTTAATCACATGACTTTAAACGTTCCATTCAACAGCCAATACTAAGATTGTATGAGGTAGGAATTGTTAGAATTGGAGAGCTCATTGAAATATATTAAACATCGTCAGCTACATTTTGACTTAAGTTCAGTAAGATTAAATATAGTTATCATAAACTAGTTCAACATTATGTCAGGATTGCATACTGGTTCAGCACCTGCCACATAGTACATGAAAAAAAACATACCAATCTTATGTTTATTTGCGTGATCCAAGGGGGTTACACACTTCAAACTCATCGAAGTATAAAATCAGTTGCAGGGCATGAGGATCTTGAGAAAAGAGTGGATGTGTCTTGTGCAATTCCCCATCGCAAAAATCACTCAGGAGGCCATCACCCCTTACATGAGGATTGTCAATCTAAAAAAAAGAAGTAAATAAATGAATAAGACAAAGAACTCACATTCATGAATCGAAGCAAAGTGACAGCTAGTACATGCACCAGTAGTTCTTTTGTCATTAGAAAAAATAAAAAAAGGAAGTTCAATAGTTAAAATTTGAAACACTCTCAGAAGATACCTCTTCCAGAACAGAATCATCATTCAATAGCTGCTCCAATGTTTCCAACAAGGGAATGTAGTATGCATCATCACTTTTTCGGATATTCTTCAACTTGTTACCCCTTCGTACTCTCTTGTGAAAATGCCCGAGTTCAATTTTTCTTGGTTCCTGCACAACATGATAAATTAGGCTCATCAGCCGAATATAACAGTTGCATTAGGCTTTCTAAAAGACGCTAACCTAAGAAGACTCTTGTAATGATTATTATGCACCTCTTTGCTGCTCTATGTCAATCAAATATAAACCAAAAATTTTTCCTTCCTTTCATTAATTTCATTATTTTTTTTCTTTTTTTATTATTATTTTTGGTATCACAAAAAATTCTCATCCAATATAGTTGTTTACAATTATCACTGAAGTAAAACTGATAATAATAATAATAATGATAATGATAATGGTAATAATACTAATAATAATAATAATAATGATAATGATAATGACAATAACAATAATTATAATTATAATTGTAATAACAACAACAACAACAGCAATTAGAATCCTTGATTCCTGGTAACATAAGCTGATATTACCATTTTCGGTTCTTAATAACAATAACAATAACTCATGGAGACACAGAACTAGCACGTGCTGTTGACGTAATGATGGCGAAAGCAAAGAGAATTGACATTTTGATAATCAAAGTTAACAGGTTGTTTTCCTCTTCTTCGTCGCGATGTTTTCTAAAAAAAGTAGAGACACGGTACATGTTTTCTATTTCTTAAACATCACATGTTATTCGGTGGTTGCTCACCACAAGGTTAAAGTGATCCTTAAAATAATTGTTCTGTTGATGTTCATCTAACAGGCCTGAAAATGGATTCCTTGCCAAGCTGTCTTCCTGGAACAGTTCTGAAAGGCCAGGAACGGCGTTAAAATCTATACCGGCTGTATCCAGTCTATTCATTAGTCCTGCCTTAAGTATATCTATGCTCGTTCTTACAATACCAGTGGTATTTTCGATAAACGAATTAACAGCCGTCTGCGTTGCTCTGTCTTTATGTTTCATTTTCAACAAATATAAGGCTCCTGCACGACGTATTTCTTCTGCTTCTCGATGAAAATCAAACTGGGGCAAAGATGTACTATCGTATGTTTCACCGCTGTCTTCATCCATTTCGTTTGCGCTCGGATCACCATTCATATCGTTCGTATCGTTCTCCTGTTCTGCAGTTTGACCATTTTTTTCGGCCAGCAACAAGTCTGCGTGTTTCCTTTTGATGTGGTTCTTGAAAGAGATGCAATTCCTGTAAGTCTTTGAACAGCCATTAATTCCACATAAAACGTGAAAATTAGGATCACTGGTGTGGTATCGAACAAGATGGTTCAGAAACAGAGCAAGAGTAAAGGCCACAAAATGAACACAAAGATTACAGCGGTAAGCCATCGCTCTTTCGCCGAATGATACCGGTTTCGCCCCATGGCGAGTTCGCCCCCACCGAGTTCTGGGTTTACGTAGTTGTTATCGAGTTACTGAACGTTTTCGAAGAACCATTTCAGTCAATGTATGTTTGCATGATAAGCTTATAGTTGATGGTCTAGTTGATGATTGTTCGCTTGTTGCATCTCGCCACCAAGCGAAGTCACCTCGCCACCAATAATCTAATAACGCAGTGGATAAAAGAACGAGGAATAATATCTATATAGACTACTCGATCTGGTTGGGAGCGAACTCGATCAAGTTGAGAAGACTCGCCACAGGGCGAAACCAGCAGCTACAGTACCTTCTGTACATTCTCGCCACATAACCTTGACCCTTGTACCCTGCTAGGTCATTGAAATCTCACTTACCCCTCCCTCCTTCCCTTATAATCAATAAATGTTTATTGAAACTCTGCTGTTATGCGAAAATAACCATGAAAAGGTATAACGTACTCTTTGACAAGTTGAAAAATTGTTTTGGAACAAATAGAAAAGACTGACTATACTTCCCATTTGAAAATGTCGTGATGTGATTTGATCTCTCCATCCAGGACAGTAAGGTCAGTCACGTGATAGCCCACGTTATCAGGCGTTGCGCGGACTCCTTCAAGTCGTTTTCAACGGTTCGAAGGGATCTTCGAAGGTTGTCTCCGTGCGATAAGGTTATTCCTCGGTGAACTTCAGTGACGCGATATTGGCTTTACCTCGAAGATAGCTCTCGAACAGGTTAGTTACTCAAAATATATCCCTCTTTTGGTTCGAAAATGTTATAATCAGGCGCATGTAATCGATGTATTAAAGATCATCTAAGCATGCTGTTTCAAACAATGCTTATTCATTGTTTGCCACTGCTTAAAAATACTCTAATGTTAGTAACTAAAAGATGTAGTTGTCTGTTTGAATCAATTACAGGTAATGGATAACAAGTTAAGAAGCTATTTCTTGAATTCAAATGTCACAGAAGAATCTTTGCGAAAGCTGGAGCTTGGAGGTGAGCTTGGCTCCGAAACTAATGATATTTAGTGTGTGTAACACTCTTCTGTTTAAACTAAGAATAGCATTCGCTTTGATCAAGTTTGCATTCTGTTGAAACGAGCAACAATACGGAATCTTAATTTCTTTTTGTTAACATGTTTTAATTTTGGTAGCTTGTTACATTCGAGGACATAGATAGTTGTACCCAGGAGCTGTTAAAAGCTTGCGGCATTACCGGTGATCAGTCATAAGGATAATGACTGCAACATCCCAGTATGGGAAAGACTTAGCTAAGGTAAAACTGAATGTACATTTGTTTAAATATTCTTGATCTAAAATACCCTAAAGTACTCTTGTAAATTACAAGAGTACTTTAGGGTATTTTAGCCCAAGAGTATTATACTATAGGAAAGTGTATGACCACTATGAATAAGACTTACATAACATTTCACATTTACATTAAAGCTTGCATCACGTTACATAATGCTGGTGTTTAGTAGTATAGTAGTTGGGGGTACCAGCGCATTTTCTGCCACTTTTTATTTTGACCTTTTTTTACTATTACCCCCAACTACT
>CM042758.1:3034491-3044491 GCA_022496165.2 Catalaphyllia jardinei | reverse complement strand
TAAGAAATCTCATGCCGGGACTTCTAGGTCATCAGAAGGCAAGCTCTCCAGTAAAACAATAACATGCAAAATTTATTGATCATCATTCTTACAGTTAGGCCTACTGTATAAAGTGGAAATTATCTCAATTTTACGCGAACGTGTATGTAAGGGATCATTTAACCAGATGCCAAACAGGAACAATATTTGATTTGAAAACTTACCCTGGTGCTAAGACCGAGGTCAAAGTGTGGGCACCATTCAAAGTAAACGTGCAAATATTGTCCCCATGAGAGTGACTGTAAAATAACTACTAATGTAAAATCGTGAATGAGAACTCGTGATAACAGAATCTCTTACCGTAAGAGTAAGGTCGGGGCCCATTGGTCATAAGTCTTTCTTTGGTCATCGTGTATTCGGAAAAAACGTTCAGCAATACATGTTTATTCCGTTTCAAGTCAACAATGTAAACGGCATGATACACGGAGCAACATTTCTCAGGAACAGCAGTTGTAACATAGGGGGCGACAACCGAAGTATGGCAACGAGCTAATTGCGTAAACAATTGTCATTGGTTTTCTCGAGCAACTCGCTCTGGCTTTTCGCTACGGTAGCCAGCTTTCTTCTTATTTCTTTGTCCGGAGTAGCGTACGTTTGAGTTTAAATTGAAAGCAAAGTGGCTATGAGCCACTCAACTTGGAAAATGGGTCGTTTCCAATCAGTGACAATTTTGACGCTACCGACTGAGCTTTTAGTCCGAAGGTTAAGTTAAAGTTAAAAGCCCACTGGCATTATTAAGAAATAGTGCAAAACGCAACGGTAAGAGAGTACACAAGGAGATGTAACACTGTTGAAAACATTCACATTCACAAAGTTAGCCGTCCGTGAGACCGAGTTATCTTCGTCCGAGAGACCGAGGCAATTATTTCGAAAGTGCAGCTTGTCCGATCGCCAAAGCAAGTAATAGTTCTCATTTTCATATTCCTCTAATTTTTTGTTCCCAGACTTGCAGTATCAGAGATTTTTCTCTTTTTGACACCTTTTCTCATCTTAGAGATTTTAAAAAAATGCGTTCAGCGTAGTCACTATACCCAAGAGAAAATAATGGGACATCATTTTCTCTTGCTATACCACAAGGACAGCAACGTGATTCGTCCGCTAGACAAAGTTAAGCTCTGTTTAGTGACGTTAGTATTTGGATGTGTGACCAAATACAAATACCCCTTGTTGAAATAACTTTTTTCTTTTTTTTCTCCTCCTTTTCCAATGCGATATTAAGGACTGCAGAACTGCCATCCTTGTGTAATGTCGTTTCTTTCTTTTTGCTCCTCATTTTGTCATGGCCGTATTTATGTGTATTTATTTACATTATCGTATTAATAAACAGCGGGACACTACGGTCGAATTCTCCTGAATTCTCTCGACTTTTGATCTTTCAAAACATTTAATCACGGCTTGAATCATTGGAAAATTCATACAGCTCGTCAATTTTGTGACTTTCGGTGTCTTCTTTTTCTTTTTCGGCAATGTAGTATGGTTAAACCTGTATGAGCGGTCACTTTCGACAAATGAGCTATTATTTTCTATGTTTACAGGTAGCTTTTATTTCTAAAGAGTATTCTGCGATAAGATATTGAGTACTTGGGTCAGAATTCAAAGAATAACTAACTTGACACGGTGCAACCGACCGCACTGCCTTAAACGGCAGATGTTCAAAATCCGGGGGGAACTCCCATAGGCAAAGGTTGAGAAATACTCGTCATCTTGGGTACAATCAAGGATTCTGGTCTCACTTAGGGTATTCACGAAACATCACCATTTTTAGCTGTCAAAGTATCGTTTAGGGTGTACTCGAAGAAATAATGCTGATCTCTCGATTACGCAAGTCGGGTCTACAAGTGCCCACGGGATCCTCTCTTGAACAATAGCTAGTAATCGAGCCTATTCCGTTTTAAGTGGTATCTTTTAGGGGTATAATGAAGCTCAGGCAACGTCCACGTAAGTCTCCCATAGGAGTTAAATTCAAATTTTCCGACGAGCATTCTTTGCCTTTTCAAATGGGAGCTGCCCCCGGGTTTCCAAATGTCTAACGTGAAGTGAAGGAGTGATGGAGTGATGGAGTGAAATTCAAGTTAATAAAAGGAAAAAGATTTCGCTGGACAATTTGTAAGCTGCAGAGGCCCACAGATACAGGAGTGTCTCCCTCAAGACATGACGTGTGAAAAATCTAAAATATTTGTTGGAGACTAGTGGACCCATGAGAAAATCGAAACTACACAGGATCTATAAATGCACCAGTCCCAACTGTGAAACTGTTGTTGATCAATAACTGCTTTATGATATTGTTTTACTGTAATTAATGGCACCAAGAGTCATCGGACACAATGCATCTTGGAGAGCTAGCTCAGTTTCTGATGTTCTAGAAGTCCCGGCATGAGATTCCCCATTTCAGAGTTTTCATATTCACACGGATTCGCCCCATCTCCTACAGTTTTGAACGACCCGTGACACATGACTCGCGCAAAAATAGTCATTTTCCTTAATGTGTGAGTAAACAAAGGGATTTGTGATGCAAGCGAAACAGGAAGAAAGTCAGTTGCCAAAAAAGTTGAAAACTAATGTATCCATCCACCTGGGAAAATCAGTTACTGTGTTCGTATAATACCTTATAAAGTGTTGTAACAACAGAAGGTTGTATTGAATCAAAATTGAGGGTGGAAAGTTTCCTCTTTTCAAGTTTCAGATGTGAACGTGGTGAGGAAGAAGTCAGTGATTTGAGGAAACTTTAAAACCTCCAGAAGTATTTCCGCATGGCTTGATCTCAAAACGTGACTGTGTAAAGTGACACGTTAAGTCGCGCCAAAAGTTTCTTCTGCTGAATACCTTGCGTATCGTATAAATAGGGCGTACCATTTTGGCAGATAGTTGTGTACTGTCAGATCCCTTTGAGGAGGTAAGGTCCTTTGTACTAGAGAACGTTTATAACTTAAAAGTGATATAATTTCTTCCGTTTTCTCAGCTATTTCAGATGACTTTGGATCACAGAAAGGAAAATTTCAAAGATAGATACGAGAATCTTCAATTTCTCTAATCAATTTTAGGATTTATGAGGAAGACAGTTGCTCCTTTGTTGTACAACAGTTGAAACATTTGGACCCCATTGAGCGTTTCGCTTACAGTCGGGCGAAAATGATTGTCAGGTTACGAGTGATCTCATTACATTGATTATTTACCTTTCAGACAATTTATTCTGACCCCATATTAACCAATACAGCAAGATGAAAATGCTACTAGTTTTTGGTCTTGTGCTACTGGCTTTCAGTGAAATGGCCCAGGCGGGAAGGAAGTCCAAATGCGACGTAGTGAGGGCGTTGAGAAACCAGAATGTACCGGACTCTGAGATTAGGGATTGTAAGTGGACTATAAAGACTAAAAAGCTTCAGGATTCACCTCGTTCTTGCTCCACTTAGAGTTTATATCTGGTGGTCGCAGTTACGTTTATAGGCTCCCTAAGAGAGAATACAAAGACAAAGAAATAATTCAGATCTCGCGTGAAAAAAAGGTGCAAAGTTTTCATATTTCGCAGGATGATCATTGCATGGTAAACGCAAAGAGAAATTACAATATTTCAAGCATTTCCCAGTATCAGGCCATATGTAATGCAACTTTGTCTGGTCCCCTTTTGCCGACGACCGTTAAAATATTGGTGAAGACATACTTCTTACTAACCGAGTTCGAGGTCCGTACCGTAAGTTACGGTCCGAGTTTTTTCCCCTTCGCGGGCCATAAATCGTAGGGGAAAAAACGAGGACCCGTAACTTACAGTACGGACCGAGAAGACGAGGTTAGTAAGATATTTATTATATCTCTACTGTGTGTCTGACGAGTTCAGCAACGATTTTTATCCAGGAGAAACTGCTTCAAATTTCTTAAGCAGGTCGAAAGCAAAACGAGTCAATTTGAAATCTTTTTTAAGTCGTTACTACGCTTTAGCACACAATTTAGAATGAAAGAGAGTTTTAAACCTTTACTTGCTAAATACGTTAAGAATTTTTGGCGATAAAACACGCAACAGTTTGGCAACACAAACAACTTTACATTTTGCGGTCCGTGCGGGAGAGTACGGCCCGCTGAATTGACCAATTACAGCGCGCGTACTAACTTAGAGATATAATAAAATGAAATATAACACTTGCGAATTGCAGAATGACCACCATTAAATCAAAATCATGGAGCAATTAAGGAAATGACCACTTTGTTGAGGGTAATTACTTAACACATGGCTACCGACTGTGTGAGTTTGGCCATCCCAGTCGAAATTGTGCGAGACCCTTGATGGTTTTCTCTTTCGTCCACAGGGCTGTGTTTGGTTAAACACGAGAGTAACTACATTTATGACGCCACCAACGATAACTCCAATGGGTCAAGAGATTATGGAATATATCAGCTGAATGATAAGTACTGGTGTGGAAAGAGAACCAGGAAATACCGCCAATGCTGGCGGATTAACACTTTTGGTTGTGGGGTTTATCGCTGTGCTGGTAAGTGTTACCCGACCGTCCATCTCTACCAGAGAAATTAATTTGGTTGTCTAAATAAATGTAAGAAGCTCAGCGAAACGGGAAAATGGCTTACTTCGTTTTGGACAGACTGATAGTGAAAGATAGACCTGCTCGATCCAGATAAGTTCAAACAAGTCACTTAAATTACCAGTAAAAATGTCAGTAACGCAGTGGTCACTTTCAGAGGTACTGCCTTTTAATCATTTAGACGATTCTAGCTTTTATCTTGCGCTCTATGAACTTCAAAATGGCTCCCTTCACTAGATTTTCTAGTTTACATTACAATCCATTTTTTTGTAATTCAAGCGTTTCTTTAACACAGTAAGAAAGACTCCCTGCGACTATTTCACTGAAAATCAATTTAACGAAATGCTCTTACACGAAAATTATTCTGGAGCTGATTTCTCTCTTCTTCACCTTAATATCCGTAGCCTTCCACTCAGTTTAAACAGCCTAACTGATCTTTTATCATGTTTAGACATTAAGTTTTCTGTCATCAGAATTTATGAGACCTGGCTAAGTGAGTCTACCCATTCGACCGATATTAATGGTTTTAAGTTTCTTCACAAATAAAGGCAAAATAGAATTGGAGGTGGGGTAGGTCTGTTTGTTTCAAACGATTTTGAATTCAAGCTTCGAGAAGAATTGTCCATCAGTAATGTTGACTTTGTAGAATCACTATTTATTGCAGTGACAAGACCTCGGGGCAAAAATATAGTTGTTGGTATTGTGTACAGACCTCCTAATCAAAGACCTGACGATTTTCGTGTCGTGTCAAACAATGAATTATTAGATAAAATCTCTTGAGAGAACAAAATATGCTTCCTCGTGGGGGATTTTAGTGTTAATTGCGTTCTCGAGGAACGAGAGAGCGCATCCTAATTTCGTTTGCAGGCGTGAGAAATCACTATTTTTTGTGAAGACTGCAAATTGGCCGCCCCTCTAAGTTTTTTCAGGGGCTTTGGGCCTCGTTTTTGTGTCCACTGGACACAAAAACGAGGCTAGGACATTTTTGCTCTCTTTTTTGGCTTCTTTCGTTCTGTTCGACGTTTTGAGGTTTTCTTTGAACTGGTTGTCACTGATTGCATTCGACAAAAAAGGGAATGCAGTCCCAGTGCAGACTGGACTGAGATTTCTTGACCTCAGACGAAAAAAGAACTCATGACATCAGTCATCGCAAAGCACGTGTTATTTTCTCTTGCGCGTGTATACGAGACGATTTGCATTTTCGATCGTTCACTGCTCGTTTGTAGTATTTTTGATTCTGGACCTTGTGTTGGCCTGTTTGGTCAGGATGCGAGATGAAGTGCTTTTGTTGCATAATAACTGGGACAACAATTATTTATTCTGTTCACGGACACAACTTTGAATCGCCTTGGCATTGAGATGAATTTATAACAGTGGGAACTGCCATATTTCATACGCTACAATTTCATTACATTTGTTGACTTAAATAGTTCTAGTGGCCACAAATAGTTCAGTATGTCAGTATCCCGCGAAGGTCAAGAAGAGTGCTCTAAAGCTAAGACTTACAAAAGTAAGTCAGAACTAAGGAACAGCAAAATGCTGACTGTTGTTTTTATTCATCAGAGCGGAAACAATAATTATTGCCAGTCGCATGGAGTTTGTTTCCAAAAAAACCATTGATAAACCGACAAGCGAGTGCAAATGCTACTGATATGTGTGCTTCCAGCTTAGAATACTTGATGTAACACAACTGTTCGTTTTAAAAATTGGCCTTGATGTTAAAACATTACCTGTTAAAGTGAAACTGAGATATATAGCATGAATTTTAAAAGCAAATGTTCAATTAAACTTGCAAGTTTACCGAAACTAGAGCCGTCACGCAACTTGTCAACAAAGGTCATCAAAGTTCAGTAGATGGGACGTCGCTTGCTAACCACAAAGCAAAGAAATCAAATAATCCACAGAACAATAGTGGACTTCTCTAGTATGTCATATCTGTTCGCAAAACGTCAGCCGTTCACATAAAGATAAGGATTTCAGCAATAGACAACTAATATTACAGGCGTCGCAGAACGCACTCCTAATCTTTAATTACTGCTAGTTTAATGAACTACCGACATCATCAACTTACAGGCCAATTTCTACATGGAATGTATTCTAATCAGGGCTCAAAGTTTATTTTTGGTTTTGGGAGCACTTGTGCGACCAGGTGTAAATTTTTAGGCCCACGGCCGAAATTTTAGATGCAGAGTTAAAAATTTTAGGTGCACAGCTTCAAATACTTAAAGCACCTACTCCAAAAGTATACTTGTAAACATTTGTATATTGTAAATAATTTAGTTTAGGTATTTTTTTAAATTATTATTTTTTTGCCCCCTTTTCTATTTCGTTGCTGGCTGTTTTGATATCCTCTATAGTCACACAACTTCTAGGATTAATAAAAATGTTTGTACTGTGTGTATGCAAGAGCGAATCAGGCTCCGTGTTGAAATATGGGCCTATTCTAGCAGTATTGAACACAACAAAAACAAATAAAAGAATCGCGATATTTCACACAAGAGTTAAACTTAGATATTTAATGACTGAATTCGCTTCATTGAGTATCCTCCAATTTCTCGTTGTTTGCCTCACCTTCGAAATTCTGTTCACGAAGATTCTTGATTTTTTTTTCAACATGTGGATATTATTAGCACGAACCTTGTTCATTTGGCTAGCTTTAAAGCCCCATAATTCGTGGGCCGGCCCGTTCCGAAAACGCTGGACATTTTTGTATATTTCTTTACAGAACACAGCATTCTGTAACTTGTTGTTAATTAGCGAAGAACGAGAACACGATGTAATCTCATCCCCAGTCTTTACTCACGCTTTCCGCTAGGACGCCTAGCACTATGACCACCATAACAACGTGCCCCGCTAATATGTTTTTTTCTTTGATTTTTTTCTGCTTTACATCAATGATGTAAACAATGCATCTAAAATATTACAGTTAATCTCATTTGCTGATGATGCCAACGTTTTTCTGTCCCATAAGGATGCAGATTGCTTAGCTAACATATTGAATACTGAGCTAAATAAGTTGTCAATTTGGTTTAGAGCTAACAAGCTCTCATTAAACGTAAAAAAAACTAAATTTATGGTCTTTAAACCAAGTCAAAAACGTAAAAGTAAGCTTTCAATAAATGATTATATACTTGATCAGGTAAAAGAAACAATTTTCTTTGGAGTAATCGTAGATGAAAATTTAAAGTGGAAGTCCGAAACCTCACATGTGGCTAACAAAGTCTCAAAGTCTATCGGAATAATTCGCAAATCTAATTTCTACTTGTCGACAAAATCTCTGTGAACATTATATTTTTCACTAGTCTACCGATACTTTTCTTACTACAACTTAGTTTGGGCCTCCACTTACAAATCTAATCTTGTTCGTCTTAAAATTCTTCAGAAACGAGTGGTGAGAACTATAGCTTAAACTCATTTCTCTGCACATACTGATCCAATTTTTGAGTTATTTATTTGTAAAAAAAAAATACCTCTTAGTCGGCGCGTGGGATATGCTATGGACGGGTGGTTCAGTGGATCAGTGGATCAGTGAGAGATGTATGTATGTCACACCAATCAGATTGGATCTACTATTAAACAACAATAAAATTTCCTGTTATAAAGGTAGATGGTATGTTAGAAGATTTGATCCCGATACAGTTGAGAACGGCCATATTTATTCTTCTGCAAAAGAGGAGGAAGTATTCATATGTTGGGTTTACCTCAACATTTTCTGTGGGTTAGACTGAGGATTTTGTGGGCGGGTTTGATAGTCTTTAGCAATTGGATAATCAGTGAAAGAAAAAGAAACATCGTGTTTGGGATATAACTGCAAGCACGCGACGAAGGGCGAGCTTTTCCCATTATATAAGGTTTTGAATTAAATGAGTGTTAGCCGCTCTACTACTAATGTTGATGTGGTTGCTATGGTAGGAACAATTGTATTTAAGGGGGCGGAATGCACTAGTGGGAATGTGAAGAGGTTTTGACAAGGTTCGAATCGTTTGCGTGTTTCGGTGAAACCTAAATATTGCCGCAGAGTCGAGGGCGAGTCCTTAATTTCGGCATCCATTGATCATTTTCAGTGATAATTTTCAACAAGCGAAGAGACTACGATTGATTTCGTCAATAGAACAAAGCAATTATTCTTTGACGATTTTACATTTCTAATGGTGCTTGTTTACTACTGGGATCAGAATACGTTATAAATGACACTTAATCTTTTCTCGTCGATGTTATCAGGGTTGTCGGTTTATCGCATTAATAGCCAGCACGAATTGTAGTAGAAGAAAAAGAAAATTTTTTGTCAGTTAAGATAACTTAAGTGAGGTATATGAAGTCTTGGGAGTTTTGTGATTGTATAAAGTTCAAGAACTTTGGTGTGATTTTCAGTCCGGTTTGGAGGGGATTGTGACAGTTACATAATATACATTGGGTTGTTTCAGTGTAATGGTGGCTGGTTTTGAACGAGATGAGTTTTGCGTTTTGCAGTACACATGTAGTCCATGAGTCAGTAGTAAGCAAATGGGAAGAGATATTTTATTTCAGGTTACAAAGGGTAACTTGATACTTTTGTTTTTCACAACGAGTAAATTCAATTAAAGGTCACGAATCGTCGCTTCTAGTTCAAAGGACATGTTTTAGAGGACACGAGACTATTTAGATTTGAAACAGTTTTAACGTTTACAAAATAAGTGGAAGTGACAATTGTTTTGTTCTTGTATGCAAATGTAACGGATATTTTTATTTTTGGTAACAAAAGATAATTTGACACCCTTGTTTTTCACAAGGGAGTAAATTAAATTAGAGGTGATGAATCGTGAGCACTTATTTCACTGAGATGTTTGCTATGTTTAGTTAGAGATGGTAACTTGACACTTCTGTTTTTCACTTAGAGCTGAAGAATCGTCATCACTTGTTCCCATGAAATGTTTGAACAAACAAAACGATATATTGCTAATTTTAGTTACAAATGGTAACTTAACACTTGTTTTTCACATGGGAGTAAATTCCATTAGAGCTAACAAGTTATGGCCTCTTGTTCATGATCCCCTTGTTTTCTCCAAAACTTAATGGCGATGTGCTATTTCTTCACTGCTGGAGATAAATATCTAAGAAGAAATGGAAGAAGAAAGAGTTTTTTCAAAACACTAATTATCATTCTACAGATAAACAAAAACTAATCCAATTATCAGATAATCACATCTGACAGGTCGAGTCACAGAGCAGCACGTTCTTATTCTGTTGCCACCTTTGCCGTGAAAACCACTTCAAATTATGAAAGGCGTTTCAGTGAGAACTTACAGTACGAACTATTTAACGACTGACTCTGGAAAGCTGGCACACTAACTTACTACAAAAGCCTTGAGTACTGAGATCGTCAACTCGTCCTCCTCTGTCTCCTTTAAAAAATAGGTCCGCAATGCGTACTTGTGTGGGATTTCATTCAAGTT
>CM042758.1:3025633-3030206 GCA_022496165.2 Catalaphyllia jardinei | reverse complement strand
AGCAGATTCATTTGCAACTTTTTCTTTCTGATACTGACGTTGGTTTGCCAGTCTTATTTCTCTACATTCAACAGATTCATTAATATTTTTATCTTTTTGATACTTAGACTGACATGCTAACCTTTTTTGTTTTGATTCAACAGATTCACTGGCACGTTTCTTTCTCTTGTTTTCACGCTGTTGTGATAGCCTCTTTTGCCTTGATTCTTCACTTTCATTTGCCCTTCTCTTTTTCTCGTATTCACGTTGAGAAATTAATCGTCTTTTCTTTGTGTCTGCTGTTTCATCTGTTGAAGGCTTTTGTTTTGTGTTTTGTTTTAAGTTATTTTCATTATTCGAGGTCAACTGTTCATTCTTCTGTTCAAGTTGACAATCACTGATAGAAACACCTTTAATTTCAAAAGGAACAACTCCTGTTTCTAAGCAAGACATTTGTAAATAAGATACAAGGTTTTCAAGGCCTTCAATGCTGAGCAAAGTACATTTCCCAAATGGATGCGGCATACCATAAAAATCCTTTGCATGAGAGTCAAAAATTTTAAAGCTTTGTTCAGAAATTTTAAACACTGCAACTGTATTGATACCAGCAGTTAACAAACAACAATTGTAGTTTAGTCTAGAACTTGAAAAAACTTCTATCAGTGAATTTTGAAGAGACATGTATGGGCCATTATTTAATGTCATGAACAAACTTCCAGCTAACGACTCACTGTATTGTAATGTATAAACTTTGTTGTAAAGTGAAACGATACATGGAACATCAGTTAACAGCAAAAGGTCATTTGCCTGTACAGAATGTCTTATTGAACTGTACAGATTATTTCCAATGGTCAAAATATTATTCAAAGTGGAAGAGTTCCATACACTTATACGTTCTATTTGATGGTAAATAATAGCAGTAAGAGACATTGCTACACATTGCTTACCGGCATTTTCACCGAAGAGTGCTTCATTTCCTTGACTGTAGTCGGCAGATACAGTTCTCATTGGGTTTATGACATCAAATATTGTAGGGCCGGGATTTTCCTCTACGTCATTTGCTTGCCTCATAAGCAACGGAATATACACATTGTAGCAGATCATTCGTGTAAACCAAAACATCACTTCATTCCAAATCTTGTACTGTCCAACAACTTGTTTTAAAGTCGGCAAATAAAACACACTTAAATAAAACATCATGAGCATTATATTCCAATAACGATCCTTAAAACGCAATGAGGCATCCTTTGTTTTCAAGAAATTGTCATAAGTACCGATCCTTGACCGGAATTGTTCAATGGAGATACCCATAAGTTTGAGTTCAACTTCAAGTTCAGCGCAAGTAACTGTTTTTTTTAGATTCTAACACTTTGAGACACTTGTGAGACAATTGTGAGCCACTTTTGAGATACTTGTGAGACTTTGAGACTTTCTGTGCAACCCGCACAGTCAAATTCAAGCCGACAAATATTGGCTTGCGAGTACAACGACTCCTTTATAACAACTCGAAAACACCAAATCGAAAGGTTAAAGGCGAGGACTGTTGGCTTGTGAATAAAGTCAAACAGCTCCTGTGACCAACGATCTTCTGTTATAAACACCTGAAGAAATATCAGAAGGAAAGAAAGTCTCAGATTAGAAAGAACGCAGGTAAAAAAAGACGGGAACGTAAATGGCTTTCGTCTATCAGTTGGGATACTTTGAAGCCAGAATTTCAACTTATATAAGAAATTAAGACTTAAATATACTCCACGAAAACGTCAAAAAGGAAAACGACTTCTACTTACCTTGTGAACTAAAAGCACAACGCGAAATCTTCAATTCAAACTCGGTAAAATCACAACAGCTGAAAAAAGCAATGGCCGCCTACGAAACATGAACGGCACACAGTATACTGGAACCCAGTCTTCTCACGTCGACACACCCAAACTAGAAACCACGTGACGAGCACTTCGATCAGTGGACAAATAAATAAATAAATAAACAAATAAATAAATAAATATCGCTGCCTCTGACTATGTGTGGGAAATCCCACACAAAAAGCACTTAAGGCGTTTTTCTGTAATAACTATTAACAGTATTTATGAAAATGCTTAATTAATGCAACATTCACGGCACAAAGAGACTCTCTACTTACGAAATCATTCACATAACTAAGGAATCGATGATACTCGTGCATTCAGTCTTTATGAAATGATCACCCAACGACAATTATTGTTCACACCCGAAACTCGAAAGACCACTGAAAATTACTATAAATATACCTACTACTGACATGCTGATAGTTCTCATCTTGGCGATCGTAAATTCTGCGTACTCTCGAATATTAAAAGGTGTACAGCGTTTCAGCTCTGTTCTTGACACGCGACATACAAAATATGGCTGTAACTCGAAAATCTTTAAAAACTTTTCAAGCTGAGAAGCTCCTCCGTGGCTGTCAGGGTTTTGCAAATATGAGAGTTGCGAAACTTGTCACCTCAACATGATGATAGTTGGGTTAGATATGTAACCCTGTACAGGCATTACTGTAATCCCAAGCACAATTGACAGGATAGGCCCACTAAGCATTTTTCCTTCCTCGAACAATGGTAATAGGAAGATGTTTGACAAGGATTTTGATCACTCTTAGTGATGCAAGGAAAACGTTGCCTCTTACAAGCCGGCCGTTACAAAAGACTCAAGTTTTGTTTTAATTTTGCTTTTGTTTTTTTGAATTGACCGTTTTACTTGCAGACTTTCTCAACGCCGATATCTCTGACGATACAGAATGCGCGGTGAAAATCAAGAGATGCAACCCTAACGGATTCAGGAAGTGGTGAGTCAGTAAGAGAGCAATTTTGTATCCATTTAATAAGCTAAAGTAGTTTTAAACAGAGAAAATAAGAGTAAATAACCAGTCATTAGTTTCGCAAAAGTTGAAAAGTTGTTTACATGGGATGTTTGATGGTTTTATTCTCAGTCAGTCAGACAGACAATTGAAGAGAGTGAATGTAAAACCAGGAATGAAGTTTTTATGGTTCTTTTATGACATGGTACATGAACTGTTTTATCTACGCTTTGGCCTTATGTCTTTAATTAACTACCCTTTGTGATTGGGTTATGACTAGTTCACAGTACGCAACAGGACAGTGAAGACCATATGATGTTTACACAATATAGTATTCCTTATCACCAGAGCGGCCATGTCATACGCCGACAGCAGAACCCCATTTTTATGTAGAAAACTGAGAAAATAGCCTCGGAGACCCAGTAAGAAAAGGGGCAGCGTTCTAGGGTTTGGCTCTGATCTGCACTGATTAGGCCTAAGCGCTGATTTTTATTATTGATGAACAATTCTAGATAAATTTATAACATAGCTAGCAGAGCCACGCAATCAAACTCAGTATACGTAAGCGTGCTCAAAATCCCGTTATAAAATATTTAAGACAGTACGCGCATTCTCACTGGTCGATAGGTGTGTTTAGATGAGAGTATGGAAACACGGTTGTCACGTCACGCTTTCTGTGTTTCCCCGGCACAATTTGAAACCATTTCAAAGCCGGTTGTCTAACTCTCAAGTACAAATATTAAGGAATTCAAATGAAGAAAACTTTTCCAAGTCTTGATTTGGGGATTGACCATCTCTTTCCCTCTGACCCGTGGAAAGAAAGCAAAAGAAAGAACAACAACAGCGCTTTGTATGCCTCGATGTTAGTGAGCTAGACGACCTCGTCCAGGGAGCGCAAGCGAAGAAGGCAACAGAATATGATGCAACAAAATACGCAGTATTAAGACGTATCTCAAGGCAATTTTTGCAATTAATTACTACAATAAAATTCCCAAAATCACATTTTGTTTTTTAAAAAAGATGTCCAATAAAATTAAACGCGAACTATATGCTGTAGACTGCGAATGCGAAATCTGTTCAAATCAAATAATTTCTACACAGCCGATCGGTTGCCGTGTTTTGGCTGTCAAATGTTAAAAAAATGACCATTAACACTTGGAAGAATGTACCAGACACCTAACCAGAATGATGGATTTAATGTCCTTCGTTTTAACTGCATAACTGCTCAACCCTGCCTGCTTGTGCTATGATTCCAAACCAGCAAAACTTCACAAAAGGCACGATAACCTATTCAACTTCTCAACCATCTTCCCGGGCTGCCAAATCGGGCAAGTTCGAGTTACTTTCAAGAGCGATCAAGCACAGTGATTTCATCTTGAAGTTCTTTCCTTACAGAGTCGTAAATTTTTCGAATATTTCTTCTGTTTTCACCGAACTTTAGGCATTTCTCCCAAAGATTTAGAAGGATTCAAAGCTGATATCGCTTTCATTTACACAGCGCTCGCTTGCTCGCTGAATTTGGCACAAATTTTGACTCTTGTAACGCGAACTTTCATTGGTTTGTGCGTTATCAGATGCGCGTTTTGATTGGTTAGAGCGTGTATTGAGAAAATCTTTTTGGATCAAGAGTTGATAAACAGAATTTCCCTTCATTTGTCGAATTAATTTTGAGAAATATTTAAAAAAGCAATAGAAACTTTTTTCCTGTGTTTGGATAACCTGATATAAACACTCGAGGGGTTGGGAGAATTCTCGACAGTTATGCAA
>CM042758.1:2968133-3015633 GCA_022496165.2 Catalaphyllia jardinei | reverse complement strand
GCACGGAATTAATGAGCAATGATAATGAGATACAGGCCGTGCACGTATATGGGTGCGGTTTAATGAGATGCAGGCCGTTTGCTGGGGTTGAATGAGATGCAGGCCGTGTAGGGAGATATGAGGGAAATTGAGAGGGAGAATAATATTATCCATGTATTTATTTTATTGTTTTAAGAGTTTTATAATTACATGAGTTTTTAAGAGAGATGTGTGTGTTGTAGTGGAGTGAACGTACCGCCCAACCAGCCGGGTGATATCGCGCTTATATAGAGAAAGAACAAAGACTTGGCTGACAACCAATGAGGGAGTACTGTCAAACCGGTCAGACTGGGTTTGAGACCGGTTGGAATTGATGATTCAAAATGGCGGACATAGCTTGTCGGGAACGGGTCAAACCGGTTTTAAGGAGATAATTTAAACGTAACGGAAAACATGCCTTTGGTATATGAAGAATACGCACAGAAACAAGCGTAAATGAACAGAGATGGAACACATGATCGAATAACAGATCATCGCCTTGGACATGGAAGCATTGACTCATCACTTGAAACGTTTAGAATTGGAAGACAAAGTAATAACATTGCTTAATGAACTGTGGGATGAGAACTGTCTGAAGTCTTCACCGCGACGAACAGTGAAAGTGAACTGGGAAGAAAATGGTATGGAAATCACTGCCGGTGAGCTGCGAGCTCCGACGTTTTACTTCATGAATGAAACGAAATTCTGGCAACAAGTACAGCAGCTACTTAAGTCGCAAATTCAGTGGGAACATTGGCTCAAGAATATAATCTATCAGAAGTTTGTCACTGAATTGATCAAGGAACCTTTTACACCATGGTAGCCGAAAAGAAATGCTTCAAGTATTGAACTTCAAATAGTAAAAGAGATATTAGGTTGAAATGTCCACTCATATTTAATTCAATGTTGTATAAAGTACAATGATAATTATTAAAACACGATAAAAAAGAGAGAAAAGCTGTGTGCAATTATTTACAATAAGAACAAAAACGCTATTATATAAATCGCTTACAAAAATATGATTTTGTATTTTCAATTAGACGAATACAAAATGAAGACAAAACCTATGTACACTGGCGAAACCTTGCCGAGAAACGTTTTAATCAACCAATGCATCTTGGTTGATATAATATTTCCAGATCACTTAAGTCAGTTTCCGACAATGTACATATGCCTCATCACCATGGCATGTGCTATACCGATACACGCTAGCAATCGCCTAACTAAATCGGTCAAATCAGATTTTTGTAAGCGATTTAACCCTTTATGTTTAGAGATACAGAGAATAAAACAAGGATCTCTTTCTAGCTGTGGGTACACTCTCTGCTAACTCTGCGAGGGAGAGAAAATAACAGACATTAAATTGGTGTTTTATTTGCGATTTTACTCGTATCACAATTTCGTTTGCAGAAGGGACAAGAGCGACTTGAATGAATTAAAGTTCTCAGCCATCTATAAATTAAAATAAAGCAACCTTTTACGAATTACTTCACAAGAACATAAGTTGGAACAATTCTCTTTTGTTACGCCGGTCTAATTGAATTCATGTGAAATTAAATCTGCAATTACTCTCACCGGTCCAAACACTTTCTGTGGTACATTTGTCCACAGCAGGGAAGTTCGTTTAGCTTAAAATCTTCCTCTAAACTGATAGCACAAGTGGATAAAACCTACAAAACGCGAAATAAAACACTCAAGCTACATCATCCGAAAATGAAACCATACTACAAAAGACTGCAGTGTCGTTTCTTTACAAAGCGGTTGTCGATATCAATAGCTAATAACCGTTTTAAAAGCGTCGTTTTCTTAATACTTAAAAAAAAGTGGAACGAATGAAACGTCGACAAGGACACAAAGAATAGTCAACATTTCAGTTGTAGATCATTTTTGAACGAAGCAGTAAGCTTCCGAACAAGTGTTTCTTAGCCAAAGATTTTTTTTAAATTAATTATTACCTACATCAATTGAAAATAGAAACCATACTACAAAAGACCGAGGGGTCGTTTCTTTACAAAGCGGTTGTCAAAAATGGCTTTTCAATTATATCAATAGCTAATTACCATTTTAAGAGCGTCGTTTTCTTAGAGTTGTAATCATGTTGGCAAGGAATTAAAAAACATAGTCAGCATTTCTCTTGCAGATAATTTTGATGTTAGCTTTCAAACAAGACATTTTTTAGCCAAAGATCACCTATTTCTTAATTAATTATTACAACAAAAGATCATAACATTCCTTTAGAAGAGGAACAAACAATTTTCACTCGAGGGTCAAGAAAGAAACTTTCAGATTCTGGAGCCGCCTCAGTCCATAAACACAAATTACATTTGAAAGAGCAATCATATTTCTTGACTTCAAATCAGTACAAGAGTTTGGCGTGCATTTTTAAATCTTTTTTTGCGCCAAGTAAGAAGTAACTGCAAGATTTGTAAACATTTTTTTTTCCATTCGTATGTGTAAACTGTAGTCAAGAACAGCACAAATTAATTTGAAATTGGTTTCAATGATGCTAGTCTAAAAACTACGTGAGAACACTATGTTATTTATTTTTTTCCCGACTTCAAATCGGTTCATTTTTATTCAAAGTTGAATGCAAAAGAAAAATTGTACATAGGGATTAAACGAATGTCACAAATGTGTTCGCTAAAAGAGAGAGAGCAAAACAGATATCCTCTGGAAAGTGTGGATGTAGTACCAGACGGTAAACTTGAATCTAGTTTGACGAGACTCATTGGGTTATTGTAAGAGGCCAACAAGCGAGTCGACAACTGGAAAGATATGACTGATACTTTGCAACGAAAGTACAATGCCTTGTACCAAGACTACATGGCTTTAAAGTACAGTGACATCTGCGTTTCCTGTCAGAAGACACAAGATTCCACACCAGCCTGTGAAACCATTACGTTGTGTCACTACTGCGGCGAGGGTAAAAAACCCCTGAAGAGTCTTAAAAAAGAACTGGAAAAGGTGCGGGAAGAGACAAGATATTGGCAAGACTGTTACGAAACCGCACTAAAACAAATTACAGATAGATGAAGTAATGGTTCCAGTCGACGAATTTAACCAGCTCTCTAACTATTATCAAGGAAAAATAACGGAAAGTTCTTTGTTAGATAAAGCAGGACGCTTCGCGGCTGAACAACAACTAATTTTACAAGATAAAAATTTTCCTGATAGTATGGCAGTCCAAATCGTAAAACCCATGGCGTTGCATTAGGTACGTTTAGTCAAACGTGTACGAACAGGGATGGCGGCTCCTTCCCAATATACGGGAGTGGAAAAACCTGAAGGAATGGTGCCTTAATCCGATGAAAATGTTGTATCATTCGATTGGTACGTTTAAAATTTGACTAGTTTGATAGCGTCTAGGCTTCAAATTTAAACCGGTTTGACTGCGTCTTGTTTTTCTACCAAACTAACGCTAAAAGGAATGTAGAGGTCCTGGTTTTTTCATTCAACTTCGACAACATGAGAACACAAGTTCACTTTAACCCTGAAGTCTAACGCGCTGTTTTCAGCCGTGGAGTTCGAGAAGGGTATCCACGACCCAAGGAATTGTTTAAGGCCCTGCAGAAAGAAATCGAGAGGCAGAATGCCGAAATTCGAGAAAGAGAAGAAAAAAGAAAGAGAAGGACGGACGAATTTAGAGAAGGGGACCGACAGTATTCTGAAAAACTGAGAAATGGAACTCTTGAAGAACGGGAACGTGAACGTGTATTTCAACAGGAAAAGAAGAGGAATGGAGGATGGGTCACTGATATTATGGAGAGGCGACGGTGGGGGTTGGCAGGCCCCTCTGAAGGGAATTAGATCTGCGACGAGTACAGTGACGTGACAAGTTTTGATTGGTCAACCTATCTCTTAAAGGCCCCCTTTGCAAGTGAACATTCATTCATTTTCAAACATGGAGGTGTTACAGGATAATCTCTGTTTCATTTTAGATTTAGAAGGTTTCTTCCTCGATAAGACATTTCATGTCAGAGAATTGGCTTATTACTCTTGGAACGAAGAACATGGACGCCATGCGTTTTTCATACCCGTACCGTACAAGAACTTGAGCGACAAGGACAAACGAACTGTGAATTTCGTGAGACGGAAGATACATGGATTGACCTATCAACCCCTCAAGGCTGAACATTTCCAAAAACCCGAAGTAATCGGTGAACTGATCAAGGACATATACTCGATGTACAAAAATTGCAGCAATGGTGAGAGCACCGTGATTGGATACAAGGGAGGACATGTGGAGAAAGATTTGTTGACGAAACTGAACATTCCTTGTCTCAATCTGGAAACTTTGGGCTGTCCTAAATACGACAAACTCAGACACATCATCCCCAAAAACACATTGTTATCTAGTTGCGGTTTTCATGCAGATGGTAATGTTCATCACTGTCCTGTTACAGAATGTCACGCTTTTTGGTGTTGGTACAAAAGTTTCATTACAAAACACGTGGCGATTCATTAAAAATTCTTTAAACTTTCAATTTTCTGTGTGATTATTGACTTTGGAGAGATGTGGCGGGGCTCGTATGTGTTATTAACCGCTCGGCAAAGGACCGTACGTGGTTACTGTTCTACTCGTGGATTATTAACAGCGCGGCCATGGGCCGGCCGCGGTTCTTGCTCTGAACGGGATTTATTTATTTTTTAACCGCGCAGCAATGGGTAGAACCCGGTTCATTTTCTGCAATGAGTTTATTTATTTTATTTTTTTTAACCGCGCGGCCAGCGCGGGTCATGTTTTGCACTGAGTTTATTTTTATTTTTAATAGCGCAGTCATTGGCCGAGCGCGGTTCTTAATCTCCACGGTTTCTTTTTTTTTTTAACAGCGCGGCCGAGGCCATGGGCCGAGCGCGGTTCATGTTCTGCACGAACATTGCTTAATCAACTGGTTGATGAGAATTGTCTAAAGTCTTTGGAGGGTTGTCCAATACACCCGCATTGTAACGATCCGTTAAAAACATATTCAGTTCGTTCGTTCCGTACGGATTGTTAAGTGCTCTTACGCTCCGTTGAGTACAGTTTACGGATCGTAGATTGCATGTCATTAGGGAGACTTAGAAAAAACACGACGTTTATGATAAGCGAGAGGGTCAGAAGTGGTAACGATCCGTTCGATCCGTACGGATCGTTAAGTGCCCTTACGCTCCGTTGAGTACATTTTACGGAGCGTAGATTGCATGTCATTAGGGAGACTTAGAAAAAACACTCGATTTCCCTTTCGAGCAAGAATTACGAGCCGCATGCGTTTTATAGAACGAGGAATATACACATATATCTTGTCAATCGCATTCGACTGCACTCCAAAGTTGTTTTACTGTTGATTTAATGAGATGCACGAATTGCGAATCGAACGATCCGTAACACACATGGCCTCTTGCGGGAAAGTGTGAATTTTATTCTCTCCCTAATGAGATGCAACATACGATCCGTAAACTCTACTCTACGGACCGCAAGGGCCCTTAACGATCCGTACGAATCGGACGAACTGAAAATCTACTCTACGGACCGCAAGGGCACTTAACGATCCGTACGGATCGAACGAACTGAATTTACCTTTAGCGGATCGTTACAGTGCGGGTATATTGGACATGGGTGTAAAGTTGCTCGAATATTTTAAAGACAGCATGTCTAATTTTAATAATAATCGCTTTGTAATCAGCATTAAGGTACAGCTAAGTAACTAGTTACAACAAATCAGGGAAATCGAGGCCTTGTCAGGCTCCACGAGCAAAGCTCCCCTGCGAACTGCAGTTTCAATGGGGTTTTCGATCAGCGTGGCGTCCGCCATTTTGTACACACTGTCCACAGGCTACCAACCTCTTTTCTTTGATACCGTGAGGATTAAGAGTGCCGATTTGAAAAATAACCTTTTGTTCTAGAGTTTTGCGGCCTTCTGTGCTTCCTTGATGTAGGGAGAGGCCGCAGACTGCCATATGTTGCGAAGAATGGTTCTACAGATTAAAGTGTCTGGCGACGGGTTTAGATGCGTTTTTGTCGTCTTTCTCTACGTCGCGAAGATGTTCTCGGAATCGGTCGCCTAGTCGTCTACCTCTTTACCCTGCGAGACAGAGGTTGCTTGCTCTTTCTTCTCGGTGAGAGACGAGAGGAACCTCTGCTCACAACCGAACGATTCTTTGATCTCGCCGCCGTCCATGGCCAGGGACGAATAAATAAAAACTAGTGAGACAACCTCAGATAGTGCAGAGTGTTATGCAGGACTGTCAGTACGTTTTGAGTCATCTGCTGCCTGTATGTAACTTGTTAGTTCAAGGCTCAAAAATAACTTACAATTACTGTTTGTCAAGACGGTTTTAAATTTTACTTTGGTGTTTTACGTTGAATTTCGTTTATTTTAAATTCATTAATACGTTGAACTACCAAACGTGATAATTTTATTTTTTCAACCCCAACATTTGTAACTTGATACTTTTGTTTTCTTCGAAAAGTTTGTAACATGATACCCTGGTTTTCTCAAAAACGTACAAAGAAAGATATGCTCGCTTTTTTCCTGTTGGAGAAAAATGAATCAATGTTATTAACTTCTGAAAAAAATGGAAAAGGAATAATTTTGTTTCATTCAAGAAGCAAATTTTCATATCACCGATAATCCATTACTAATTTAATTATCAAATAGTCACGTCGTGTCTCGGAATAGCACGTTCTTATCAGGTTGCCACCCGTTGGTGTTAACAATAAACCAGTTCAAGATACACAAAGATATCGATTAATACAGCCGAGAAGCGTTTCAACTTGATTGATATTATATTCTACATCGGCGAATGAGTCCCCTCAAAGACTGACTAAATTGATTTGCGGTTTCCGCAAGTGCCACAGTGTCTGCAGCAATATTTGAGAAGTTGCTTTTGTCACGACATTACTAATTTTAATGCCGCTAACTCGTAAAATGTTTCGGGTGAATACATTTGTGAACTTCTTGTTCTCTTCCATAAGGGAGAAAATAAACAAGCAGCTGAGGAGATCCATTCGTTTCCCTCTTTAAAGCTTAGCAAAGACGAAATAGTTTGAAAACAGCACACGACATTTTTGAACCGAGCTACTGGAGGGATGATTCCAAAAGATACGCTGTCACAGAAGCGTTCTTTGCACTAAAAAGGAGAACTGATATTACCTGAAATATAACTGCTCTCGCCCGTTTAGACGAGAGTTTGGTATCGCACGCATGAATCTGAACTTGAGAACGGATTGTATCATGCTTACAATGCTGGAGCGCATGCGTCTTATATGTTGTGTTCTACGTACCACAAGGAAAAGCATTTAATGTCGTGTATAATTGTGTATGAAATGCATCGTTTTCTTAACATATAGTTAACACTAACGCTAATCAATCTGCGCATGCGCTTCGAGCAAATTGCTTTTGTTTTTAAGAGAATAGTACCACTAGGATAACAAGAGAATTTTTAGAATATCGTGAGATTATTCTAGGATTCTTAACGGGGGAGATGGATCTGCTTAACTATATAATCATTTTAGGAAAAACGTACTTGTGGACTTGTCGGTGTAAAGATACGAAACCATCTTTCAATCACTTTGAAAGAATTTTATTAAATAAATATCAAACCGAAAAGTATATTTCTTACAAATTAAATAACATCAATCCGTTTAAGAAAAAATGGAAAATTTTTGAGGAATTATTTCTTTTAAACAATTAAGTCTACAATTATGTGCTTGTTCTAAATAGTGTAAGTATGAGTAGTGCAATGTAAATGTATGAAATGAGAATTGTAAGTAGTGTGAAGAAAAATAAAATGGAAAAAAAAGAAAAGGATAACAAGAGAATATTGGAACCATATAGTTTTGTGATGTTATCCTACAAGTAAGGTAAGAGTAGTAAGTTTTGCGTAGCAATCAAAGGTACCTACTCCACCCCCTCAAAACAAGGCTAATTAATTAATTGGAATTAATTAATTAAACAAACATTAAAGTTTACATCTGATTGACATAGTGCCTTAGTGCATTATTGCCATAGTCCTTCAGCGGAGTCAACTCCCAAACCATCCCAATAGTGCACTCTGCACATAAAACCAGCTTTTGACAAGTTTAAAACGGGTTTTGAATTTGCGCATGGCTGAGGCGAGTCAAAACGCTGTCCGTTTACGAGACCGCTATAAATTTCCGCTGGTTTGTTGTGAAGCCACGTTCCCACTTCGAAAACAAAATGATTCAACGCTTCTAATTTTGACAGCTGTTTTTTGCCCGGGGGGGGGGGGCGGGGAATTTAATAATTTTTTTAGAAAATGTCAAAATCCCCACCCTATGCCCGATAGCTACGAAAGAGGTGCAATATGTTTTCATTCTTTATCTGGTCCTTGGCAAGCACAAAATAGTTAGAAAACAACAGACGGAATTTCTTGAATCGAGCTAGGAGTGATTCCAGAAGATAAGTGGTCACAGTATCATTTTTTTTGCACGTTACCTGAAATATAGCTGACATCCCCGATCAAAACGATAGAGTGGTATCACTCAAAAAAAGCGCGGATCTGAACTCGAGGACGGAGTTTATTACAGTGGCAAGGCTAGAACGCATGCGCCTTTTGTGTTCCAACACAGGGTAAAACAACCTACGTTTTTGTGTGAGCCCGTGTAAAATGTATCCTTCAGTTAAGGTGGCTCAAAACAGTTTCCAGCACTTAGACCTTGATGGGTCGTGATAACCGCTCTTATCACTTGATGCTACAATCATGGTGTGAAAATACTGCCCAACCATTGGTTAACACGTTGTTATGTAATTTTCTTACCCGCGGGGCACCAAGGAGTTCACAAGAACTCGTTCAGAAATGTCCGTGTATTCCAGGATCGAATTGAAATTTGGAAATGCTGGTTTTTAAGGCCTAGGAGAGGGGAAAACCGGAGTACCCGGAGAAAAACCTCTCGGAGCAGAATAGAGAACCAACAACAATCCCAACGCACATGTGACGCCGGGTTCGGGAATCGAACCCGCGGGACACATTGGTGGGAGGTGAGCGCTCTCACCACTGTGCCATCCCTGCTCCCCCAATCATTTTCGTAACACAACAGGTTACCATAGCAACAATATGACCTGCTAAAAACACCCTCAATTATAGCTTCAGGGGCTTATAATTCAAAAACGGCATGGTGAATTTCTTTTTAGAGTATCAACGTTTGATAAGCATAGTTAGACGCGACATTTGGCAAAGTTTAAAAAAGGTCTGTATATTAGGTTCAGAGACACCTTAATTTTTCGAAAGCTAACTTAGGTGGCTGTTAACCTCACCTACAGAATTTTTCTAAACTTTGCCAAAAGTTGCGTTCTATCATGCTTATCAAAAGGTGTCATGTTCTCTAAGAAGCAACGTATGAAATGTTTTGCGCAGTGCACACTTACCCCACCCACCCACCCCCTTCCAGTAAGACTGATTGATTAATTGATGTTAATCAATTAAACAATTATTTAAGTTTACACCTTACTGCGTTAGTGAGTTGCAGCGTTAACGTCTAAGCGGACAACTGCCCCCGTATCCCAATAGGGTACTCTGCACTAATAAAAAAATTTAACAAATTGACGACAGTTTTTCCTGTTTTTTTTTATTAAACTATCTGTGGATCCACGAGGCGATAGATCCGTAGATTACAGAACATTTTAAAGCCCTAACTACAAATTGTCACGAATCTGCAATTGCTGATCATGTTTTCTTAAACAACCATAAAATTAAGTGGGATCATTTTGAAATATTAGCAACTGGTCGATCAGACATGTACATGCATTGTAAAATTAAAGAGTCTCTGTTGATCGGTGATCTTAAGCCAGCCTTAAATGAAAACGTTGGCAGTGAGAAACTTTATCTCTATTATTAGCATTTTCTTGTCGTTTTATGTCAATCAATTTTGTTAGTTCCCAGTCCGTACAGTTGTATTTTTTGTAACTGAATTATAATGGCCTATTATACACAGAGATTTTCATCTCAGCTTCTTTCAAATAGTACGTGCATGACAGGAATTTACAGTTGTCGCAAAACTGAGTTCATATGGTTTTGGTGGAAGCTGTCTCCAAATTAAAGACGTTTGTATGGATTTTGAACCATACTTCCAGGTTTGTAGCTTGGTCTCTTCACCTCAAATGACCATTCCCAACACGATGTTCATGTGGTGGTGTCAGTTTATCGATTGCTTAAAATTTGAAACTTGTCCCAGTTCCCTGCAGAATTTCGGAAGGCCAATCATACTCGTGATAAACAAATCGGACTCCCGCGCGCTGCCCGGTCGTCCGATTTTATCACTCGAATGATAAGACCGAATTGGTCTCCACTCAGTCCTATTATCATTGCAAATGATAATTGACATGCGACCTTTGCGTAAAATGACTCTTTTCTTAAAAAAAAACCCCGAAATTTTAAGTCTGGGGTACCAAATAGTGAAATTAGGAAATAATCTCAAGAGCGTTTTGTCAAATTACCCATAATTTCCCGAGTCTTTAGGCGAGATATATAAATTTTGACAAAACGAATTATTTTTTTAATTTTGCAGGTATATTATTTTATTAAAACAATCGTAGATTTATGACTTGTTTATTGTATCGTGAAATTTCGTGCCAAACTTTACCATGGTAATTTCTAATTTCTAACCTAAGTATCGGACTTTTCTAAGCCTTTTTATAATATAATATGAAGAGAAAAACAGCCTCTTTATCTCACGCCCAAACGATTGAGATCAACACTTTCCCCGACAAACAAATGAACCGGAAATTTCAGTACAATTAATCTCAGCTATTGAACTAACTGTTAGAAGCTGCGTTAACCCTTTCCCTGATCAAGAAACTAACCAAAAGATTTAACAACTATTTTATTTCTAGTTATTTAAACTAACAGTTCCATTCTATAGCGCAACACTCGCAGTTTCGTAACATGTTGTCCGACACATGGCAAATGCGATGGGAAGTTTAACAGAAATTTAATTCCAATAATCCGATCCACCACTGCAACCCATGACTTGTTTAGGCAATTCACGGGTTAAATATCAAACACTCCGCTAAGCTCGCTGGTATACATACATAACTTTATTAATTTACAACTTTTTCAAACCATTACGCATGCGCCATGGGATAGACATCACTTAAAAATCACGCGTACATCCAGATTCACCCTAACACTTCTAATCACGACGTACATTTCTAGATTAATAACACAGTTCTGTCTGTAGGTGTTGACAAAATAAATATATATAAAATAGCTGATTTGAAAGTAGGAATAACAGTAGTCACCTAAAACGACCCCGATTTTACAGTTTAGTGGGAAGTCCATGCAATTGTGAAGAATGGACAGAGTTAATCATCGCATGGCAGTTAATATATCACTTTAAAAAAACTCTTGATAAATCTCGCGAATATCATTCATGTAAATAAATTAAAAAAACCGTTGGAAAAACTTCAATGGCTTCTACGTATCTCCCATTTGGACTGAGCATGAAGATTTTTCTTCACAAGGAAACCTGAAATGTTCAAGGGTCAAAATTAGAGGTTACATCATACAAGAGCTGGTTTAAACCCCCATTTTCTCCTTCATGTAAGTATGTGTTCATACTTACTCCCCGAGCACTGGTGCCTTGCCACTTGCACAAAACTAGTGCTGCGTTCAGACATGGCTGAGTACAAGGTTGAGGCCTGGTACCCAGGCATGGGAATGTGCCAGAATTCTGGTGTAAGTGATAGGAAAAAAGATGTGTTCACACTAGTAGTGGCAAGCGAAAGTAGTGCTCATGCACCGTACTCAGACACCAAGAGTAAACATTGAGTAAGTTAATAGGTTTGAAGATTTGCCAATATACAGTGTTGTCACCTCAAACTGCCAGCTACAGTTAATAATCAACAAGGCTTATGATGTAAAGTGTATATGAAATAATTCATATTTGAACTGCGGTTGTAGATGCAAGTGAAGTATGATCCTCGCAGTAAATTTTCCAATTTAAGCAATTGGAAAGAAGAAGCCTGAAAAACATCAGGGCTTCAACGGGATTCGAACCCATGACCTCTGCGATACCGGTGCGACGCTCTACCAACTGAGCTATGAAGCCACACATTGGGAGCAAGGTCAATTTATTGCGTTCATATCTCCCGTAAGGAGTGAAATGATGTTAAGTGTATACTCATATTTGAACTGCGGTTGTAGATGCAAGTGAAGTATAATCCTCACAGTAAATTTTCCAATTTAAGCAACTGGAAAGAAGAAGCCTTGGTTCCAATGTGTGGCTTCATAGCTCAGTTGGTAGAGCATCGCACCGGTATCGCGGAGGTCATGGGTTCGAATCCCGTTGAAGCCCTGATTTTTTTCAGGCTTCTTCTTTCCAATTGCTTAAATTGGAAAATTAACTGCGATGATCATTCTTCACTTGCAGGTCCATTATGCTTCACTGCCTTTTTACATGTATGTCTGCACTCACCTCTTTACAGAGAATACTTCAGTAAAGCTAACTAGATCATAAATCAATTCCCAAGGATTTGTAGTAAGCCCTGCAAAAAATGAAAACTATTGTTACTATGGCAACTAAAATACAAATGTTACCCCACCTTTTTCGGCTTTCTTCTCATCATTCCTTGTCTCTTAATATTATTATCCCACAAGAGATGACTGGTAAAACCAAAAAGCAAAGCAATAAACATCTGGTCAATCACAACATCGCAAAAGAGCTTAGTGAAACAATAGGCAGCAGAATTCATATTTTAGGGATAAATTATGTGTCTGAGATGAATTAATTATCTCAGATAAGATGAATAATTCTGCCTGAGACATAAATTATCTCGATGTTAATCTGGTGTATAGATGAATTATGTGGCAAACTTCATCTTTGGCTGTTTCATCTATCAGAATGTCTTGAATATGCGCTGACGTACAAATCAGGTGAAGATCAGCACATAATTCAGCTAAACAGTGGATTGGCATTGGATAATACCCCAATTTGAATATTTTATAATTCCGCCTAAAACAATAGAAATCAGCACAAGCCTCTGAGGAATAAATCCCACAAACTCTGTAGTTATTTCCTAGAGCCTTGTGCTGAGGTCTCTTGTTTTAGGCTGAATTTTAATATATCAAAGTTGGTCTTTTCATCTTTACTATACATTTGTAAAAATACAACATTTAAAAACTAGAAAACATGTACTGTGGCAACACGAGCTGTAGGCGAGTCTTTTCACAGCTTTTTCAAGTTCTCCCAAACTTTCATTAGTGTTTCTAATTATTAGATTGTGAGCTCGAGATTTCTAATGCATGATAGTTGACGAGGGAGCAGCCCAAGTCAACTATCACGCATAGAAATCGAGAGTGAATAATTCATTAATTGTTTTAGTATAAATCTACTAGTCGTTCAAAACTTGATCTAAATCTTCTTCACAGGCACTTCGAAAACACCAAGAAACGGCCTTCATTTTGCCAACAAGAGTACACTGCTACGCTACTCACTATCTATCACATAATAGATAGTGAGTAGCATAGCCAATCAGAGAACGGCATTCGTGATAGAACGCTAGTAGATTTATACGAACTCCATAGAAACACAGACTACATGTTTTCCATTTCTTTTTGAAAACACTGCAACGAGAAAAAGGAAAACAACTTGTTAACTTTGACTATCAAAATATAAATTCTCTTTGCTTTGTCTCCATCGAGTTATATATACAAACATGATTTTTAACCAATCAGTGCGTATATTTTCTTAGGACTGTTTTGTAAACTTTTATACTGCACAGGACTGTAAGAGATATATACAACATCCACAATTTGCAAATGCTGATTTAACCCATCCTCTCCTGGCAAATAATAGTAATAAATACCAGTAGCAAATACTTACGCCCTATCAGCCTCTCGTATTGCATCACTCAATGCTCTTCTCTCTTCTCGTAGAGACTCCCTAGGGAACAACAAGCAATGCACTTAATAGGGAAAGGAGGGGGTTTCTTGGGGTAATAGAGAGGGGTGAGACGACAACCAGGCCAGGGTGTTGACAGAATTGATAATTTCTGCAAGGGATGGTCGATCTTACAAGCGAAGGTCTTGGGGGTCATTTCAATGCCTCCTTTGGTGCTATACATGATATCACAATTGTCTGTTCTTGAGACAGACACAGACTTGCCTCACCCTTTGAATTTCAAACCTTTTCCTCACCTCAACAAGAAGCAAATTCTGTCTAATCCTAGTTTAATACTCCAGATCTACCATGGCACTTACGTCTAGGACAGCACGCTAGCCTCTTTACAAGAAGCATCACAAAGTGTCATTTTCACATTACTTCATATTTGACATAATTATTGTGTTTTGGTCATTAGGAGAACGCATCTCACTAGTGTGCAATCCTGGACCAGGTTGTTCAAAGCCTGTCAAGCTAACCCAGGATTGGCTATAATTTTGACTAGAGTTTTGTCACTTTGCAATTGAGGACATCTACTTAATAGCTTCTTGCTATTACAAACAGTCCTTTCAATTCCAAGCTCACACATTTTGCCCATATCAAAATTTTTTCCCATCTCATCCTATATTTCGTGCAATGAACTGGGCGAAAAATTTTTTTGATTTGAATTAAAAGCGATTTTTTAAATGAAGTTTTAAAACCCTGAAAATCCTATTTTATTGCGGTCTATCCGTGCTGCTGATCACATCATTGACATGCTCAGAGTTGTGACATGTGGAACATCAGGAACATGTGACTTAGGCTTGACTTATCTCGCTTGTTTTACCTCTGTAAATTTAGCTTCGTAGTCCACGCAAAATGCTCCTTTCCAGCATTTTGTATGAACTACTAGGTAAAACAAGCGAGATGAGTCTATTCTAAAGTCACATGTTCCGTAATCTACGTCACAACTCATTCCAAACCAAAAGAAGACTGGTGTGAATGGTGCACCAAAATGGCAGCAAATTTGAATGTTTTTAAAACTTCTAAAAAAGATAGCATTTTATCCAAATCAATTTTTTTTTCACAGAAGTTCATTGGGTGATATATAGAATCAGATAAGAAAATAAAAATTTTGATGATATGGGCACTACAAAACTTCTTAATCTGAACACTGTGTGGGTTTCAATGGGTTGCATTGATGTTAATACACTCAACAACAAAATTGGTAAATGAATGAAATTTCAACTGGGGGAACTGGGGGAAAATATTTTAGCATAAAAAAATTAAACCTACCTGAGAACATCCAAAGAATCTACACTTTCATTATCAGAGTCTTCTGACTGCAAGGCAATTGGAAAATTACAGTCAGCAGCTAATTTCAGAATCTGTGAGATTGTCTCATAACTCTGCATACTGGCAAAGCAGTCCATCAGGCCAAGGCTAACCAGTATTTCCAGTTTCTGTTGTGTGAAGCGACAAGAAGTAATTCTAATCCCCCAGATGTGATGCTAGTCAATGATAGGGTTACCCCCAGGATAAATTCGCTGGTGCCCATTTATACACCTCAATAGGTAGTCAAGAGGGACTGTGAGAGAAGAACTTGTCTTGCCCAAGATCCCGAGCCACTTTACACCACTATATTCTCAGATCACACTGTGTAGAAGTCAGTAAGGCGAACAAATACCTTGAGCTTAAAAACAAAATTAAGGTAAGTATATTCATTTGAATTTTACACTCACAAACTTCCTGGGGCTTTTCCCTTCAATAACCTTTTCCACTCGCTGTTGGATACGGTCTGATGCTCCAAGAGCAGCCCTCAGATTGGGTGAATATCTACTCTTATAGCGCAGAACTGGGTCACTGAAGTTTTTCCAGGAATTTGTTGAGATGTTGAGGTCGTCTAGTGCATAACTCAGACTTCGAGATGGACTGGATGGCCGATAAGACTGGGACAGAGACATAGGAGCTGTGGCTGAGCGAGAGTGGGCTCTGTGGCGAGTTGTTGAAGTTGACGGAAAATCTTCGGAGTATTTCCAAGCTATGTAACAGAAGAACAATCTATTATGGATTTTTAGCCCCAATGTTTATGGATCTACATCATATAAATCAGCTCATCTATGGGATAAGATCAAGTTCTAATGTTCAGAGGACTTAAGGCTGGCTTTCACTAGGAACAGAGTCACAGTGCTGTCGTAGTTAGAGTCATAAGAACGCTTAAACAGTCAGTTTACACAAAGGAAATGGTTGCGAGAACTGGTCCAAGGAACAGTTCACATGAAGCCTTTTGAGGAACAAGTCACAGGGAGTTGTCCGAACAATTCGAACTGGTTTGAATTTTTGGGACTAGTCATCACATTTTAGTCCATTCAAGTAGATTTTGAACAAAAATGGCCAGTTTACATGAAAGGACTTGTCCCGGCGACTTGTTGCAGGGACTATTCCCCTTGTTTGTACTGACCTTAATGATTGGGTGGAATCAATAAAAATAATGGGGTCATAAGTGGATCTATAGAGTGACTCAACCAAAAATTACCCTGGCAGAGTGGGAAGATTAAAAAGTTTCAATTTCTTTTTTATATCCCTTGCAAGACTTTTAGCTTATGATCTATTGAAAACTAGTTGTCAGATTTGGAAGTAAAAGTGGAAAAACCAACCAATCAAAATTAAAGGTGATTGTGATTGGTTCATTTTTCTACTTCTCCTTCTGTCTCTGCGCATGCAAAATTTGTAGTTTTCACTAGATCATAAGCAACAGAGTCAAAAGAGAATCAATACTCTGCTTTGGAATCCACTGCTTTGATTTTCACTCCACCGCCTCATTACAACTCTTACTATGACTCCTTTGCTAGTTGCTGGTTCTTCATCCTGGGGGAACTGCCATATTAAACAGTCGGGGATGCCCTCCAGAAAATTTGAATTGAACCACTAAAGGAGACCAACCTGGGTGTAACTTGAGCTTTTTATTATAATTATTATCATTATCATCATCATCATCATCATCATCATCATCATCATCATCATCATCATTTGTCCTCAACATGTGTTAAGTGAGACCAAAATCCTTGATTTACACATCTAGGCAAGGAGACAAGTGTCCCTGACCCCCTGGGAGCCTCTCTCCCCAAGGTTCAATATCGTGAGTTGACTTGGAGTATTAAATTTACTCCCCCTTGGGAAGTCATATGCTAGTCTGTGAAGGGTTTGTAAGGCATAATAACCCTGATAATTTACTCTTTTCCCTTGCCCATGAACACAACATGACGACCCCTGGCTACGGTTCGAAGCCACCCAACTAATTTACATGTGCTACTCAAATAAAACAACTATGAATGCAACCAAAGCTCAACAGAAAATTTCATATTTTGACAATATGCAGTGCAGACTAAAAATATAGGCCCTAATAGTTTCCAAATGCAATGATACTGTTACATTTAAATTTGGAAATACAGTTGACTATAAAAATCAGGGGAAAAATGGAACAACAATTTTGTTGTCATGTTGGCACCATTATCAAGTGAAGAATGCAACAGAAAAGATAATTCATATTTAAAGTAAATGAAAGTTTTTTCTATTGCATTCTTCAAGTAATAATGCCATTAAGGTGTTCCATCATTCTGTTTCTCCCGATTTTTAAAATGATGCCATTAATGCATTACGTTAAGACTTGGAGTGTGGGCACTACAAACACAGTATATACCTGGTAATGGAAGCACGCTGGATGTCCCAAGTCTAGATGGTGAAGTTGATCGTGGCCTCCTGATGGGTGACTTGGATCTTGTCCTTCGTGGCTTTGGACGAGCAAAAGAACTAAAGTCACGATTTTCCAACAAACTGTTATCCTTGTGCCGCACAAGAAATGGTTTCTTGTGATTCACAACAGTATCATCAGGTCTAGGAGCACTGGTGAGTTTGCGACGTGATGGAGAGGGAGAGCGTGACCTGTGTTTAGAGCCTGAGGGACTGATTGACCGGCGACTGGTGCTAAATGTGCTGTTTGTCAGGAGATCATCAACACCAGAATCCTAGAAGTAACAGCTTCTGTTTAGTGTTGTTCTGTCGCTGTTGTTTTTGCTGTGCGGAGCCTGCTTTTGGCCAAAGATTTGCACTGATGGATGTTTGTCAAGAGTATCTCAGGGTTCAAGTGAGGGTGCATTCCTTTGGGATGAACTGGATCAGGATCAATGTTCCAAGATCAGTCAAATCATGGTATATCAAAGCAAACTGATTCCTCAGTTCCTTTGATGCACCATGATCTGAGTGATCACAACTGGACTGTTGCTACTTTGTTCTAATCATCACAAAGAAATGCACACTAAGTGTTTCAAATTTGTAACGACTGGGCTAAGGCTACATCACAAATTCACAAGGAACTTGCAATAAAAATATTAAACTTTTTCGCCAGGTGAATTTTTGATGTCTCAGCACAAACCATTCATATCAACTCATTTTGATGATCTCACAAGTTGTCATTAAAGGAGTGAACTTCAAGGGAACTGCTTGTTTACAAAGGCATAGCCTTTTCTATGTGATAAATGCATTGAAAACAATACATTATGTAACTCTTTGCAGTCTGATTTGGTACTGTGCAGATCTTGCATATTTTAACCCCAGTTGACCACATTGCAACGACTCATTTTTGACTCATCATTGATTTTATGCTAAAAATTTATAATGAGATTCAACAAGCACTGCAGGGTGACAGTGAATTTAATAGCTGGTGAGACCAAATATCTTTCTATAGCCAGAGTAAAATTAATGGAATATTGAGAGTCGAGGAGAGTCAACAATTGACCAAACTCTTGCCAAGTCAACCAAGCACCAACCCTCATTTATCTTGGGCATTCCACGTGGGATCTTGCCAAAAACTGGTAGAATCCTAGGAAGGATGAATGCGGATACTGGCTATAGTAGGAATGGCAGGATCTAGCCTCCACTTTTCACTTGGGAGGGATTTCACACATTATTTCAAAACTTTGTGTTGGAAATATTAAAGGTCTGACCCACTCAATCTTCTAGTCACTTGTAAGAAGACATAACAGGATAATATTGGACAATGTGGAGTGATAGCTATAGGTGCCAAAACACATGCATTTAAATCATAGTGATCAACCAACACAATGTGAACTAGCTTCTAAACAGCCATTTAGGCAAGAGATTGACAGAAAGGAAAATGAGCTGGTAATGTGTCACCGGTCAAAGGCTCTATGGTGCAACTTAAGAAGAACTGTGTTTAGATATACATTTGCCACGCTGCTCCCTGACCATCATATGTCCAGTTGAGTGCAACCAACTTTCAAGAGAAGCTGTTTTAAGCTACCTTATTTAAGTGCTTTACTGTTTAAAGACCCAGTATTACCCATTAAGCATTGCACTCTGCGATTTCTTGGCGGCCATTTTTGTGATGTTGAAAATTCACCAGAATAGAACTTGTAAACAATACATGTAGATGCCTTGCTCCCATAAACGCCACAGTAACAACAGCAGTGCAAGAAGCATAATGACCAATACTGGGCCTTCAAGTAGTGAAGTGAAATTAAGTTTATGTGTTATTCAAATTTATAACACTACAAAATAATATGTCAATAATTGTATAATGCTGACAGAGATTTCAGTTTTGACACTGACACAAGTCTGATAGTAAAAATCTAAAGTTATTTTTTACGTAACACCAAATTCAGGGTTGTGAAAAAAGATTAATTTGACTGTGTACTAGCAAAGAAACAAATCAGAGGTGCACAGTAGACACATGAATTTCTGTTGTGAGGGAGGAGGCACAGATAAATTAACTAGGGGGTGGGGTAATATAAGTGAAAAACCCAAAGGAGGGGAAGGAGGGTGGGTAGAGGGATTCAAAAGGTCACATGAACCACACAGGAGGAAAAGGAACGATTTTTTGAAGCCATTCTGTAGAATGTGTAAGATGCAATGCAAAAAGAGCCAACAGGCAGAAGTGGGAAGTAGAGTATGAATAAGAGAAGTGGGAAGTTCACAGATTCCCTAATGAAGGGCTGGTTTTCACTAGTGCACATTAAAACATATTAAGCAACACATACAGATGCAGGGGAGTGCTGGTAGGTAGAAACTATTGTTGAGGCTGCATCCCAGGTGGGGTATATATTTGCAGTATACATGATTGAGGGAGGGGGTGCTGATGCATTTTTGGGGGGTTGAAAATTTACACCCTCTGTGTTTTTGGGGTCAAAAGATCTCACAAATGTTTTTATAAGCCTTAACAAATATGAAATCAATATATTTGATGCATTTGAAGACTGATTAACTCAGTATAGAGGTATCTAATGTATCTTGTATTTTTGGGGTTGGCATTCTAAGGCTCCACTGTACTCCCTGCCCCATCATGTATACTGCGAGTACCCCCTGAGGTCTATGTATGTCCGCTTACACTTATATATGCACTAAAGAACACCAGCCTTAACCGCTGACTGTGTATTAAAGTTGAATCCTGATTTCTTGAGTCTCCAAGGGAACAGAAATTGGTTTGAAAAATCAGGTACTTTGAGAAATTGTGGTAAAATTACAGTATTTCGCTAAGTAAAGGGAAAGGACTTTTGGATTGAATTTATAAAGGAGGTTTGAAAAATCAAGGGTTCAAGAAATCAGGATTCCACTATTCAGTAGTGTGTTTTTTTCAAGTCTATCGACGATGTGCATGAAACTAAATGGAAGGGTTGCTATTCCTAGCTGGATACAAAAATAAAATTACTACTTACAGAAGATAAATAGTCCATAGGGTCTGGGACCTCTTTGATGGTCGTCTTTGTGGAAAACTCTAACCTCAATGGTTGACCCTGTAGAATAAAATTCCCCTTATTACCAAGCATGATAAATTTATGGTTTCAGGTTCCTTATCTTCCTTAATCTTTTGCACGCTTGTTCTTTCTTGGTACAGTGAGAGAAGGACCAAGCATGTATGAATGATCAAGAGACAAATATTTCTGATAAGAAAATTGAATCCTCACTCTCTAGCAAACTTACCGGTAATCATGATCTTTATATTCAAGTACAGTGTTCTTTGAGCACTTCATATGGTAAAATCATTGATAAGGAAGGGCTTGCTATTAGCAGACAGTTGACACTCTAATTGCAACAAGGGTCAGAAAAGAGGAGCTTAAAATGGCAGTTTTTACATGTATTTTCCTTTCAAACTGCAAACATTATTTGGGTGAGAACTTAAGTTTTGACATGAAATGTCTTGGGGCTGGCATGGGACAGGAAAATGTTTGAAATATAATTTGGAAATCCTTGGAAATCCTAAAAAAATTAAACAACTTCCGAGTTAGAACAGAGAGAGAGAAAGGGGGGGGGGGGCCGGGGAAGGGAAGTTTGTGGATTGACATCTGATATATTTGGGTTGTCTGTGAATATTCTGGGACTCCTGGGATGAAATAATTTCTCATACCTGTGACTCAAAAAAAGCTTACATTGAATACACAAATGGCGCCAATATAGCTTAAAATCAACAAACAACTTATTAAATACATAAATTACTCACTGTTATTCTAATAGGGTTAAAAAGAGATGTTTTGAAAAGGGTCACTTCACGCCCAGACCCTGGATAAGGTGGCACAGCTGGATACAAGAAGTCTCGCGCATTGTTGGCGTAGTGACCAATGACATACCCATCTGCAAAGAGAAATAGCATGCAGTCATGTAAATAGCGATGTTCATTTCCAAAACATTTAATTCAGTGCCACGTGAAATGAATTGCAGAAAATTAAATACCTGGTAAGTTTTATTTTATATGTTATTTTTATTAATATCTTTTGTAAGGTGCAGTTGAATATTTTCTATATAGAAACTGTCTGGTGTAAATTATTAATTAATTATCATAACAAAAAGGTAAAACTTCTGGGCTTTTGTTTTTCACAGAGCTGTTTCATTTCAGGGGGTAAATTGTTAGGTTTGCTAATTTATATTTCTGGTGCAAAATTTGCTTTCCAAAGCAATTTTTCACAATTGACAAAATTCACAAAGGGTTCTGCAAATTAGGACCTGTTGCCTTGATAAACTAACAAATTCTCAAGACCAATTTTCAGAGGAAAAATGCAAAGTAGTAGGGAGAAAACGACAATTTATTAAGCTTGCATCAATCAACTAACTAAAGAGGTCACGCAGTCATCAAAAATGATGTTTTGATATTCGCTGTGTCTATATGCCCAGCAGCTGGGCAAGATCTTAAATGGACTAAATGCCTGGCAGTCAGAAATTTTCACAGAATTTCCACTGAAAGATTCTTTCAGACTTCTTGATGGTATTTGATGTTTCTTTAAAATTGCAGAGCGATTCCAAAATTTACATTCGTTTGCAAGATGATGAAATAACAGAGCTTGTGCATACTATAAAATCACAAAATTAATATGGTCTTTATCTGACTTCCGGTCACAGTCTTGAATTGACTAAACCTATTGATTTAGCAGAAATATCAAGCGATCCTAAAAGGTATTTTGGTTTTACATTCGATGAATTTACCGAGCTTGTGTATACTGTAAAAACCATTCGTGAGACTGCTGGTCACGGTCTAAAACAGACTAAATGCCCGGCAGTCAAATTGAGCAATTTTATGGTACACATAAGCTCGGAAAATTTGTGGAATGTAAAACCGAAATACTTTTTAGGATTGCTTGACATTTCTAAAGAAACACCAAATACTTTCAATAGGTTGGTTTAAGGATTTCAGTCGGAATTCAGTGAATATTTCTGACTGCCAGGTATTCAGTGCTCCAAGCTCACTTTTTCAAATGGTTGCCTTTTGGCGACCTTTAACTGTAAAATGGTTGCCATCACCTGACTTTTGCCAGAATTTTGGTCGCCAAAAATGTTTCCACTTGCCATGGCGACCAAAATGGTCACAGCTTGAAGCGCTAGTATTTAGTCTATTGGACACCGTGACCGGCAGTCGATAAAGACCATATTTGTGATTTTATGATATGTACAAGCTTGCAGAATTCATCCGCTACAAATCCATAAGTTTTAGAATCGCTTGGCTATTCCAAACAAACATTGCATCTTCTCGTTGGGTTCAAGAGAAGCTTTCTGTAGCAATTCGTTAAATATCTCTAACTGCTAATGTAAGCGTAAATTTTCTAATTAAGTGTGAAGCACAAGCCGATTTTATAGTATGTAGAAGCTTGTTTATTTCGTCATCTTGCAAACAAACATAATTTTTGGAATCGCTCTACATTCCTAAAGAAACATCAAATACCATCAAGAAGTTTGAAAGAACCTTTCAGTTGAAATTCTATGAAAATTTCTGACTGTCGGGCATTTAGTCCATTGAAGACCTTACCCGGCTGCCAGGCATTTAGACACAGAATTTGATATTTCTTGACCAAACAAACTTTGAGTTACTCATAAATTATGCAAAAGTTCTAGAGACTTTTTCCAATGCAAGCAGAGAGAGTTTATTTTCCAAACAACCTACAAGTTAAAAATTTAGAGTCAAGAATATTGACAGAAACTATATTTATGTTTCTGACATGTGTAACTTTGTTCTGTTGCATAGTAAATGGTCTGTTCTGTTGACAAACACATTGGTGACATTTCAGAAGAAATTACTCAGAACTTAAGCAATAAAAATAGTTTCAAGAAAGCTCATATAGTGAATGTTGATCCTTAAATTTAACTGGTTAACGTACACAGCCGCAATAACAATAGAATGTGTTGTAGTAAATTGTCAAAACATAAAACAAACACTTTTAATTGAGTGCAACATTTTGCATTGACACTAAAATCATTGACATCTAAGTGGCGAATTTTAATGATAAATCGTATCTTAACGAAAAAGAGAAAGAAATCAGCTGCAAAAATTAGAAGTATAAACTGTGGACAAATAACTTGGTACATGCCTTGGAATGCGAAAATGAAAATCCTGCAAACAGAAATTACATTAGTGAGTGCTATGATGTTGTTTTAGTAGCCAGTTTTGTGTGGCTTTGGTCGAGACAAAAAGTTATTACAGATTGTAATCAAAGTGTTGGAGCCAAGGTTAAATACCACTGCAAGGTACCAGAACTTAGATGTCACAGATGAACACAATTAGTAAGCTTGCAGTACTTGCAGTAGTTGCAGAGCATCGAGACGGTGAGAAAATATAACTGCATTAGCACGAGCTTACGGTAATTCAGTAATCGCCACAAATAAAAGGAAAATACTTGCGTTTTATAAATGTCGTCGGTACAGTAATAATGTAAACATAATTTTCCCACCTATTGAAGAGAAGTTTCGGGTTGATTGAGTACAGCTGATAGGAAATGTAAACAGATTACCGACTACGTGTTATGTGTGAGCAAATTCCGACCTTCTCGTCTCTTGTTAAGTCTTGAGACCAAGTGATTTAAAAGTCCTTACAATTATACTGAGATCCTTACCTGAAATATAGTCATCGTGCTGTCTCAATTCCACCAATACGTCTTCACCTAAAGTTTCAATAACACGTACCCTTTTAGATTTCACTATCAACACGACCAACAAACATGGCCGAATTCTTCGATCGAATTACATTACATCAACGCTTTCAGAACTTGTTAGCTTACCTTTTAGGTGAACAGTGACATACGCTGGGTCTTGGCAGCTTTTGAAAACCTTGATATTAAAAGAAACAAGGCATACTATGAACTTTTAAAACGAAAACAACTCTGTGGAAAAAACTCACGACGAAATTACTTGTATGTAGCTTACCCGTTCGAATCGCAGACGTTCGTGGAAGAACAACGGAAAAGTTGGGGCTACGGACTTCGTGTTAACTTCTAAACCCATGCAGTTTACTTTGAGATAAACATAGCCGTAATCTCGTAGAAATGTTCCCGGGCATGTAACCTGAAAAGCGAACAAAAGCAGAAAGATCGCTGATTTCGGTCGACCAGAAGCATACGTCTGGCGTCGTTAGCAACGGCAAAAGATTCTGCAAAAATTCCTCCGGTAAACGGCCTAAAGGACTTACCGTATGGATGTCTAATTCTACTACGACTTTCATCGCTTTGCGAGGCATTGTATTCTTAAGAGAATTCGAAAATCCTACCAGGCGATTCTACACGATCGAAGGGAGAACGTACTACACGAAAGCGATCAAACCGGACCACAGATTTATCCGCATGATGGAGCGCGTCACCGCGGGTAGACGCGAGATTTAGTAAATAGACGATGGCCAATCACAGTGCAGAAGTTAATAAATTAATTAATTGAATACATTTACGGAAAATGACAATTCTTGCGGCATTTGTGACGTCATTGAGATGACGGGCCCTGACATATGACGAAAAACAGAGAGGGGGATTGGGGTAGGAAGGATGAACAAAAAACCTTTAAACTTGTACCGTTGCAGTTATGTCCTATATGGCAGACATGTCGCCTGACGAAATATAAAAACAGTAGCCTCCATTTGGCGCGAAAATATGCTAGGATGTTTGTCCGCGGACATTTATTTATTTATTTATTTATTTATACCAAGATAATAAACAACATCATCATAAGGATAGGATGACAAGGATAGTCTACAAAAGAGTCATAGACCCCATCCAAAAGCAGACCACCTAAAAATATATGTTTAGCAATTATTGAATGAGGCTGAGTAGGATATGAGGAATTCTACAGATCTCGTAGGGTGTTATCCACCTCGGCCTTCGGCCTCTGTGGATCTTCATATCCTACGAAGCCGAATTCAATAATTGCTTTATTATTCATTCAAAATATTTCCCCGTTCTTAAAGGAGTTCCGCCATTTCGCTCTTTGTTTTTACCACAGGCATCCCAAACTCACGATTCGAGGAATCGATCAAATATTAATGATTTATGTACGCGTATCGAGCGAGACGTGACTGACTTAAGTGCGCGGTGTTGTGTTACACATTGGCCCGTTGAGAATTTGAGCGCTCTAGGCATTGTATGGCATTTATAATAACGAAGGATAAAATCGCGCAATGAAATAAAGTGTTACTTTTTTGAATGAAATTAAGTAAATAAACTCACCTTGCCTGATTTCTGTTGTCCTTTTGGCCTATTTCGTCGTTTTTGGGCGGTTTTCAGGTGTTTGTCGTAGCAAACGTCACGTCTCGAATCGTGAGTTTGGGCTGCCTGTGGTTTTTGCGCTCGCCAAAAGTAACACAACCTTGTCTCCCCAAAAAAGATAATAAAAAACCCCACAACCTTGTCCCCAGGTTTTCTCGGTCAACGGCTATCAAAGGCTTTGGAACATGTTTGGAGTTTTGACGTCATCGGTTCAATAATTTGCAGCGGGCTGCACTTTTGACGTCATTGATTCAATATGGCGAAGATTCTTTCCAAATTTATTTGGTAATCAGCAGCTGGTTATGGTGAATTATGCGTGTGGTTTTAACCAATCAGAAACGCGGAAATATTTTGAATGAATAATAAATATAAATATACTACGAAAACGTTAAATAAGAAAATAAATAAATATCGTTAAAACTAGAATCATATAAAAAATTGAAGATTTAGTCATATCTTGACAGCAAGAAGTCCCTTGCACCCTTCTTAAAATTAGAGATGTTAGATATCTGACGTACTATCAATGCATGTCCACGATCCTATTAAAGAAACTGCTTTTAAAAGTGGTTGTTCTAGCGAAGTTCTTCTTGAGTCTAAGTTCATCCCTACCCCTAAGGTGGAAACTATTAGAATCAGTTTAAAATTGAATATATGTAGATATGTCTATACTTATGTACTCATTAATATGTAATCATTTATATGTTTTTAGACTTTTTATTTTCTAGAGGATCCTCCTGAAAACCACCACTAGGTGATTGGAGGTCTCCTCCTAAAATATTAGTTTATTATTATTATTATTATTATTATTATTATTATTATACAGGAATAAAACATCAAACAAAAAGCGTCTGTCCTCCAAGGACAACAAATTTGATTGTTATCTGCGCGTATCGTAATCATCTGTCTTTAGAATAAATTTAGGGGCTCTCCTCTGAATTTTTTCTAACTTATTTTTCTAACTTACTTGATATTTAATTTTTTTTCATAAGTGTATTTTATTATAGTGTCCCCAATTAGTCTCTTCAGGCTAAATACATCGACACTTAAATAAAGGTTTTACTTACTTACTTATATTCCTAGCAGATTGAGGTGACCATACGACAGTACAGTATTCAAGTTGAGATCTTACCAATGCACAGAACAATATTCTCAGGGTAAGGATGTCCTTCATACCCTTACATGTCCTTTTGACAAGACCAAGGATCTTGTTAGCTTTACTAGTTATTTTATAAACATGGGCATTCCAGGACAACTTCCTACTGGTAATTACGCCAAGGTCAGAAAATTCAAAAGCTTCCTCTAGGGTGTGATTGTTTATTTGTAGGTCAGAATGAAAAGGTGTTTTCTTCTTCGTGATACTCATCAGCTTACATTTTTTTATATTAAAGTCCATTAGATTTTGTTGGCTCCATAAATACAAATTATCCAGATCTGATTGAAACGAAGGGTAGTCAGATGGCAAGTTATCACTCTGGATGTTTTGCAGTCATCTGCATGCAATGCAATTGTGTTTCCAGGCATGCAATGCAATTGTGTTTCCATCTGCATACAATGCAATTGTGTTCCGAGAAGAAGGAGGAACACGAGGAAAACTGTGAACTTCGAGGAACAGATTATGTCCAAGGAAAAATATCAGAGCATATTTTCGTCCCAAATGGAGGCTATCGTGTTTAGTATCCTTCAAATCATTTTCGCAACGGCGCAGTTTTGAAAATTGGGGTATATAACAACTAACCCCAACCGCGCGGACGAGAGCCTTTCTTTCTCTTGGAAGCGCAAGGCCTGCCGGGAGAGCGCTTGTAAACATTTACAACCACGTCTGTTTGAAAACAACAGTCTATTTTGGAACGATCTTCATGTCAAATTCTGTGATCATTTCGATAGTTTATTAATTATTACCTGCAGCTATCAATGACCACCCTCATTTAAGCGAGGATGTGAACAAGATGGGGGTAGGTCGAGGGTTGAAGCGGTTGGATCTTCAATTGGAAGGTTTGAGAAATCTGAGCTTGGCTGTAGTCCTTGGTTTTCTGGACTTTTGTCATGTTTTCTTTTTATTTGCAAACACATTGTAAAGCGCTATTTGATAGCGATAGAAATAGCGCTATATAAATAAATTGTTATTAAATTATTTTTTCCCTTGAAAACCAACGAACGCCATCATCCATAAGGGCTTTTTACTTATGCCGGGCAAAATCAACAAGTTCTCGTATTTTTCAACGAAGCAAAAAAATTTGCCTCCATAGTTCAATATATCTACTAAGTTTTATAAGAATCCTTTGCAAATGCATAAAACAAGGAATTAAATGTACTGGTCTGATACTAAGGCGGCGAGCTTACATTTCTTTGTAAAAATTGTTAGTTAGATAAATCTGCTCGCAGGGAATTTAGTATGTTGTTGTTAAAGAACTGATGGAAAATCAGATAAATTGAGGAAAGTTGTTTAAAATATGGCTCATACTAACCTCAAAAGTATTTACAGTATCGAAAATACTTTTGTTCTTGGGCCATCGTAATTTGATCAAAAATAAGACACAAACAGCAGTGATAAACATGTTGAACGAAGTATTTAAGTATTTAAGGTCAACAAATGGGACCAATTTCGTTTATTACTATTGTAATTGAGTAGAATGCCAATAAAGCTGTTAAAAAAAAAAAAACAATTTGAAATCCTCGCTACTGGAAAGTCCGCCTTGCAGAGTAAAATTAAGAAAATTATTTTGATCAGTGAGTTGAAACCCTCACTTAATGAAATTATTGGTAGCGAGAAGCTATTTCTTTATTAATTTCTACCAGTAGTATCAACTATCGGTACTATCAATTTTGTCATCGTTTTTTATCTTGTCACCAGTTCCCCTTTTTTAAATGTTCGTAACAGTTATAACCGTTCACTTCTGAAAATGTATGTTGTAGCATACGAAACGTCACATAATACAGAATATTTTTATTAGACCATGCGCTGTCTATGGATAAATTTCTTTTCCTTTAAGTATTTAAGTATTTGCTTAATCTAGGTTCCAGTCCCCTCATCTTTATTATATAAATAACTGTTTTAACTTTCAAAAGTTACTTTACTTTTGAAAATGTATGTAGAGTACATACGAAACGTCAAGTCATAATTAATCAAATGTAAACATTCCCTGAAGAAGTCAGGCCGTGCCTGACGAAATATTGGAAATTATATGCAGTTAACCCCAACCGTACGGTCAGTTCTGAGTTCAGTTCTTCAAGCCTTTGCATTTGCTGATCAGAATCTACTAGGTTCCGGTACTTCTGACTTGTCCGTTGGCCCTTTCTGGAGTTTGAAGTTTTTGTTCAAGTTCAACATGTTTATCACTGCTGTTTGTGTCTTCTTTACAAGTAGTTGAAGAGGCGCTTTGAAGGGAGAATTTGCTGTTTAAGAAAAATTGTAGACGAAAGTCAAAATGTCGAAATTTCTAGAATAACTCCTCTCTTCTAAAAAAAGTAGATCGGAAGTATTTTGAAGGTTTTCCTCATAGACCTCATTCATTTGGCATGATGACAATGGTAACTTCCTATTCAACGTTTCTCTCCCCAGGAATTTTTTTTTCGCGCTTGCTCATGACGTCATACTATCAAACAAACAACACGCAAAGATGGCGACTGACTGGTCTCTGAGACGCTGAGATTTTAGCAATTAATAGAGTTCGTTGCGGCTTCATCGCTTGGAAAAGATACCTTGAGGATGCAAAACGCTCCTCAGATACTACCTAGAGAGTTAGTACTTTGGAGAATGTGATATTCTTTGAGATAGCTTTGAATTTTTGCACGAGCGTACACATTTTGTTTCGGAAGTCTTCAAGCGGTCGGGTTTGATCGAAGAGCTTCATCAACAACGGAATAAAAGGGGCAGCATGTTTCGTTTTCATCCGTAAGGAAACGTCTTTCGTCGAAGGAAACTGTGGAAATTGTAACAGCAAGGACTGGAAAATGGATAAAATAGACAAGCAAGAGCGACTTGAGAGAACAGCATCCATGGCTTATAATAAGGGTTTGATTAATAACCCCGGTGAAAATAATTGTTTTCTCAACTCAGCCGTACAGGTAAGGACCACATTTTGTTTACAGCAAAGTGTTCGATGGCTTATTAGTATTTAAAGGAATCTTACTGTTTTCTGCTTCAAACATGACGCGGTTTTTTTTAGCGTTAATGTCTCTCAGATTATGCTTTCACAGAACAATTAGAATCGAAGGTTAAAAGCGTCATTTTTGTCGCATTAAAACCAGTGCTGCAACAAGCGAATTAAGTGAACGCTAAATGCACTCACAGTGGGGTGTCGTAGCGCTGATATTAAGAGCTGGTTATTCTCAAACCTAAAGTTCAAAATTCACGTTTAACAACATATTTCGTGTATCGATTCTTGATTTCACTCAGATATTGATTTAGCGTACAAAGAACTTAGATCTCATTCGATTATTGTAAGTGAAGTACTATCGTATGATCTTGGATTTCTGAGCTGCTGCGTTCGTAAAACTCAACAAACGTTAAAAGTTAGGTAATTTAAAGGTATTCAATCACTTTGCCAGCAAAAGATGCGGTTGTAGAAATTCATTGGAATGTTGACTTAGACATCGCTTTTCTTTTGACGTAGAGCTTTCGATGAAGCGTGTACCGTAAATGTTTTGTGTTATGGATAATTAGAAAGATTCTTATTCAAACACAATGGAATCATAAGGTATTAGGTCGTAACCCTGTGCAAAACTTTTTGATGTCACAATGAACAATTTAATGCAAATATGTATATATTTATTTTCATATCATTAGCTTACAACTTGTAAAATGATCTGATGGATTGTTGGTTTCTGTCTATGAATCATGTCATCTGAATGTTTTTGTATCATGATTGAAGACTAGATAAAAGTTCAAAATGTACCTGATTTAAAACAACCATGGTGGGTTTTCACACCCCATGAACAAATAAGGGAAAAATCTGCTTGAACCACTTAAGCCGTTCCTTAACTGCCTGTCATACTTGATACTTCCTTCACTTGACATCCAGTTGATGCTGTTGTTTTAGTTCAAACACTGCTACCATCTATACCCCAACATAATTTTGTTTTCTTAGCTAATTACATTCATTACCTCTGAAAAATTATAATTATAACAAAATGTTAGGATTCTTGTGACCTGACAATGTTATGATAGCTTATTATTTCGGAGCAACTTTAACTTCTTCTTTGTCAATATCTCTTATGCTACTTGGAGCACTATAACAAATATTGGCCCAAGGAAAATGATTTCAGCCAATTTCACATAGAAAACTGTTTATAAATGGACATTTATATATCTCAGCAATATATAGGTTAAAGAAGAGCTGTTCAATTCATGGGAGGTTGAATATGATATTGCACCTTTAATCTAAGTCGGTTTTTACAAGCACATTTTCCTTCCTGTGCTAGAAAATTTCATTGTGCAATATCAATTTTAATCTTTCTTTACTTTACTTGGTGGGCAAGAGCAGATGATATATTCAACTTGCTAAGATGTTCAACACAATATTCTTGTCCGAATTATTTGCAGATTGAGCATTAACCTGATCTTCATTTTAATTTGACTTTTCTAGACTTGAGTAATATACTAATAATGATAATGCAAATTTTGGTTACCAAATTGGTACAGCTTGAGACCACAAACTTTTGGCAAGGGAGCACTGTGCTTTAGGGACCAGAATGCGACCACAAACTTTTGACAGAGCACCATAGTGCTTGAGGGGCCAGAACTTTTGATAAAGGAGCTTTAATTAGTGCTTGAAGTGCCACAAATTCAGTGACTGTTAAGCCGTAATAGTCAGGGAAATGTTTTTTTATTGCCCCGCAGGGTTTTGGCCCAGAAGCCAAAACCCGAAGAGGCACCCCAGGGTGCCCCGCGTATATACATACAAGTAATCCAAGGAATTTGAAGAAAGTAAGAAATGTGTTGGTAGTAGGGTAAGTTTTCTCGATTTGATGAAACTAGACACGCACAGTGGTCTTTGGTAATGGTGTCAGTTACATGTAATTAGGTCGGGTTTCGCCATCTTCGAGAGGCATTTCAAGGTCAAAAATACACTCTAATTACAACATGGCGTGATGAAATAAATTCGCTTTGACCTCCCCAAGAAACACTTCCAAATAAAACTCCACTCTTTCCTTTTCGATATTCTTAAGTAGCATGATGACTATATTGATATTTCCCAAATTACCTCTGCCCTAAAAATGTGCAATTGAACTTGAGTTCTTCATTATGTTAACGTTTTAATGATTTAATAATTTGGTACATTCTGTTTAAAAATTATGTAAGTCTCCTATTGTAAATTTATTATTAATTTTTAAATTTACTATTCTTTTTTCAATTTCATTTTTTTCCTTTGTATGACTGTTCCGCCCAGACTAGCAGTGCTATTTGCGGAACAGTCTTTCTTGTGCCAGATTTATACTATACTATAAATAAAGTTGTTGTTGTTGTTGTTGCTGATCTAAAACAAATATAAAATGCTTTCAAAGATCCTGAAGAGAAAAACAGCTCAGAGGGTATAGTAGGAAATTCTGAAGTATACTAGAAATTCAAGGCCAGTGTGGTTTAGTTGCAACTAACATGATAGCTAAATACCCTTCCAATCGTCAGTTTTACGTTTGGCATCTCTTTTATTTTTTCGTTTTTACTGAGTAATCTTACGTGGTGTAGAGCCCATGTGACGGCTGGATGACTGGCAGGGATCCAAATGTGAATGTGGCGTTTTGTGCACTTGACTCTAATTTGCATATATGGCTACTGTAACGCAATACTTCTGTTTACATCTCGGAAAGAATCTCGTCTTCTGTTCTGCTTTCGGGATACGTTTGCTTGTATATCAATACAAATGATTTGTTTCAGCATCAAACTAGAAACAGAGTGGTTTGATCTTTTTTTCCAGAATGCTTTTCGTGAGAGTATCATGTAAAGAATATCATGTGATAGCGGATGAGAACAGGATGTCTTGGTTAATTTAGTTAACTTAGTTGATTCTTTGGATCGTATTTATGATAAGATGCCTAAGTTACTTGAACAGTATGTGTGATATAGCTAACAAAAAATACAAAAGTTTAGTTGAATTTTATTGTTTTCAATCAGCAGAAATAAAAGAAAGCGGGAGCAGCTTTAGTGATAACTATTACTAGTTGTATTCAAAGTTAAGACACTTAGTGGACATGTGTGCATCTAAAGTTAGGGGAAGTCAGAAAATGTTGTATTGTATGGTACAATAAGCCTAAAGTTACTGACACTAAAAGCGATTCAATTTGTTCTAATGTGAGTCAATATGGGTTAAACAGACTTTGCGGAAATCTGCAGAGTGGAGGCACAAAGGTAGATTCATTTGTATGCAAGACTTGATTTAACACTTGTATAGGTTATCCCTTTTGCAACGTTTTGTGTGACAGATGAGTGCCCCTGTGATAAAAAAATCACTTCTTTTTTTTTCTTGAGATTCTGAAAGTGTGTCTGCTTAACACTTGACTGGCAAAATTCTGACCTTTCATTTTTATCCAAAGGCCGTTTACTTTGAGTGTAAGTTCTGGTTTTCATGATCCGCCATCACTCACGTTCAAACCTGACCGATTTGACCTCAGAGGGTTGGATCCGGGAAAAGTGACGTCAAAGGCTCACCAGCTTAAAATTTCTGCGTGTGAACGCAGCTTATTATGTATGCAAAGTGTGAGTTTAAAAGTGTGAAAGCCCGAAACTCCCGTGCTGCATATTAATTCTGCAGCGTACACATGCATCGCATTCTTAAACTGGTGAGCCTTTGACGTCATTTTCTCCTCGATCCAGCTCTCTCAAGAACTTAAATTTAGTAATGGCAGATCATTAAATAGGAAAGTTCCGGTTAAAATAAACAAGTGCCTTTTTTAAATCAAGGATTAAAACTTGGGTCACTTAGTGTTTAGTTAACATAGTTTTGAAATCCAAAGGAAAAAAATAATCTATTTTTTGTCACAGGGGCACTTTAAGATACAGTAATTATGTTAAAAGCATAGCCTAAATGTAAACACTGAAATACTTCAAAGACATTTTTTCTGCAGGTTTTTAGTGAGTACAGCCATTTCATTAATCTGAAAACCAGCAGAAGGCAATTTTAAGCATTTGCTTTGATAAAACTGGGAGGCGCAGTGGCTTCATAGTTAGTGTGCTCGTCTCCGGGTTGAGCGGTCCTGGTTCGAGCCCTGGCTGGGGACATTGTGTTGTGTTCTTAGGCAAGACAGTTTACTCTCACAGTGCCTCTCTCCACCCAGGTGTATAAATAGGAACTGGCGAGTTTAATGCTGGGGGTAACCCTGCGATGGACTAGCATCCCATCCGGGAGGGGGGGGATGGAGGTAGAAATACTCAGATTAGTCGCTTCATGCTAAGGAAACCGGGATAAGCTCGCGCCTGATGGTCCACTTGGCTTGTCTGCAGACTTTACCTACCTTTCTGATAAAACCTATTCTATAAAAACTTATCCTTTCCATTTTCCTTTATGAAGTAAGCTGAAACAACCTTTTTTCGGCATTGGTTGATGTTATGTAACATGATACTGCACTGAATGATTGGAAGTAGTTCTATTTTTAAATGAGCAGTTTGTTTTAGAGGTAACAACCGGTCTACCAATCTTATGTTTTTTTTTGTGATACAGAAGACACTCAGGAGTTGGTTTTGTCTACATGTAACAAGCTTTTTGATAGAAGTAGACAGTACCGCTCAGATATATGTTGTAGGTCAATTTGTTCCTTAGGACAATTTGTCTCCAACCTAGGCGAATTTGTTTCAACCTAGGTAAATTTATTCCAACCTAGGTCAATTTGTTTAAACTTAGGTCAATTTCTTCCAACCTAGGTCAATTTGTCTGTGGTTCAAGGCTCCCAAGATAAGCATTGAGATAAAAAGAATACAGGTTGGGATGTTGGGAGAGCAGGGAGGGAATAGTAGGTGAGGTAGGTAGAGTGGAGATGAAGAGAAGAAGGAGGATGAAAAGAAGATCGAAGGTGTGAAAAATATTTTTTGTTTGCCACAAAAGCAAAAAAAAAAAAATCAAATTGACCTAGGTTGGAACAAATTGGCCTAGGTTGAAACAAATTGACCTAGGTTGGAAACAAATTGACCTGAGGATCAAATTGACCTGCAACATATACGTTAACCAAAAAATCGTGCATAATATGCGTATACATTTTCCACTGTCAGCTCGTTGCTTTTTTAGACTCTTTCTCTTTCACAACAATGAAGCACAAAGAAAAGCTTTAGTCCTGAATAACAAAGACACATCAGACGTTCATGTATATATATGCGTATAGATATGCATGTATATATATATATAAATTATATGCGCATGTATAGATATGCGTATACACGTATAATCATACGCGTATACTTATACACATATGTGCGTATAATCATATGCATATGTGTGTATAATTATACTCGTATGGGCGTATAAAGCGCGTCTGCGCAGTTAACGTATATCTGAGCGGTACTGTAGGCTTTGTTTATTCTCTATAGAACCACAGACTTAGTTTTAAATAATGATCATTGTAACTCTGTTTCATGCTTATCAGTATACTGTTTCTTCCAGGTACTGTGGCATCTTGATGTGTTTAGAAGAAGCTTCAGGGAGATCAAGGGTCATTACTGCATGGGACAGTCATGTATATTCTGTGCACTGGATTTCATTTTCAAGCAGTTTCAGTACAGTAGAAATGATGCTTTACCTCCAGATGGACTGAGAGTTGCACTGGCTGTCGCATTTAAGGTTAACATTGTTGAACATACTCACTGTTATTAAGTATACCTAAACTGCCGTTTTTAAGCCCTGGGCTCATACAACTTTGTAAGAATCCTCCCCGTTTTGGATGAGCCTATAAATGGAAAGGCTTATTTCTGGGGAGGCATATAAGCAGAATAAAACAAATGCTTTCGAAATGAGTTAAAGCAGTGTTGATGGAAATATTATTTTTGTATACTGTGGTTTTTAATTAAGCTTTAAAACATCATAAAAATCAAATTTATTCCATTTTGAACTGGAGGGGGGCTTATATTCAGAAATAATATTATTTTGTTTACAAGTAGATGGGTCTGTTAACCAGAGGGGCTTACAAGTGGGAGGGCTTTTAAGTGGCAGTTTACAGTATACCCTCCAGAGAAATCTCTCTTACTTCTTGATGAACCATTCTTCCCTGAATGATCTCATTTCTTAACTGGAAAGTCTAGGATAAGTGTAGTTCATATTCATTGGAGGTTCTTTTTTGTTAGTTACTGACCACCACCCCCAAGCTTGCAATATTGATCAAGATCAAGCTGGAGTGTAACACATGGCAACTGGGCTTTAAAGTGCTTAATTTCAAATTATGTTTTGTGAAATTGTTTTTTTTGTTTGAGTAAGATAGCAGTTATTTTTTGAAAGATGCTGAGTACAAAATTAATGTGACATGATTCATTCCTGACAAGAACTGAGGAAATGACCTTGTGTGATAATTCTCCCAACTAATAATTAGATGGGAGAGACTAAAGAGAACTTGCATTGTTTGTATAACAGAACCAGCACAGATTTCAACTGGGAGACATGGATGATGCTGCGGAGTGCTTTGTAAGTATTAGAATTTCTTTTTGTAGATCCCCATGTTATCATTAATTAAAGCAATGTTCCAAAAGTTTACTTACCAACAAGCTTTTGAAGGAGACAAACCCCATAATTTAGCCATATTTGTTTTCATATCTGTTTGATGCTGAAGGGCAACTATTTTGTACAGAGTTTTAGGTGTACTGACTTTTCCTGGTTCTTCCTTTAGGAGAATATTCTGAGTCATATGCATACCCTTGTTGCCAAAAATGAACATGACGATGCCTGCACTGCCAAGCACTGTATATCACACCAGAAGTTTGCTATGCAAATTATTGAGCAGGTATATTTGAATACACATGAAGTATTTTCTGTCTTGATCATGGTGAAATTAACAAATGGTTAATGCCATAGCATGCACTATTGAGTTATGGATGCACACAGCAGGTTGCTAAGCCTGAAGGAAACATTATGATAATAACATTAACAGATTTGGAGCAAAAGAGGTCTTTTTATTGAGCGACATCATATTAGTGCACACATTAGCAGCATACACCCATGGTTAAATAGGTGACAATGAATTAACCAATCAGAGTGCAGGCTTTGCTTTAGTTATGTTACAAAGGAAGTTACATCATAAGTGTATCTTTTGTTAATGATCCAATTGCTTGGTTACTCCCTCAAATTAACTGTACAGGGAGGCTTTGCCCAAAAGGGTTACTATTTTTTCAGGAGGGAGGTGTATCAAAGGATAGGGATTTCCCGGGTACAGAAGGAGTATGAAGAAAATGCCCTTAATAAATTAATGTCTGAAACAAATGGACCTTACAACTGTTACTCAATCCAACATAATTTATAGAAAACAGCAGCAATGTGATTACTGTATGTATGTGAAAATGGTACCAATTTCCAAGAATGATATGGAAGGGTTATCTTTTTCTTTCAAAAATATTAGTTGAAAAGTTAAGACTTTGGACCACAGGGGAGAGCCTACCCACATAAATTTTGTTGTAAACAAACCCCCAGGGTCAAATCTCCTTACTGAACAAAACAAATCGTCATACAATATGTACTTGTATACTGGGTTCTGTGAAGAGCCTTGTAACTCTTGCCCCCCCCACCCCCCCAATTCTTTTGATGAAGCAAATAATCAATTAATTGATTATTTATTAATTGATTTACTTGTTTTTCTTTTACCTGTAGACAATATGTCAGTGTGGTGAGCAGTCAGAGCCTCTCCCATTCTTCCAGCTTGTGCATTATGTTTCTGCATCTGCACTGTGGTATGTTGGTATTCTGTTGTGAAACACCAGCTATGATGTTAGGAGTTTTTTTAAGAAATAGGCCCTGTATAGAGGAAGTTGTTATTGGTATCTCCCACTGTTCTGCAATAGGGGCAGCCACCTGCTTCAAATCTTATTGAAAGTACTGTTGATGTACTACTAAATTCGCAATACTTATGTTAATACTTACATTCTTGTAAAGAGCCAACTGGATTCTCTCTCACCATTTGATATTCTTAAGACTATTATGTTTACTTGGCGTGGCACGCCTAGTGACATGCGTGCCTGTAAATCACACTCCCAGCCAAAAGTAGTTGGGACACTTGAGCTGTATCACGTATCCCCCATCCCCCCTAATCAGTGTTGGAAAATATCACATTTTTCCAAGAAAAAGGAAAAAATCACCTGATTATCAACATTGAAAGTGGGGAGAGGAGAAGTTACTTCGTGTCCCAACTCCTTTGTCTGGGATTGCACCCAGTTGTAGCTAAGAGCATCGACCACTTTAAACGACAATGTTTGAACATTTTGTGGAACAATTTTTTGACCATTTATGCGGGTAAGGAGAACCACCAGGGCTGCTAGTGGAAGTGTTAGATCACATCAATACATTTACTAGAATGTTAGTATGGCTTAAAAATCCCTGTTCTTATCACTACACTGCAAAGACAATTCCTCAGATCAAAAGGGAGGTACATTGAACTGTATCTTTGTGACAAAGTAACAAACCAAACGATCAAAGATGGTATTTAGAGAATCATTGCAAAGAATTCTCAGATTTCCAGATTTGAGTTAGAGCATTTCTGAGGCCCTTGATTTTTTTAGGTACCATTCACTACCCCTTGTTTCTAACTGGTATTTTGTATCCATGGGTGGAGAAAGGCACTGGTAGGAGTAAGGCATCTTAAGTATGATGAACACAACATTGTCAGTGATGCTCGCCAGTTCACTAACTTGGACCATTTTTATTCAAGAGTCACTTCCGAATCTTTTGTGTTATTATACCTCATATTTGTTTATAATGACTTTCGTATTCACGGTCTAAAGATTGATAGTAACGCTGACTGTTTTGTTGTAGTGCTAAGGCAAGGAGTCTGAAGGGATGGGATAACACTCGTCCAATCGAAAACCAGTTTGGAGTTCTGTTGCGCAGGGCAGGACAGGACACAAGGGAATGTCAAGTAAGTCACTGGGAATATACCGGTAGTAGAAAAATGCCAGAACAGCAGATTGAATTTGTTGTGTACTGTTATGTGTCACAAAGTAGAAGCAATTACCCACTGGATGTAAGATGAATAAAGTACAAAGCTCATTGGCAGGGGTTTAATAGTTAACGTTTTCAACAGGAGGGATCTGGTTTTCACAGTGGGCAAAACTACTTAGATTGAACTTCTGTATAAAAAAACTGTCTGCTAGATGGTCAAACAGCTGGCAAACTTGTCAGGTGCTCAGTCCTTAATGAAACCCGGCTGCTTATTGTGATCATCTCTGTGGTTTTGGTCAATCATCTGTTTGATCACAGCATAATGTATGTGTGAGTGTCAGAATTGGTAGTGATTAATAGTATTTCCGTTTTATTTCAGAGTCCAGATTGCAATGATAGAGTTCAGGTGCAACGTTTGCTGCTGAATTGTCCTGATATTGGTAAGCATAGCGAGCTTTACATAAAGCTTTTAATTTCATATAGTCAAGCAAACTGAAATTATTCCTTTTTTTTATAAAGCAATGAATCAGAGATTAAAATTCTAATAATTTTTTAACATGTATCTATTGCAGTAAGTGTTGGTCTAATCTGGGATTCAGAGTCTCCAGATGCAGAACATATAGCAGATGTGTTGCAGTGCATTGGAACAACTCTCAAGCTTTCTGATGTAAGGATTAACTCTACCTAGGGCAGTTTTCAGTATTGTCATGAGTGATGTAAAACCAAAACCAAAGTAATTACTCTAAACAGTCCTAAGAAAGCACGCACACTGATTGGTTAAAAATTGTGTTTGTATAACTTGATAGAGACTCAGAACTAGCGCATGCTGTTGCTGTAGTGATGGCGCAAGCAAAGAGAATTTACATTTTGATAATCCAACTTAACAAGTTGTTTTCCTTTTTATCGTTGTGGTGTTTTCTAAGAAAAATAGAAAACATGTACTCTGTGTTTCTATCGAGTTATACAAACACTCGTGAAAGTTTGGGAGAACTCAAAAAAGCTGTGGAAACACTCGCCTGCGGCTCATGCTTCCACAGCATTTCTCGTTCTCCCAAACTTCCACTCATGTTTGTATAACTCGATAGAAACACGGTACATGTTTTCTATTTCTTAAATAAAAGACACAGTCTAGTGAATCAATCAAAACTTGAAGTAATTTCATGTACATGTAGCTCACCCACAGCAGCCACAACTGGTTTTACTTCTGATTGAATGAAAAAGTGATGCAAGTTTTTTAGCCAATCGTCCAGCGTAGTCAATACAAAACTAATTACTTTTTGGCGTGCAATTGAAAACCAATCTAATGCGTCTCTGTCACGTCTTACTTGCCTTCGCGTAGATCAGTTACGGAATGTCTGGTTAGCACATTAACATTATGTTTATTCAATCATATGTTCACCCTGTATTTTTGGACAGTTTTGTGTAGGCTGATGGAAATGGAAACTTTGTCACTTTATAATCTGGTTAATATAATTTATATGAAGTAGTTAAAAATTTAGGTCTTTGTCTTGCAGTTGTATCATCAAGTTTATGATGAGAGGGCCAAGGATGCTTGTTTACAGCTGGTTGGCATAGTAACATATTATGGCAAGCACTACTCAACATTCTTTTTTCATAGTAAACTACGGACATGGATCTATTTTGATGATGCCCGTGTAAAGGAGGTGAGCAATCCTCCCACTTCAAGGACTAATTACTAATTTAACTTCCCTCTAGTAGCTATTAATTTGTAACAAAGTAAGTGGCCAGGTTTTGATGGATGATGGTGTGATCATATTCATCTTTATAGTTTATCTTGCAATTGGAACTTAGCTTTGCACAACTGGGGAATCATCTGCTTTGGAGAGAAAGTCAATGTTATAGCAATTTTTTTTGGACAATTCTGTCGAACGGTGCAAAAAGGTTAACACTATGTGAAGCACCAATCTGTGAGACAAGGCCAGACCACAACACCCGGGAACTACATGCCCTACTCTTTGAGACAAGTGTGGGTTCTTTAACATCCCCTGCTGACAATGTAATACTGAAGATGCAGGGGATAGGGGCAATGGTTTAAATTTCTTATGGATGTTTCTAGACTACACTTTATGGAACCTGTTGCGGAATGTGAATAAATAAAATGATCCAAAATAGGTTGATAGAGTGGCTAATCCAGTTCAAGAATATTTTAGTGCCCAAGAGAGTAGTTTACTCATGTTGCAGCCTTTAGAAATGGTGACTTCTTGTGGTGAAAATGTACTTCAAACATGGGGAAAAAAATCACTGGTCATCCTGAGTGGGCAGCAGTTTGAAGTTGACATTGTGAAGCTATGCAATATCCTTATTTATTAAATAGCTAGCTCCGTGAGCGGGCAAGATGACCCAAATCGCGCGCTGTGATTGACTACCCGAGCGGGCAAGATGGAGCCATCTTGTCCGCTCGGGAGCCATCTTGCCCGCTCGGGAGCCATCTTGCCTGCTCGGGACTACCCGCTATACCCCGCAAGAAAAATTTCACCGTAAGCCATATAATAAATCCTTTATTGACCAAGTTTGTTCGGTCAAGATGGCTGGATATTGGCCAAGTTCTTTTTTGCGTGTTTATAGACTGAGACGAGACGACCTCACACTTGGTCAATAACCCATATTTAATCGTTACAGTTTTTTCTTTGATTGGTGGATGGAATTAGGAACTTCCAACTGAACTGGTCCTGGTATAAACTATAAATTAAATAAACTATTTACTTGTACTGTAGAGTGGGAAACAGCTCTGGAAATAGAAATGGCATTATCTGAAGGATGAGACTGACATTCATTCTCTTTAACTTCAGATTGGATCTGATTGGATGTTAATGATGGAAAAGTGTCGTCTCTGTCACTATCAGCCTCTACTGCTGCTCTATGCCAACCCTCAGGGCACCCCCATAAATGCTGACACTGGGCCTAAGAGGAAAATCAGCGTCAATGGCACTGCTCATGAAGAATCCACTGAAGGTAACCAGTCAGGTAAACGACCTGGCACCGAAAGAGGCGTAGCTGATGGTATCAGTGATAGTGAAAGGAGCCCTGTCACATCCAAAAAATCCAAATCTCGGTACAAACTGAAAAAAGGAGAGAAGAAATCACCTTTAAACTCTAAGAAAAGCCTCTCTTCTGGGGATTTGACCGCTCCCAACAAGCAGCTGTCACGCTCTCCAAGTAATGCATCAGACTCTGCTGCCAGCAGCCCCAGCAAGGAAAAACATCGGCCGAGCTTCAGGCGGATAGGAAATGCTATTATGAATGCTGTAAACCCTGCGCTGGCAGTATCTCACTTGAAGCAAAGTAAGAAGAAGAGATCTGAGAAATACAGGCGGTCGTCTACAGGATCCAGCGAGTCCAGTGGCGACCATGATCTGATAGATTTTAAGTAAGTTAAATTGTGCACTGAAGGATGCTGTAGAGTAACAGCATAACTGAAGCAACTTTGCCGTTGTATTTAACCCTTGGTTGTCAATGCTTGATCAAAGACAGACTGAATTAACAATGTTTTTTGATCCAGTTTTGCAGTGCAGTGCAGGGCACTATACTGTTGCCATATGTCAAAGTTTTTGATAAATTTTGACAAGTTTTTGACAAGATCTTTACAGCCTCTGAGGGGGCTCGTTTGGAGCAGGGTGTCCAAGAGAGCTTGTTTGCATGCTAACTTCTGGGTTAAATTGCCAATAAAAATGCAACGAGTAAGAGAGGCTTAGTTAAAGTTTGTGTGAAAACGAATGCAGAACTTGACAACTCTGCCTGTCTTAGTCCTTGCAAGTGCTTTCATTGACCAGTTTCAGCAGAAGCTATCAGAACGCTGCCAGAAAGATGCCATGAATCAGTGGTTAACGTAAAAGCCTTTTTAAGTGGCAATGGTATAGTGCACAACACTGTATTGTATAAGACCCTGATATTGCCAAAGTTATAGTTATTAGCTACTCCTAGCAAGTTTATGCCGCCAATGCGTACTAAAACATTGACTTTGATTGCAAGTCGCTTAACTAAAGTTACCAACTTAAAATTGTAATTTCATTGATGTCTTTTCAGTTCAAAGAATGAAGAGGCCAAAATGGAGATCATGAAATTGTACGAACAGTCTAAAGCAATGAATGCTGCTCAGGTCAAAGCTGCGAATAACGACAGCGGCATAAGCTCTACACCATCATCTGCTGGAGGCTCCGTCAGTTCAACAGACACTAACAATGGAGGCAGTGAAGAGGACCTTATTAATTTCAATCACTCATGGCGACATTCTAAGTACGATAACTGGCCTCCAGGTGAGTATTCAAACATTCACAATTTCTAGAGTCTAAAAGCAAATGACGTTATGTACAGTAGGACAGTAGCACATGAAAGTACTGCTCAATAGCTTTCATTTGAATGGTCACACACTAGGGTTTCATCCACGGATTTAAAAGTTAAAACCACCTTGTACAGCATAATAAACAGTATCACATGAAACAACTGGTCAATAGCTTTCAACAGAATCGTCTCACGCTAGGGTTTCATCTACAGACTTAAATGTACTGAACAAAAACTCCGGAAGTGCTACTCTAAATCCTGTCGGACGTGCTAACATCTTTTCTCTTCGTTGTATCCTCAGATCGCATTGAAAGTCTTCTACAAGAGGCCGAGAAGTATCTTCAGGGATCAGAGTTTTGTGAGAACCGAAAGGACTTCATTGGTGCATTGAGTTACTGCACTGAGGCAGCCAGTGAGTGCTATCGTTGTTTTTAGTTAGAGACTGGCGCAACTGTGAGCCTTTCTAGCTTTTTCTTTACTAGTTATTTTCTCTTCGGTTATAGCAATAGACATGTGTTTGTTTTGCTTAATAGTGTTAACTTTAAGTTTAATAATACTTTTTCCTGCTAGTACAAGTCAATAAATTACCGAAAACAGACCGAACGCAGTGAGATCTGGACATACTGCCGAGGTCAAGATTCGCCCATGCAGACCGACTAAGCTCGGTTAAGAAGATGTTTCAGTATTATATGGCAAACAAGAACAATTTAATTTGTTCAATGTAACTGGTTAGTAATTAACTGACATTTTGTTTGCGAACAGCGATAAGTGGAACTTAAATCTGCCAAAATTTGCTCGTTGTCTGTACTTTGTTTCTCATCAGGCTTTTTGGAACTCGATAAATAAATGTTGTTAGATGGAAATAGTCAATATTTGCATTTTAGTTTGCAACTTTTTCACTGCAAAACGTTACCGGTCTAGAGAGTAAAATCTAGACCGTTTTCAATACTGATTTCAGCCAATCAAATTTGTGAATTCGGTAGTTCCCAGCCGTTGTGAGACACAGCCATGTAATAAACTGGATTAACTAATGATCGATCGTTTTGCTTTATGTCAGGTTTATTCCGATCGGTCACAGAGGAGCGTGGCGTTGACCTGAACACTAAGAACTTCGCTCACATGAAGCGAAATGAATGTCTGGCTCGTGCCAGGAACTTGCGTCTCTTGGTTCAGTCCAGTCCCTCCTCCGCCAATGGAAATTCCTCTGTCGGGTGTGTAAATGTAACTCATTCGATTCTTTTTTCTATCCCGTTGGTGGCAGTCCCAGTAGACCGGTGCAGTACTTCATCCCCCTCCCCCAAATGTGACCCCCCCGCCCCTCCGTTATGCGAGCGCGCAGATGCAACCACAAGTGCAAAGGACTCAAAGCACCAACTCTGCCTTCTAAAAGCCCTACCGGGATGTGCGCCCCCCCTGGGATATAAGCCGTAAGGATATATTTCTTTTGGATTAAGCCCCTAAAAGATTCCTCGTGAAGTTTTGGGAGCCCAGGACGTTATGTCACTTTGTTTTTGTTTAGTTTATTTGGAGCTAATCACCGTCTGGTTAGCTCGGAGCACTGCCAAGGTACTAATACCTATTCCATTTACTTTATTTTCAGTTTTTCAAAGCAAAAAGAGGAAGAGCTACTGCGGCAGCAGAGACAAAAAGACCATCTGATTATCAACCCGCAACAGCAACAAGCGCCACCATTATATGTAAGTAATCAGCGGTAACACTCACGGTATTTTCCTACATTGTGTAACGTTCTTGAAGTGTCTACGGCGAGTGTCTCTTTCGTATAGATTCGGTTTCAGATTTTTATTATTCCGTGCTATTGACATATTCTTACACTGTCTAATTAAGAAATAGAAAACATTTTCGGTGTTTCTATGTATTTCAGAAACACGAGTGGACGCGTTGAGCAAAGGTGCAGGTCCACTGTGTCAATCTTTTTCGCATTTGAGTAGGTGAAGCAGGCAAAAGCTACCATGCTTAAGAAGTTGTGTGGTTTTCTGCGCGTCCCATAATGGTTTTAACTGTTTCTTTTTTGGCAGATGTCCGTTCAACGACGGGACCGGCTCGTGAAGGATTCCCAAGCCCCTCAAGTTGTGGTCCGCAGAGTCCACGAAGTGCCTGTTCACTCAAGCAAAGTGGCTCACTTGAATTCAGAATATAACCGTAAAAATGGTTTGGAAGAACAGTATTCCTCCACTCTACCCCTAAAAGTCAAACCCACCGTGTATTCAAGTGGCCATTACGTAAGTAAACAACAACCTCACAAATCCACCTCCAGTAGGGGAGTTTGTACGCAGCAGATCAAACCGGACTCAATGTGCTACAACCCTGTTCATTACGACCGAGAAAACGAAATTACCGCCAGGATGCAAAACTGTAATATACGCGTCCCGAGTCCGAACCCGAGCGCGGATTACACCGCAGTCATCACTGTCGGCGAAAGCAGGCCGCAGATTTCCGAAAACCGCCGACCACCGCCGCCGACGAAACGCGTGTCGAGTTCGATTTACATTTCACCCTCAAATCCGTCAAATTCTAGAACTGCTTCGTCCGATTCTTACGACGCGACGGTTTATAGAAGTAACGGAAGACCAGACCCAGCGACTATCGCAATAAATCGGTCGAAACCCAAGGTGTTTTACGCAGGAAATTCAGTAGTGAACTCACGGCCATCAATTCGCGATCGTCCTCCTTCCCCCGCTCGTTCAGCGGATGAGTTAGACTATGTAACTTCAGCCCGCAGTGGTTACGGTCCGCGGCCTGTCGATTACGTGCCAGCCCCACCATATAATCCGTCACACCAACGTGAACATCTCAAGAGTTTTTCGACGTCGACGCTGTCCAAACCTTGGCGTCACTCAGGCTCAGCCGAAGACTCTTTCGCGTCCGATGCTCGAGATCTTCGGCAAGTTTCGGCGCGGATCATCACGGATCGGCCGGTTTGCGAAAAATGCCGATGTGTGCCGATTGACAGAAGACAACGATTGTGCGCCGGCTGTGAACAAGAACTGTATCAGATGCATTCCAATGATGGAAGACTTTATTGAGGCTCAAAGTCACTGGGAAGGGATGGTCAATTAGCCTCTCTCCTCTCGTTCCCAGTTTTCCCCTTTGCTCGCTCTCTGCTCCGCAAATGCTTCTGTTGTATTAAGTGCGCGTGGATGTTTTCGTGTAACGCGCGTGGTTTATACAAGGCAGGCAGTTCACTAATGGGGATAGACAAGGGAGTCCCTTTTTCCGATCGCTCCCCGAGCGCCCGTCCTTCTATGGTCCGGCTAAGAGCCTCTGCAGGGAAGAAAGCTTGGCCTGGAAAACGTCCGAAATTCAAGCCGAAGAATTCCATACTGATTTATACTTGTGCGCAAAACCACATTAGTGTTGAAGTTCACTGGTCGAATTTCAAACTTGCCGCATTGGGGCTATATTTAAAATGCAAGCTAGTGTTAACTGTATTTATATCTAACCCTTAAACAGGGTTCGTATTGCTCTTGGAATTCCTGTTAAGAGTTTCCTTTAGAGATCTGGACAAATTCTTGAAGATTCACCGTTTTTTGCCACTCCAGGAAAACACATGGTCTTTAAGAAAGCAAAGGAATCGCTGAAATGACGTTCTCCTTGAAGAAGAGTAGTACGAATCCTGTTAAGCAGCAGTGATGCAAGTGTTCAGTGTATAGATTCTCCTTACCTTTCTATAGTGAATTGTGATGCAAAGGCTAGAAGAATATAGAATCTGGTCGGCTTGTAGAGACAAACAGTGACTTAACACTCTCCAAACGAGAACTGTAGAAAATGTTTGTAATAATTATATACAATCAGTGTTGGTCCTGATTGTAAAAAAGGTTAAAACGTGATGTATATGTATTATATTGAAGAGTTATCTATTTTTCTTTGATCACCTGAATTGTTTTTTTTTCTTGCTCGAAGTCCTTCTGTTTATGTCTAACACGATAAGTTAATTAGAGAACTTGAGCAACGACGACGACAAACCCGACATCGCTTAGCAGAAATTGAATTTATGTTTTACCTTGCAATTTGGCAATTGCCTGGATCTGTTTAGTGTGCCTGGTGGTCTCAGAATTTGCTCAAGCTAAATATGTAACACTAGCGCTCAATTTCAAATGAAAATACGAAAAATTAGCCGCCGTCAATTGCGTTCTCTAAAATACGCAGAACTGTCATTTAACGTTTTGCAGAGGACGGCAGAGAAATGTACAAATATTTATAACGCAGGTGCACGGGATTGTTCT
>CM042758.1:2925404-2947904 GCA_022496165.2 Catalaphyllia jardinei | reverse complement strand
CATGTTGATAAACTTAATTTGTTTTTTTCATTGCTAGGAAAGTCGGTTGATCTTCATGAATTTGAACCTGAGGCTGTAGCAAGTCTGGTGAAGCTGTATCTCAGAGAATTACCAGAGAACATTCTTACTGCGGCACTACTTCCCAAGTTTAATGAACTGTCTGGTAAGAAAGTGTGGGAAAACTCTAAACAAAGAAACACTTGGGGAAACAGTTGTCTGTGGTTTTGTTTCAACGACATTTCTCATTCTTCCAAATTTCCTTGAGTCTGGACATGGGCCAAGGGGCCCATCGGGCTGTCTTTTATCTCCGTTTTCTGTAGCATGAAGCAACTAGAAGTATTTGTACTTCCCCCTGGATGGGATGCCATTCCATCAGAGGGTTACCACCAGCGTTAAGGTCACCAGTACCCATACACTTGGATAGAGAGAGCACTGTGAGAGTTGGCAAGTGTCTTGCCCAAGAACACAACATCTCAGCCAGGAAAAACTAACCAGTGAAATAATAAAACTCACTGGAAACAAAAATTAACTAATAACAACATATGCATTACCTGTAATATCCTAAAAATGTCTCCTGATTTTAAGAAACAAATTTACTCTCCTCCCAAAACAGCAGTTACCAGATTTCTCACCCCTCTTCTCAAATGGCTACTGCCTTACAATGAAGAGCGAGCATTACTTTCTCCATATAATGGACACACAGGTGTTAGCCTTTGGTGTTGATATTAAAAAGCGTAGACTGTTAAAGTATGTTCAAGCCCATATTTGGTCATTATATTAACTGATTAGTAATATTTGTTTTTAAAATATGCATTTTATAATTTCTGCATTTGTTTGAAAGTAATCTGTAATGCTATGTTCTAACATTCTGACTAGGTATCCAGGACAGGAAAGATCAACTGGATAAAACCAGATTACTTTTAACAGAACTGCCATCTTGTAACAGAACTCTACTGGCATGGCTCTTCACTCACATGTCGCATGTCATTGAAAAGGTTTGATGACAAAATCAATGCAGACCCAAAATGTCTGTTTAAAAAAATTCATATCAAAGTTTCTTTTAAAATTATGTTCATTACTAACCCTGTAACGTATTGTGAAGTAAAACATTTTCTCTGACTGTGCTTTGTTTGTCTTGATTAGTATTCATCAAACAGAATGAATCTACAGAACATTGGAATAGTACTCAGTCCTACAATGAACATTGGACATGGGATATTGTTCATCTTCCTGAATTATGTCAATGAACTCTTCCCTGATACAAAAATCACAAAGTGAGTTATAATGAGAGCTAGTGCAAATATCATCCTACATTTACATGACTGTGTTCAATATCATTGTACTTTGTATGATTGTATAGATTATAGTACAGTGAAACCTGCATATAAGCACATCCATTAAGCAAAAGAGCAAAAGAGCTTTATTTATGTGTTTATATAGCCTCATGTAATCACAAGGAGGGTTGGGAGAATTCAAGACAGTTACTCAAACTTGAGACATGGTCGAGGATTTGCATAACTTTCAAGAATTTTCCCAGCCCCCCGTGTTTAGCCTGTGAATAAGGCTGCCTCTCATTGCCCACTTCTGAGGGTAATAATTATTGTGCAATGATGGTCGGCAGTTGGCGATGAGAAGTGGATATTCACAGGCTGTCGAGTATTAAGATGAGGCTATTTAAACATGGAAAAAGTGGTCTAATTGCTTTTATAAAATAATCCTCAAAAGTACACTGTACGTGTGAATCTAAAACTTCACAACTGTGCTTATATACTCTCATCTAAACACACCGACCATCCAATGACGTAGTAGCTTAGTTATTTTATAACCGTTTTTTCAAGTTATATTACGCTACCTAGGTTCAGGTTCTTAATTTTTGTGGGTGTGGTGTTTATCTTGAATCATTCACAATACAGTATTGTGATCTTTCAACACCACCAGACAAGTATTCTGGCTGGATTTTGTTACCTTTTTAGTGTTTCATGTGTTGTACTCTACATATTTTGGAAAAAAACTATTGCTATATTTTGAAAATAATAACCTGTGTTGAAATTTTAACCTACAATGGTTTTTATGTGAAGGGTGTGCACAAAAGCCACATGGAGGTGTTCTTTCTTTTTCTTTTGCACTTATTTTTCTGCTTTTCTGTTAGTTTGTATTTGCTTGTACTTTAATTTCAACTTTGAATTTTTCTAGACACAAATTATGGAAAAACCTCTAAAATGTAATCAAATTTCAAGTTGTTGAATTGTTTAAATTTTCCTAGCTCAGGCTGACACAAGAGAAATTTCACCTCCTTAGCAATGTGCGCGAGCATGTGCATGAATCAGTTAATGGGCCCTTAAGAGTCATAACTCTCATTATTTATAATCAGGTTCAGTGGACCACTGACAATGTCTATACGATTGGATGAGGATGAGGAAGACTTGCCAAGTAGTCCTGAGTAAGACTGGAATGATATTGTTTATTTCTGTATTATTCTTTTGTCATCATATTTATCTGCATCTTTGTCATCATCACCATCATAATCATCATTGTCAACATTACCATCATCATCATTATCATCATTATCATTACCGTCATCATTGTCATCATCGTCATCATCATCATCATCATCATCATCATCATGATTATTGCCCTAATCACCGTCATCGCCATCACTATCCTGATCATCATCCTCATTTCTTTACCTTACAAATTTAAATAATAATAATGTTATACATAACCAATACATCATTGTGATCTAAATCATTAAATTGGAAGTGTGCATTCATATAACCTGATGCATACCCATGATCAATATGAGAACTGACATACATATTTACATGACCTGTGGAGTGTTAACAGAAATTTTTCCGTTGCTTTAGACAAGAAAAATTCTTGTTAATTTCAAAATGGCTTAAATATTAATTGTCATGGAGTTTGTAGCCCTTCGAATACTGCTAAAAGCTGACTCCAGTTTGGCAGTAAAACAGTTTTAACAGCCCATCTGTTTGCAAAAAGTATAAACTATGGCTTACCCTTTAATTGGCTGGAAAAAATTTACTAGCAATAATAATATTGATAATAAAATACTTACCAACTATTGAATGGGGCTGAGTAGGATATGAAGAATTCTACAGATCTAGGAGGGTGTTATCTACTGGGACCAAATAACACATGACACCCTCTGAGACCTGCAGAATTCTTCATATCCTATGAAAGCCGAATTCAATAATTGCTATCATTATTATTCATTCAAAATATTTGTCATTTCGCTCTCTGTTTTTCTGCTCACCAAATATAACACGACCTCATCCCCAGGTTTTCTCGGTCAGTGGTTCAATAATCTGTCGCAGGCTGCACTTTCGAGGTCATTTTGATGTCATTGGCTCAATGCGACAAAACTTTTGACGTCATGGGGTCAATATGACAAAGTTCTTTCCAAATTTGCTCAACAGCAGCTGGTTCTGGTGAATTCTGCATGTGGTTTTAACCAATCAGAAATGGGGCAATATTTTGAATGAATAATAATAATAATAATAATAATTAATATGTTCTTTCCACAGTGCAATTGCCTCAGCATTGGCCAAGCAGGAGGCAGTTCTTTCTGAGCTCCATGAACAGCTCAACATGAACACAGACAACTTGCAAGTAAGAGAGTGTTTCAAATTTTATTAACATAATAATTTATAAGTAACATTTTGCCAGACATTTCTTTGCTTAAGTGTACTTAGTAGATGTTGTTAAAGGCAGTTTAAGTCTGCATTAGTGGTTGGTACATCGTATCCACTCTTTTTTCCAGTTTCCAAGCCCATTACAGGGTTACATTTCTAATAAGAAATAGAAAACAAGTACTGTGTTTCTATTGAGTTTTAGTATAATTCTGCTGGCGTTCTATCATGAATGCGGTTCTCTGATTTGCTATGCTACTCACTATCTATTCTATTTTAGTATAAATCTACTAGCATTCTATCATGAATGCCATTCTCTGATTGGCTATGCTACTCACTATCTATTATGTGATAGATAGTGAGTAGCGTAGCATTGTACTCTTGTCGGCAAAATGAAGGCCGTTTCTTGGCGTTTTTGAAGTGCCTGTTCACAGGATTTAGATAAAGTTTTGAACGACTAGTAGATTTATACTAAAACAATTATATCGATTATTCGCTCTCGATTTCTATTAGGATTTTTAACCAATCAGCGCATGTATTTCTCAGGACTGTTTTCTAACATTGATTGAGAAATAATTGTTTGGTACCATTTATACACCTGGGTGGAGAAAGGCACTGTGAGAGACAATTGTTTTGCCCAAGAATGCATATATATATTGACTGCAGGAAGGACTTAAACTCTGACTGTATGCCCCAATGTCCAGTACATTAAGCCTCAATTTCGGCTAATGTGCTTCTCACATTAAAACATGGAAAGAACAAGGAACTTCTGTATATAAGTATTACAACCTCACTAAGGTTTCCAATAAGCCATATTTAAACTACAAACCAACAATATCATCTATTGACTTTAATTTTTTTCAAATTCATTTTTGTCATCGATAAAATAATTAGTATTAAACAAACTTTAATATTAATTTTATAATTTGCTTATTTTAGTATAATTTAAGCTGTTTTTAACATCTGTTCTTGTCTTAGTACAATGGGCAAGATGAAATGCTGTGGGAGGTTCAACGAAAGGTCACACTGCTCAAGAGAAAGGTACCTGTCGGAAATCTAGCTTTTGAACTTGGTTATCTTTAGAAAACTTTTACGAAGTGGAGAACCTGTTTTGTTTAATTGATCACAGCGTGGCTTAAAATAATTCAATAAATAAATCAATTGAGTCTGATTGCAGCTGTTTATTAGCTGAATTACTTCTGTTATTAAACTTGTTTTTTCAGAATATCTTTTGTGTCCTTATACTACTGTACTGTTAGTGATACATGTATAAACAGGATACATTTATTAATGGATAAAAACATTAATTTTGCAATGATAAATTTTTCACAAGTAGTCTTGCAAGAAATATTATTAACAGTAGAATAAAGGAGAGTATTTATGACACCATTAAAGGTACACTTTATTTCTGTTTCTTAGGCCTGTATGCAGTCAAATATATTTTCTCTCTTTTAGCTTCGGACTGCCAAAAAGAGGGCTTCCCAGTCAACAGCATCAGAAGAACCGCCAAAGACACAAGGAGCTCTTAAAAAAGAACATTCTGTTGACAAAGATGAAGATGACGGTAGACAATTCAGTATTTAGTACTTTTCATTTGTTGCCATAGCTAAGTAACTGATTATCCAGTAAAGCGTAAACAGCTACATGTAGCAACCTGCACAGTTACACAGTTGTAAGGTTACAAGCTAAGGAATGTTCTGTTAAAATAGTCATTGGCAATTTAATGGAAAAAAAGGAAAATATTTTTAACTGTCAATAGTACATTTCACAAAATAGGGAAGCAAGTGGTAAATTTACCACTGACACCCTTGGGGTCATCATGTGGTCACACTGAAACAAGACAATGTATTTTTCCAGAAAATACCCTCGTCAGACCCACCTATGAAGGAAGTTTTTGGTTTTATACAATGTATTTTGTTGACTTAACTTAACTGGAACTATGCAAACAGTTGATCAGCTTTCATTTACCTTTAACTAAAATTTTCAGTGTTTCCTTTTTCCCAGGGTTAATTACACTTTTAGAAGCTTCTGAAGCAGAACTTTTAGTTGAACAGGAGGTATTTATAAATAATGTATTACCGGTGCTTTAAATTTTATTTCAACAATCTTTAAGAACTCTTATCAGTGTGCACATATGTTGCAAGTAATAATGAATAATTATTATTAATAAAAATAATATTGCATTTGACAGAACACAGTTCTAATATTGTGTAAGGCATAAAAATTTGGGACCAATTTGGCCCCCAAAAATATTCTTCAGGGGTGAATGACGTCATCTCTATGTTCGTCCATGTGCTTTCCTTCAAGTGTTGTCAGTACAATATTGCAGACTTTCGAGTGTCGTAAACTGTAGCAGATACTGAAGTTGTTTATGTAAAATTTGAAGTCAGTGTTATCAGCATTTAAAAACCTTGCAGACATGTCTTCACAAAATGTGTATGACTCTTTGTAGGAGCAGGAAGCTGTAGTTTAGCTGCATGTTGTGTTCCCTTTACTCTCTCACCAAAACCAATGCTGCTTTCTGCTGAATGAATCAAAGTAGGAAATGTGTAGTTTCGCTTCACGGGCCAAGATTTCTGTGCACAAAATAATTAACATAAACCCAACAAAAGTGTTTGATCTAGCATATCGATGGAACAAGCATGGTTGGTGTTGATTTACAAAGTCAGTATAAGACATGAACTGCGGATTATGAACTGGGCATAAATTGAGCCTGGACTCTGGTGTAAAATGTGGACTACAGACTAAACGCAGCCTACCGACTGCAGCCCTTGTTTTTTACTGACTGGTCGTAACTAGTATTACTCAGTATAAATTTACCATAGTCTATTGTGAATCCGTGAATTTGATTGGCTAAATTACCGTTGACTATCTGCTGATAGTCGACAGTTACGCATCAGCGCGCATCACGTTTGAACCTGATGTAACGTAATAAAACAGTTCTTTTCTACGCATTACTTGACATTTTTTCTTTTCATGCAATCAGACTACGGTAAATTTATACTAAAACAATTAGACTAATCGCCCTCGTTTTCTACGAGCGATAGTCAACTCGGCTGCGCCTTGTTGACTATCTGCTTGTAGAAAACTCGGGCTCGTAGTCTAATTGTTAATTAGTACATGTACATGTATAAACCAGAACAAACCTTCTCGTATGCACGTGTTTTGCAATTAGTTCATTTGTTGTCGCCCCTGCTGAAGGGAGACCAATTTCATGCCTTCCTAACAGCTCAGGCACAAAATGCTGTCACTAGAATTTTTGTTTTTTTCTTGAACATACCAAATCTACAAAAACTCAGATGCACTCTTTAATCTATGATTACTACTAGTTTTATTCTAATTATTGTTTTATTTTCACATTTTTGTGTAGGAATTGACCTTCATTGGAAATGAACTACAGAAACGAATGGAACAAGAGAAGAAAGAAATTGAAAGACTTAATGTAAGGACTTTTTAATCAATATCTTTGTTGAATGCTGAGCTTCTGTTGTCTCCCAGAATTAACAGATCTGCCTAGTGGAAGCCAGTTTTTTTGTATTCTTGTCACATGATCTTGTTAATCGGAGTGAATCTCAAATGGAAATAGCACAATAAAATTTGCAAGATTGAGTTAATTGATGTCTGAAAGCAAATTTTGAGGGGTTTAACAGTTAAGATCTGAAGTTTTCTTAAAAAAGGGATGAGGATTTATGTTGCGAAAAAAAACATGGACGAGAAACCGCAAGACCAGGTTGGGGTTGACATTGCATGCCATCATAGGTCAATTGATAAATCAATGCTTTACAAAACTCATAGATCACATATGGTCTGAAGACTTTAAGGACACCGTTTTTGTGGTGACAGCTACATGTACATGGTGATCTGATGCCAATGCGAGGGCCCTTTCTTTTAGCTGGTGCATACTGTCACAAACTTTCAACAATCCAATAACACTACAAAATGTGTTGCTCAACAGGAAGAAATTGCTACCCTTGTGGCCTTAAAGGAGAAAGATCCTGGTTCAGCTCAAAGTTCAGAATCAGATTCAGCTGACAGTGAAGTTGTATCCTTTTCTGATGGATTGTTACTTAACAGTTATAGTAGCTGTATTAAAAGGTTGCCCACAGCCAGTATTTTATTTCATAATCATTGAAACATACAGCTCTTTTCTTTAACTTGCGGATATCAGGGTGATGAGGCTGAACTTGAGAAAATATTACAAGAGCTCATTGAACAGAATGAAGAACTGGAGGTATTTATGAAACCCTTTTTTCACATATAAGGAATAATTTATTGTAATTAATATTATAGACACATCCTTGTTACTGTGTCCGTACAGACACCTCCATGGTCACCTTTATTATGAACAGTTCAGTTGGTGCCAGAGGAACCAGAATTTATACAATCATGTCTTCAATTTTTACGAACCTCTACATTTATTTAAATGCCTATACGGTGGGTACCTTTATGGGTACTGGTGAAGTTAATGCTGGGGGTAACCCTGCGATAGACTAGCATCCCATCCAGGGGAGAGTAGAAATACTCCTAGTCACTTCTTGCTACAGAAACTGGGATAAGCTCCAGCCTAATGAGCTACTTGGCTCATATGCAGACTGTACCTACCTCTATAGTAGACACCAGAAGTGTATCACCTCCTAGGGTAATTACTTCTAGGTCTGACTTATCCCCAGTCATCTCTCATTGTCTCATTGATTATTTAAAAAAGGGATGCATGGGTGGGAGCGGGTGGTGATATCCCTTGCTTCATTAGTCTTCCCCAGTTGACTCCTGCTCCCTTTGGAGACCGAGAGACGACTGAGGACAAGTCAGCTTCTAGGTGATACGCTTCTGTAGACACTGGCTGAGTTGTTTTTGTGTGGTTATGGACTCCAATGGTGTTTACGAGTCCATAAATGAGGCAAACTAAGAACGTTTTGCCGATATTTAGAGTTGTTGCGCAAATTACAGAGCTGAAAGGGGAAATGGCTAATGTGCAGTTCCAGAAAATATCCAGGCTTCCCTCCCACACAGAAGAGATTGGAATTTCCCTGGGGATGCAGAGGTTCTTGTAAGATCAAAAAATTTTAAGAAAAGCTTGAAGCTTAATTGGCATACTCAGGATGGCATGGGAGGGTCTTAGGAAAAAATCCCTTCCGCAGGTATGGACATTTTCTAGAACTACACAATAAAGCCAATCTGTTCACTAATTGTATGTTTGTGTGGATTTTTTTTATAGCGCAAGAACACGGAACTGTGCCATAACATTCACAATGAGAGAGAAGTTTGCATAGAACTACAGGTGCAAATCAGGGTTTTGGAAGCCAAACAAGGACAGAAAACAGATCAAAAGCTTGAGGAACATACACCAGAAAATATCAGGTAATGCGAAACAAGAACACAGCTGCTGCTCTTGTTTTGATGGCCCATCAATGGACTCTCTTGTATTTCATAAACTTTTCTAATGTCATAGGGTGATCTCTGTTCATGCAGGTTATGTTTGATCTCCCTATAAGTGCGAAGTTAAATCTGGCAGACATGTACATTGTAGATATGTCTAACTGATAGGAAAACAGGGCTCAAAAAAGTGCCATCCAGTTGTCGAAGAGAATTAGATTGTCCTGCCAGGCAAGCAACTTTAAATTTTCTCTTGTCAAACAGGCAAGGACCAGGGTATGTTGTCACCAACCAAATGTGTATTTCCAAAAATTACCCATACCTCCCCCACAGAAAGATCCTCCCACCCCTCTGGAAATTCCCATTAAGCTTCATACATTTCTTTAATTTTTTTGGTTTTACCCTTAATCCCCAGGAAATTCCAATCTTTTCTGTGGGCGAGTATGGAATATTTTCTGGAAGTGCACAATAGAAAAAAAAGGAAACTAACACTTGCCCAGGGCAAGCAAAATTCAACAGCTGCTTGCCCAAACGGCAAGCTGGGTTTCTACTGTGGTTTTTTTTTGAGCCCTGGAAGAGTGTCATATGGTAACTGTATTAAATACGATGGGAACATGAGATATTTTTGACTGAAGAACATTACAGCCAAATCCAATGCTCTTAAATGTTACGACAACCTACATGTATGCATTGTAATGAAGTAGATTCTGGACCATTTGTACACAATACTAATTGTTATTCCGTTGTTTTAAATTCTGCAGCTCAAACATCACAGGAAGCTCCACAGTAACTTCAGTATAACATGGAGAACAAAGCGTCATTTAAATCATGAAATCTTATTTACAGAAAGTTGTACTTGTTGCCATCTTGTTTTCAAGTCAAGTACTTATGACACCACAAAATGACTTTAAATTGCAAAGTGACATATTTCTGGCTGTCGCTTATCTTTGGCAGAAACAATAAGTGACTGCAGGGTGGAGATCTGCAATTACAGAATACCTTGCCAAAACCAAAAAATAAGACAATAGCCTGAATTATCTTGTTCTTTGTCTTTATGAAATAGTTTATTAACAAAATCATTCCTCCTTGTACCTTTTTTTTTGCCATACTGTACTCACAACTATTTCAATATGTTAATGTATTTTGTTTTATTAAGGATAATTCAGTACAGTTCCCCTGAAAAGACTTAGTATGTGACTTGACTACAAAAATATATTTTCTAAAAATGATGGTTTTCCTCAGACAACCAGTTGTACAATCTGTTACACACTTCCTATTTAGCTCACACGTGTACATAATGCTGCTCTCACTGTGCCGAGAGAGTTTTTTTAATAACCCAGGGTTTATGGATTTTGTTCCTTTTCTTGCCCAATGGGCAAATGACAACCTCATGCCTCAGGGTCATAAGAGACCCTGGGAATGAGACTGGGCAAATGATAGTTTTTGCAAAACATTTTTCAACAACATTCAAATTTCAGAAGTACTGCACAGAGAAAATAATCATATTGATTTAATGTTAAATGGATTACCCAAACTGGTAGGATTAGGCCTAGTAAAAATGAGCAAAGCTTTTGGGGTGTGCATCATATAATTACAGCTTTCTTGAAGGCCAATCTCGAAAATTAAGCTGAACTTTTCTTTGCACCTTGGTTTTATTTATTATATTCAATGATGCATCCATGAAAGTTGCAGTTCCTACCTTTACTTTATTATGGAGAAGAAAACTGCCACGTTGATGTAAAAACCATTTCAGTTTGGTTTAACGAAGACGGTTTATTAGATCTGTCAAACTCACTGAAAAAGTAACTTGTATTTGCTTCAAGGTAGAGAATCTGAAAATGTGTACTAGACGACACACTAAAGAAAATTTCGTAAAATGTAGAAGTTATAAACTCAACAATAAATTCCACTTCTTGTTTACTTGGCAACCAAGTCAGATAATTCTTTTATCAATAAGTGCATTTGAAATAAATTTTTTTAGGAAAAATGCTTTTTCCTGGCCATTTATCTGTAATATATAAGATTTACAAATAGTTATTAATCTCCTGGCCCGGTTGTCCAAAGTTTTATTAATCACATTTTGTAACTTTGCAGGGAGGCTTCTAGTTGATATCTTCTTTGTCCTTGGTTTTGAAAACATTCTTCAATGCATTAGAAATTGAAAAAATATGATGAAATGTTACTGGAACCTTGATCTACTTTTGATCCATAAGAGTTAAGCAGCTTTCATACCCTGGGCTTCAAACATGAACAACACTTTGAAAAAAGAAGTATTTGATAGAAGATAACAAGACTTTGTATGATTGTCACTGTAAAATTTCCTTTCATTAAGTGTTAAGAATATCATTAATAAGTGAGGTGAGAAATTAATAAGATGTCTAAACTAGCTTTTTAATAGTAAATCCAAATCCATGATTTTTACATTAAGGAACTGATGAAAGGTCATTAGATTATCTTAAATATACAACTTATTTTTATCCAAAAATGCAATAAACTGTTTTTCCTTCATCATTTTTTTATAATTATTATATCTCTGCCCTGAAGACTAAAAAATTGGCCATATCCTTTTGACTAACAAACTTGTGTCTTCATCTTAAAACGTAAGACACTGCATTACTTTGTATACACTTAAGTTAGTTACTAAAAAAGAACTTTAGGGTGCTTTCCATTAAACCAGAAAAATTGCCAATGAATTTGCAAAAATATTTATGGTGGCAAATGAAAAAGAGGACAATGTCCTAAGGTTTGCAAAAAATTTTTTAAAAAAAGGTTTTCTGGGTATTTCTGTTCCATTTGATTTTCTTCCTGGAGTTTCTGGAATTTTCAGATGAGTAGTTTACATTTCAGAAATTCAAAAACTTTCAGGTTTTCCAGAAATTGTCCGGGGAAATTTCGTTTAGTTCTCAAATACCCCTGTATGAAAAATTCTGATATTTTTGCCTGGAGGAATGGAAAGCACCCTCAGTGGTTGCCATTATGTTATTAATAATATAAATAAATGCAAAGAATTATATATTGTTTTTCATTATTATTTTTACATGTAGTTGCAAACAGCATTTACATTATTTTTGTATCTCTCAATATTTTTGACACAGATCCTACCCAATGATAAACAAAACTCTTTTCAATCCCAATACATGTACAGATATGTCTTGTATTACATCAGGGGTAATGGTACTAGAAAATGTTTACAACTGACCTTGAATGAGTCTATGAATCAGCTTAGTTTTTCGACAAACCTGATGTTCTGACTGTGAATACCCAACATTTCTTACAATGTTGAAAGTGAATTCAAAGTTAATTCTACAAAATTTCTATTAACTACTATCTCTCACTAACTGATACGAGATCAACAGATGATGAAAAACCATGTAGTGCATCAAGTGACTTTCCAGCTATCTTTGTCGCTTCCACGCCTTGGGCTAAGGCATCTTCCCAAGGCATGTTACCATTTGGCACTGTCGCAGTTGGGGCTGTAAATTAAAACATGATGATGAGAATGTCACCTCATTCTCGACAACAACTAAGAGTAGAAGACATAATTCTTATTGATCATCAATGTAATGCACACAAGTTACGCTGCTGTGAAATTAAAGCCTGAAACAAATTCAGGCTTGAATGGGATTCAAACCCCTGACCTCTGCGATACTGGTGCAGTGCTCTACCAACTGAGCTATCAAGCCAACTGGGAACTGTTTAATGCAATTCAAATAGATGATCTTTCATATATTCACTTCTATCAATTTAGGGTGCATTTCTTTAAGAAAAACCACAATTGGATTCTTAAATCTGAAAGACACTGAATATGGATTTTACGTTTCTCTACTAAACAGATCAATCCAAGATCTCTCGGATCATAGTGTGTAAAAGGAACCAAAGAATCCACTCCTGGGTGCGGATTCTTTGGTTCCTTTGATGCACCATAATCTGAGAGATCGTAGATTGATCTGTTTAGTAAAGAAATTCAAAAGCTGTTTTCAAATTCTTTCAGATTTAAGAATCCAATCTTGGATTTTTCTGAAGAATTGCACCCTAAGAGTGTGATAGATGGGACTTGACTTACAAACAAAAGGACTGCTTCCAAGAGATCTTGCCTTTACTTGTTCAAGGAATGCATCAAAGTCTTCAACATCTAGTTCGGTACTAAACAAACAGGAAAAGAACATTTCAAAGACAGTTAACCATATTTCATTTTAAACCTGGACATGTTTTATCAAACCAAAAGACCCCCCTCCTCATCTCCCCTAGTTCTGGGAGAGGGCGGATCTACTTAAAAATGATATGGAAAAGCCAAGACGGCTTAGAATGCTATTTACTCAACATGATTTGATTACTGACAAACAATATTTATCTAATACCTGTCTACACTCATTCCATCATCTGACAACCATGATGATAATGATGAATCATCCAGGAATCCTCGGCGAGTTCTTTTATCCTTTTCCTTTGCTGCTTTATTCTCCTACAAGTCAGTAATAAAGTGCGAGTCAATGATTAGGATCATACAACAATACGATTGCAATACCCATTGTAAACACAAACAATGACCAGACGTGTCAGTAGTCCACTCTGATGTAGCTTTTTTCCTTCCTTCTGAACTACATTGGAATTCTGCCACAAGGCCATCCCATTAATACAGCTACTTTATTCTGGCTAAACAAAAGCTCAGTTCAGTCATTTGGTTATTTAATCCTGGTTTTCACTGGCGATGCAAGCACAAGCGCAAGCACAATGCACCATTTTCACACAATGCAAGCGAACGCAAGCATAAGTGCAAACATAAGTGCAAGCACAAGAAAAAAGAAAAATTTTGATCCTTGTGCTTGCGTTTATGCTTGCATTGCTAGTAAAAACCAAGCTTTAAAGAACCTCTCTAATATGGCCCAGCCACAAAAATTTGGCAGTACTAATGGGGTGTTGGTGTCCAGATCAACAACCACCATATTGGTTGACTAAGGAGGTCCTTTAACATGGCGGCTCCACACTAGGCTCTAAAATTTTGCGCAGTCTAACATTTTGACGGATATCTCAACTTTGGGACAACACACACACACACACCTTAACAATAGAGAACTGTCTTTATTTATTGAACGTCTAATATAATATCACAATTTCTTGATGTTATCCACTGCACTGTTTATTATTTTATTTTTATTGCGTGACAATGAACACTATACTCCTGAAATGTTCACCTTATGCTATAGAAAACCTTAAGCGTTTGAAGGCTTCATGGGCAAAACTGTCCAATAATTCAGTAGTAAATGAATTAAATATTGCTTAAACCTCCTGTCTGAAACTTGTTTATCCTGAATCCCTAGCGATCTCAAGTTTATTTCATTTTCCCTTGGATATACTTTTTCAGTCTCTTAATATTGGCTACCTCAAATGGCTTCTACAACTACGTGTTTGTTTCCCAGTTCAAGACAGCAGGGATCAACTGTATTACAAGGTGGACCAATGACTATGTTAGTCATTGACAAAATTGTGAATTGAAATTAAATTCCAGACGATGGTCTTACCTCCATTTGTTTGGCTTGCTTAGCAACACGGGCTGCCTCTCTTTTAGCTTCATAGAACGCCTTTGATTGTAAATCAACACAAAATTAGCAATGCAAGAAATCCCATGATGGTCAAAAGTAAACATCTACCTCAAGCTCATGGCCAGCTGCTCAGCTAGAATATTTTTTGGATTGCTAAGAAAAGAACAAAATCATCTGCCTGCTTCAAAAAAATTATAAAGTCATCATCTAAACTTTGTAACCAAGAAAAAATTGGCTATTTTCTGAGATTCTTCAGAGGGGGGACCAAGGCAAAATTGCCCGAAACGGAGGTCCAACTTGAGGGCTCGAAAAATAGCCCTGCACAAATCCCACCATGGGCTAATTAGTATGCACATAAAGTGCAATCATGGGACAACCTTGTGGCGCAAACCGTGCCTCCCAAAGTGCATGCAATGCCGAGTTTTGTCAAATTTAAAAAAGACACCCAAATCGGGCGTTTTCTGAGATTCTTCAAAGGGGGTACCAAGGCAAAATTGCCCAAAACGGAGGTCGAACTTGGGGGCTTGAAAAATGGCCCGGCGCAAATCCCACCATGGGCTAATTAGTATGCGTATAAAGTGCAAGGACAACCTTGAAAAAATACTAAAATTCCACTGCTTTCTTGCTTGAAAAAGAATGGCTTGGTAGTCTGTCTGAACAGGTGCATTTACACTTGTGGGTCCAGCATAAAAATAGTGGTGACTGATTTCTAAAACAGAGAATGTCAAATCGAAGGTACAGCTGAGCTTCTAGAGGGGTCAAGGGCCATGTTCTCCCAGGAAATATTTTTGATATTCAGTTCCTTGAGTCCCTTTTGCCTGAGTTTCTGAGTTGCATACAAAGAAATTGGCAGTTGAAACTCAGGCATAGATTCATGCCTGACTTAAGTACATCTCGCATCCAATGCAGCTAAATTTCATCACCTCTTCTTCAAGCCGTAAATCCTCCTCTCGCTGAGACAACTGGGCATCAATTTCTACATCTAGCTTCTTCTGTTGCTCAACCAGTTCATTGAACCTTTTCTGAGATACCAGTTCTGTTTCTGTTTCAGTTAAAATCCGTCTGCACCAAGAACACAGAGAAGTGTTAACTAAAAGTGACTCCTACTCTACCTGTACACTTGCACAGTCTACGTTAGGTTAATGAATTATAGATATTACTTCTATGAATCAACTACAGGTAAAGCATTTTAAGTCAGCACTGTTGGGACCATAACCAAGTCTCTGTTGCATTGATAATATTATTAGAAGATAATTAGGTAATTAGGTTTGATTAAAGGTGACCCTTGCAGAAAATATCTACAAACCAGAGGTTTGACTGAGCAAGAGTAGACCCAGGGATGGATCCAGGATTTTCCTTAGGAGGGGGTTCACCACTAAGGGATGGCATAACAGAACTGGTGAGGTAAACAAACTTTAATAGTGAATATGAAGAAGGCTTCATTTCAGGGGGGGGTAGCACATCCCCTGCACCCTCCTCTTAGATCCATCCTCAAGACCACTGACTACAATAAAATTAACATGAACATAGCCAGTAAAATTAATGATGTTGCTAAGTTCAAAAGCTCAATTCTTACTAGTTAACTGTTCATTGAAAACAACTCATTTCTAGTTGCCTTATTGGAATTATTATCCGACATACGCAATATTAATATTGACTGTTTCAATCAAAATTAGTTGGAAAAGCATTATTTGCTTAGGTATTATTAGGTATTATTTTTAACCTTGGCAGTCAGGAAAGCTTTAAAAAAATTAAAATGCAAGATGATAGACACAGTATCGAGATTCAGTTTGGGCTGTTTCACAGACCAAACATTCAATCAGTATTGAAATACCTTGGACGAGGATTGAAGTCGTCCTGAAAAGAAAAGTAAAGGATTATGCATTGAAAAAATAAAATTCAATTGCATTTAAAGTGCACCTAACACCAAAAATTTTTTCGCTAAAATAATAAGGCTTATTTTGGGGAGTAATTTGGCACAAAAATTTTTTGATTTGGTTAAATCTTCGAATTTCTATGCCCCATCAAAACCGGGTTTCGATTGGTTCGTGACCGTGCATGGGGAATCTGGGGAGAATTAAAGCTGTGACATCAAATCAAGAATGAACGCTCCGGCTGTCCCAGTCAGGTCGTCTATTTTGCACAAGTTTAAAAGTGATTTTGCTGCACAAGTTTTGCGCTGGGACTCCACAGTCGACGGATTTCTGTTTTTAGTAACAATGTCTTCTACTTCGTTGGATTCTGAAATGACTTTTGACTCAGAAGATGCTGAAATTTATTATATTGCTCAATACATGAACAAGACCAGGGAAATAAGATGAAGACCAAGCTGATTTATTTGCTAGTCTTTTCCTGACCACCCAGCCACCCAGCCTCTGGCCAACCAAATATCAGGAGGTGGATGCTGTTTATCTTAAAGCTTCTGTACCAGAGTAATCTCATTGATTCAAAATTCTATTAGCTTATACCAGGCTAACATGATATTAATGACTGTCGCATTTTTTCATAACAAAATTAACCACTGATAGACAAAAGTAAGAAGCAACAGTTGCATACCTCATCTATCAAGTTTTCAAACTGAAAAAAACAAACAAATAAACAAAAATATATATTATCAATTTTAATAGAAATTACATTGCAAAAATAAATCGTTGACCTATCTAGCCTGCTCGGGACTACCTGCTGTATTCGAAAAGAAAAATTTCCCCGAAAGCCATAAAATAAATCCTTTATTGATCAAGCTTTTTCGGTCAAGATAGCTGTATATTACCCTTGATCTTCGTCTCGACCCATAAACACACCAAAAAAAGAACTTGGCCAATATTCAGCCATCTTGACATCACACTTGGTCAATAACTCATATCTAATGTGTGCAGGTGGGTCCTGCTTGGTTTTGGTTTATATCTGACTGGATGGAAACACATAGCTAATAGAGGGGAATGGTTATGAAAGTTCTTTGTTGTATGTGTTGTGGTTTGAATTTATTTTTGGTTTAATTTGTGTTAAACCAGTTTAAATTTTTCAAACTGGTTCATATTTTTCAAACTGGGTTGAAATTTTAAAGCCAATTATTGTGTAGTGTTATGTTGTGACACAAAACCAATTATTACTTTTCGACACTAAATCTAAAAGAACATCATTAGTTTTAAAGTTCTAAAAATTCAGTTGAAAGAATTCAGTAGAGGTTGCCATTAGGGTTAAAACCTAGAAACATGTTATACATCACTCTCCTGCTATTAGATTTAAGGGGGGGGGGGTTCAAGCTGGCAAGGGGGGCTCCATGATTTTATGAGAAATCTCACCCCCACACCCTTCCCCTAGAAAACTCCAAAGTTCTCTATGCTCATAGTTCTCAATTTATCTCTAAATATTGTCGAATACAAAGAAATACTCCTTCGGATCATGAAGGCTGCAACGGGTAATGAAAAATCTAATTTTATGCCAACAGTACAAGAGACCGGTAATATCACTACACTTGCTTAATTTAAGTTAATAGTCCTTCATTCAAGACAAAACGAATGCTTCTTTACCTCGATACTTAACTCCTTTTCGCTGTATCTTGCACGTCTGTAAGTTCTACAACACCAAAATTCAAGGACACGATGACACTGCAAATGACTTTTTGCACTGAGAAACAATCAAACAATTTAAACACGGAAACGATATGTTACCTTCCCCTCAGATGTGCTGGTCGGCGTAATTTTCTTAGTTCTTCACTAAATATCCCCCAGCATCCTCTCACACAGCTCGCCATTATCTGGTTTTCCGGTAATCACAACATATTGTATTCATTCGTCGTTGTTTTGTGACGAAATTTTTTGTCATATGCGTGGCACATGACTGATAAGTACGCATTACCCATGAGACTGTGCAAGCCTTTCAATTCTTTTTTTGACAAAACTGATGAAAAGTTGTAAAAGAAGCAAAAGAATGTTAACTAAGTCGTTTAAAAATATAACATATAAATTTATGCGTTTTGAAGGAAATTGTGACAAAATTTTAACATGCCACAAAGGAGGACACAACATTTCCAATACACCACGTAATGATGATCAATAAAGCTAGTTTACTGCGTTAGTTTACTGCGGTCTCAGAATTTTATTTGTGAGAATATTAGAGTACATCATATACAACGTGCTTTCTGGAGGATAAAACGAAATATTTTGAAAATGGCGACTTACACGTGAGAGAACTAGCGAGAGAAATAGTGTTAAAGATGGTTTATTTCGATTCTTGGGATGAATTTGCGGCAGCAGTTGAACAATTGTGTGTGGCTGAACCAAGAAAGGTGAGCAACGTGTATACAATTTTTAGTTCACTTTTTACAACACGTGCTTGATTCAATTCGCTGACGTGTTACAGAACTTTGAGATTATATTTTTTTACTGTTTATTTCAGTTCCGTTTTGTCGTTAAGTATCGCCATTGTGACGGGAAACTCGTCCTCAAAGGAACGGATGACCAAGTGGTAATTAACGATAAACTAGTGATGTGAAGTAAACTATCAACTAAAACATTTTTTTAAAGAAATATGGGGACATTTATTTATAAGCGCTAGCATTTGATGCTCATATTCTAGTTTTCATCTGTCTTCTGTTTTGTCGTGAAATTGGAATTCTATAGCTTTCCATCTGCTATTTTTCTATTAAGTTATAAAAAAAGCATGAGCATGTAGATCAGTAGACAAAAAAAATCGAAGGAGCATTGAGCAGCTTTGTAATATTCAGACTAAGAAGTAACAATGAGGGGATTTTGTCTGGGTTTTCAAAGAAAATCTTACCTTTGAAATAGTTTGACTTCCAAAGTATACTTGATGATTCTGGCAAAAAAAAAATTATCAAAGACTATGTACCCCATATATTGGCCAAGCAAAAAGTGAGGCAAGGAGAAATTCTCCCTTCCCCTGTTCCTTTCCTCTGATTCTTACTACCAAGGCTACTAGGTGAAGACCTGCGGGACTGAACTCTTTAAAACAGCAATTTTTGATAACAAACAAAACTGTTAAATCATAGCCTAATGTTTTCCTCATTGACTACAGATCAGGGTGTTAAGCTCTGGCAAAGATCATTTTCTCTTTTTGGGCATCACACTTAACTTTCACCATTCCAGCTACACTGTATGAGTATAAATGAGTATTAGCAAAGTGTTAGAATTACATGACAAAAATCTGGGTGTAATGCCCCTAACTTTTAGCACTATGAAAACCATGAGAACCTGTGACAGTGTGAGGCAGTGTGGCTTTTAAGAGCTACAACTTTAGCTTGTCTTAATGTATAATAAACATCCTTTCTTCCATCTTTCAGTGTTTAAAGTACAGAACAGAGCAACAACAGGACATAAAAAAGCTAGAGAAACTGAACAGTGTTCTAATGCGGCATGCTGTTGCCAAATGAAACATAAAGAGCTCTTTGACTTTAATTTATAAACAATTCAACATGGATACCCCATGACATACAACCAGGAACATTTTATAACAAGGGGTGGAACCTGAGAACGAGGAAGATGGAGTGCAATCTGAACTTATGATATTGTTAATTATTGCATATTAATACCCTGAATGTAGTTTAAATTTTATATATTTTCTTTAACTAGACTGTGATTGTTTAATGTGGAGTTTTGAAATTTTTGTTTAATGTGAAATATATTGTATTCTTGTTAATCTTTGTGTGTCATTAACTTAATTCAGTAATGTTTTGAGATCTTCTCTTTACAAATAATCTTTCCTTGAGATTCACAGCAAAGAGAGACGTTACTATAGATGAGCAGGTATTAAACAGGGTTTTTAAAGACAAAATTTTGTGGTCATACACATGCACTTATGATGCAACTGTAAAAGGAATACCTTTGGATTTTTGTAGGCAACATCATTTATCACTTCAGCTGTTAAACCTTCCAATTTGTGATAGGTATATAAACAAATATAGCCTCCATTTGGCACAAAAATATGCTAGGATATTTGTCTGCGGACACTGTCTGTTCCAAGAAACGAACAGTTTTGGAAGAGCATAGCTCAAGGAAAACTGTGAGCTCTGCATATTTTCGTGCCAAATGGAGGCTATTGTGTTTATTATTCTTCAAATATTTTTTGCAACATGTGTGGGTTTGAAAATATTAGTAAAGAATATTCCTGGATATTCCCCAATTTTAGCTGGGGAATATTCTCTCATGTGAGGCATTTAGACCAATCGTGCATGAGCGAAAATATTTGATGGATTGTAAGTCGTAATATTATTGTCTTTCATTGGTGACCATCGTGTAGTTCCAGAAAATATCCATTCCTCCCCTACAGAAGGAATTTTTTCTAAGACCTTCCCACCTTTCTGGAAATTCCAATTGAGCTTCAGACATTTCTTCCAATTTTTTGGTCTTAAAGAACCCCCCCCCCCCCCCCCCCTTGGCAGGGTAGGCCATTTTTACAATCTCTGAATAATTGGCTAAAACATGATTTTTTTATCCCGTGCAAGTCGTACACACAGGATTATTAAGGAAGAGGCTTAACTGGTAAAGAGGCACTAGATCTGATCGTTACTGTTGGTACTCTTGTTGTGCGGATAACTGTGTCCTTTTGTAGTATGCACAAGTAGTTTGATCACCTTACCTTTCAAATAAGCACATTTGGAAAAAGAAACAACTCAGACAGTTCAACTTTCAACTCCCCACCCTTCACCCTGTCGCTACCCTTGCCCCACACCCACCCACCCACTATCTTTGCTGTATACTAACTTTAAAGCTCACGTATGGGGAGAAATTTTCAGTTGATGCTTCCACAATAAAGTATTTGCTTGACATCACTGTTCAATTAAGTTATAAGGGTTTATATGGGATTTTCTACAAGATATCCATGGAGGTAGACAAAAGTGAAAATTCTCAATAAAAATGGCTTACCTTATTCCATATGTATGTTGTTTGCTCCTGCTGGTATCATTATTTCACTGATTTAAATTGATTTAACCGACTTTTTTGAATCCTGGTTTTCTCTTCATAAAAAGAGAACAAGCTTGTGCTTTTTTATGAAGAGAAAACCGGGATTCCTACTAAATGCCTACTAAATACAAAGGTTTTTGCACCAGCTTAGGACCACATGGAAAAAGTAGATCTTTGCAAGGGCTATTGGAATCTACAAAGAAAAATAGGGGTAGCCACCCATTTTTTACGAGATAATTAGCCTTGAATCTCAACAAAAATGCTGACATCAGCATTTTTCTGAAAAGAGGGAAAGGATATAATTTTTCCTCACATATTTCCTTAGAATATGCCTTTATATACAGAAAGGCAAACACATTTTAAAACATCTTTAAAGTACATGGCAAATGGAAACATTAAAATATATTTTGGTACATTTTTATTAACAAAATCGTTGCAAGAGCGCTTTTGGCATCTCTGGCAGCCTTCCTCTGGTTCAGCTAAAATACAGTCTAAATACCTTCTGCTCACACCCAGAAACTAATCACATTTTGAATAGGCTTGCCACTTCCATCCCGCAACATAAAATGTAGGGGTAACCACGCGTTTTTTAAAGTTATTGATCTATTGAAAACATTTACGGTGCCCGTTACATTTTTCCTGTCACCTCCCTAGTAAGTTAGACATTTGCGTTTTTGCGCGCGCACAACGCCATCTGCAGATACATGTTTTAATAACGTTGAATTTCAGTGTAATTTTCGAAAGAAAACAACTAGGTTTTCAACTGGAAGACGTTGACATTGATTGGTTAGCGATATGCCCCTATTCTGGTGTTCCTGGTTTAAGTACAGATTCATTAAAATTAATTTGGTCACCGTAGGAAAATTTTGCTTTTTACTTGGTACAGGTGGCGTAGAGCACGCGCGTTTTTGAGATGCGGACGGTAACCTGAAGTGAGCTGTTTTCACTTTTAACTCGCCCGCACACAACCACGTCCACATTGCTAAGTACCTTTTTTCCAATAGAAATAAGTAG
>CM042758.1:2909386-2920404 GCA_022496165.2 Catalaphyllia jardinei | reverse complement strand
TCCATTAAGGTTATTTTGGGCAGCCATGTACTCTTTTTATCTTATGTTATTCTGGTTCATTTTAATTTTTAGCTGAGTACCAAATTGATTAAAGTTGTTGTCACAAAATGTAACTTTGCTGCTAGTTACATAGAGTGAATTCACTGTTTCATGTCAACTGTCATTATCGATGCAAAGCTTTGTGATTGGTTCTTTCTGACATCACTTTTTTTGTATAGAAATTGTATATAAATTCATAGCTCTCCGCTGAAAAAAGAATTTAAAATGCCTCAAAGATATAGGAAGTAGTTCATTTCAAATAAACTGATTCATATTCCATTGATTGAGACTCGCAAACATTGTGGTGCTGAGACTGTTTTACCTACTGGAACTCATTTTTAAGGACAGTTTGTGTCATGAGGCAATGGTTGGCATACTGGACTCTAGATCAAGTGGTGAACATTCAATCTCTGGATGTCCTGGAATATGGTCCTTTGCCTTACCTGTAGTGTTTGTGTTTTGTTTTCACTTGGGATTATAAAAACAAAACAATTTAGAAATCTTATGCAAGGGTTTCTAGCAATTCAAGCTCTCTTGGGAGCCAAGATGACAAATTTGAAAAGGTACAGTTTATGAATCTCTCTTTAATTAAACCCTTTTAGATGAAAAAGTTGGTGGTGATTTTGTTGATGAACTCACACTTACAAGATGTGTTGAAGATATTCACAAGGTATGCATGTAATGTTTCAGTTTTTCTTAATTGTACTTGAAATAAACTTTCTAGCATTATTCTAGGTAATTCTTTAGGTAGATCTGGGAAAATTTGACTTTGTAAAATACTTTACATCATCTAAAATGGGTCATCTTGAGACCAATAATCTTTAACCCATTGACTTCCATTCCGCCTGAAACTGCTTGTGACAAGCCTTGGCCTTAGCTCCAGTTCTGATTTCATCACCTTTGACCAAAGTTCGTGTCATCTATGCTCAACGTCTGCAAGAGGAGAAGATCTTTCCAATGAAACCCTGGTTAGAGTGATATATGCCTATTGGGGCCTGAAATATGCACAAAAATGCTCAGAAATTTGAGTGAAAAACTCAGAGCAAAATTTCCTGGCACTACACGTGGCTAATCCATGGCAAAAATTGCCTGTGTCCATAATGCTTTCCCAAAAGGTCAATAAGAAAAGGAACTTAAAGCTTAAAGACACTTTCTTGTCCAAAAAACAATCTCAAAATGTTGATTTCTGCACATGTACTACAACAGAACAAGGTGTGCCTGAGTTTTCCATCAATTGTAATTGATTTTGTGTGTGTTAGGTCTTCGTTTCAGGGTCACTTGATGATGAGTTAAGATTTTTGTTGCCAGTTGTCCATCCATTGTTTGAACTCTTCTGTTTCACAAGGAAAGGAATTTGTCATCTAAGGTGAGTTTTGTCAAAGGTCACCATTCCATGATACTGTATGTGCACTCCACTGCCCAAAAGTGTGAAGAAAAGCACCTTTACATAATAATGTCAAATAATTACGTTAGGGATCTTGTGCAGATTTGCTTTCAGTTAATTTTGTTGGTGATCTTTGTTGGTCAGTGTCATGGTACTATATGTAGTTGACACCACTCATTGGTTTGCCATGGATATTATTTTCTGTGTGGTGCGAGAATTAACTCGGCTTCCTCAATGTCGAGGACACTTGAGGGCTGTCAGTAACTTTTGAGTCAGCTGTAGCCTTGTTCTCTACACCCATAGCAAACTTTTTACTTTGCAGTGAATTCTTTCAACAACAGGCAACCAATAGTATCAATGGGAAATCAAGCATACATGTACTCAGCTGTAACAGGTGCCATGGGTTAGGGCCTGTAATGACAGTTCTACACTTAGCTCATAGTTCATTTCATTTTGTTAAAAGTACTTTATTTATTAACTATTGATGTTTCATTGTTTTGATTTGTTTAATTTTTAGGTCTGCTCTTGAAGAAATCCTTATCTACACACTAGAGAATGCTGAGCAATGTCAAACTCTCCAACTGTTGTATACTCTGGCTTTTAGAATGAGCCCACCAGAGAATTTAGTTCTAACAGACACTGCCTTCAAAATTGAGAAACAAGACTTTTTTGTTCCTCTGATGATTGGCAATTTTGTGTTTGCACATGGAGATGATGGTGGTGTGATAATTAGATATCAGAATGATAATGCTGATAAAGGTGGTAATGTTGATGACATCTTGAGGGATTTGCAAGGAGCTGATTTAAGTAGCAGTGAAGTGCGAGCATTGTGCATCGTGGAACTCTTAGATGGTCTGAAGAAGGATGATGTTAGTGGAGACTTCTTTATATACCTGATGCAGGAGTTGACTTATATCATATCAGACTTTTCAGATGACATGGACAATACAAACTCTGGAGGTACTGTGGCTGCTATTTTAATGCTGATAGATTTTCACATAAATGTTGTATCAGATGTTCTAATCTTTATAGTCTTAAAATTTGGAAAAAGGTAGTCAAGAATATTTTACCTCTTTAAGCATTACAAATACAACTAAAGGGTTGCATTGAAAAAGAATTGTAGTGGCATCTGATAGGCTCTGAGATTCTCCTAGCAAATTGCTCTATGCTTCCTTCCAGGAAAAAAGGAGAATTTGAGATAAGATCAAGGGTAAGGCCCTGCACCTTCAGCTTAGCTTGGTGTCAGAAAATTCTGGTAGTAAAGAGGTGACACTTTCTATAGCTGTAACTGTATGAAAAGTTATTTTTTTTTTGCTACATGAATGATAGAATGCCAATGATGGAAAGGACATAAATTTTCCAAGTCACCTTAAGCAATTTTTTTTTCAGATATACAACACAGTCTTCTGATTCTCCACCTTATTGCACTCATGTGTGAGAGACTTGGAGAGGCCATTCTCAGGAATGCTTCACAGATGCTCATCTTCATAGAGTCTACACTGAAGCGTGCCTGTGCCATTATGCATGCAGACGAGGAGGGACTGGGAACAGCATTTATTACCGAGACACTGACGATGGCCCTTGGGATGTTGTCAGCAATGTTGGGCGGAGCAGCTGAGGTGATCTTACATGCATGTGTTTTGTTATTATATAAGTTCTCCCAATAATTATTGGAACAGAGTTGCATCAAATCACTTCCATTGTACAGAACAAGAGTTGGGACAGTTTCAAATGTTATGATTTAATTTTTACCTCTGCTTTAATTAATTTTTTTAAACCAAATAGATTTTTACATCCATTCCACTCTCAGTTCCTACACCCCCCCCCCCCCACCAGTCCTTAAGCCTCAGCAAAATTTTTTTGTATTTCTTTTTGTGCTCATCTAGATTGAAACACCCAATCTCTGACTTTGTAGTCCAACTCCATATCTCCACTAAGCCAGTGATGTAAGCAATGTGATCTTTTTTTATTTCTTGCCTCTTCTTTAAATTTTTCAAACGAGTTTTTTTTCTCTTTGTAGCACACCACTCTCAGTCCCTATACCACCCCCCTCCTCCCTCAGCCCCTAACCCTACCCTTCCCCAGCAGGTTCCCATTTGTTAACAACCCCCTCTTCCACCAAGATATTTTTATTATTTTGTACTCATCTAGATTCTAACACCTGCTTTCTGACTCAGTAGTCCACCTTCACTTCCACCAAGCCTGTGATGCAAGCAATGTGATCAGTTTTAATTTGAGAGACAATATCACTATGCTGATGACTCTTTATTCTCATAACTTTTTTGCTTGATAATGTAAAGGGTTTTGATGAGAAATAAGATTTTTATCACCCCTGGAATTTCAGATATTTAAAACACTGTTAGTAGAGGTGTCTGGAAGAGAAAATACAATTCCTGGGATTTTCTTGCGGCACATTTTTGTGTCTCAAAACATTGCTCAAAAAACGAAGGATAACCACTATAATCAGGCCATTATTGACAATCACATGTATGCTGTACAATTGATTTACTGCAGATTAAGATAGAAAATCAACCTCAAGTCCAAGATCTTCTACCTTTACTGAAAATGGTAGCTGAGCAACATCTGTCAGAAAAGATCAAGGATATGGCTTATGATTTGAGGATTGCTATAGCAACATACGGGGCAGTATGGAGTCACAGAATGGACATTGCCGCAAAGACTTTAGGACAGGATACTGAAACAGTAAAGGTTGATTCAAGGTCAGCAACAACCGAAGGTAGTTAATACTAACAGCATACAGATTATCATGTTTTTCTTACTATTTACATATAGTTTACACTGTTTGTCAAAATTACAGCACATAACAGCAAATGAAAATAAGTCAAAATTAAAAAAAAGTACACAAATTAAGAGTTGCTTGCAGGTGCATTGTATTGCGGACTGGCAATTGAAAGCTCAGTGTTTTCAAAACTTTTAACCAGAGAAGGTCTTCTCAACTTTTTAATTGTATTTCTCCTTATAAAAAGTTGTTATCATTTCAGAGTGGGTTGCCAATGCCAAATTTTGTTGAAGGCATGTTATATTTCTTACATGAATAAATTATTGAGGATTTGCATTCATCCTGTTCAAGCCTGAATTATTTTTTTTCATCTTTCTCTACATTTCAAATTTAAGACCTTTCATATATTCACTGTTTTATAAAATCCCTTACTGCTCAATAATAATGGTTTTCAAGCTTCCTTGATTGTGGTATTTTAAAGTCATTTTTTTATCTCTACTAGGAAAAGAAAATGTCCATCTAAAAGAAAAAATATCTTCATCCACTCAAGGAAAAGCTTCCTCTACATTTGACGAAGCATTTTCCCAGCTCTGTGATCCTTTGCTTCCTGTGCGAGGCCATGCAATGATACAACTGGCCATGCTTTTGCGCCAGAGAGATCCTAAAGCTGTGCAAACCACTGATACCTTATTGAAGATTTTTCTGGAACAACTTTCACACGATGACTCTTATATATACCTAGCTGCTATTCAGGGACTTGTCTCATTGGCTGATGTAAGGGCTGATATGGTTATACCACGACTTGCTTGTGAATTTGCTATGTGCCAGAAGGAGGCTGGAAATGTTGCAGTCAGGACAAAGGATGCTAATGAGAAGGGTTATTGTAAACAAAGTGAAGAAGGTTGGTTTGGTTTTTGTGTTAAATAAGGCATGGGTTGCGCTTGAGTGAATTGTGTTTGTTTTATCTAAGATGGATCGAAATTGGAGCATTTTCTGCACGTACATGTAATGAAAAAATGAAAAGAATTGGTCAGTGCCGATATTTTTGGGTCTTTCAGACCAGTCAAAAACTACTACTACTGTGACCCATGCCTAACGCCATTCATGTAAATGTTTAAAAAACAAGCAGCAGTGTTTTATTGGGGTTTAAAAACATGAGGCGTAGCCTTGTTTATGGGAAATGAAATATATGTCTTTGGAAAATTTCAGTGCACTGTTATGCAGTAAATCTTCCACCATCTTTAAATATGGATGTGAATGTGGCCATTATTTCTCTAAAACAATCTTAATGTGAGGTCAACAAAATGTGTATTCCATGTCTTGCATCATGTAAAACATATCACGCTGTGGATATTTAAAATTGTAATGTTGGAACTGATCGTAGAAACTGTTCAAATTTTGCAGTTTCACCCATATCAAGCCGACCTGCCAGATCTCCTGAGCAAAGAATGAAATTAGGAGAGGCTCTGGTCCGAGCCACCAGGAACTGCGGTGAACTGGTACCTAAATATTCTCAACATCTTTTATCAGCCTTGTTGACTGGGGTAAAAGATCCTGAGCCTCTTGTGCGGGCCAGCAGTCTCTCTAATCTTGGTGATGTCTGTCAGTTGTTGAGGTTCTCATTGGGTCCAGTTGTGCATGAGGTGGGTAGTACAAAATAGAGATTCTCTTATCTGGTATCTAAACATTCTTTTTAATTAAGTTTGGAGAATGTGGTACTATGTCAAGATAATAGTCTGTTGTTGATGAATTTCTTCTATTCTCCAGGACCAAGTTGTTTAAAGCTTGATTGAGGAAACCCAGGATTAGCGAGAATTTTATTGTTAGTCCTTCAGTTTTGAGCTTGATTAATCTTGAAATATTTGAAACATTAAGAAGTTAAAACCTTTTTTACACATACATTGTAAGAAGAATTAAAACTTCTGCTAACTTTTAATCCTGGGTCAGCATTAACCAGCTTTTAAACAACCCAGCCAAGAGCTGTTTGCTTGTGCAGAGCTAGTGTTACACCAGTCAGTGGGTTTAATATTTACTGGTTAAGTGTCACATTTCTGCTCAGAATCAAAACACTTCAGGTTGATTTTTTAAACTTTTCCGGGCGAGTATGACCTCAGACCATCCATGTAGCCCTACTTTGGATTATTCCTTTTCTGACCATGAGTTCACAGTTTCTGGTTTCAGTGGTCTGTACTCAGCTAACAGTGACAAGATTTTATTGCTGTCTGAGCTGAGACTTGACCCATTTGGGACCACTTCCATGGGAACATAGCCAACATTGCAGTCTCAAAAGGTGTTCACACAGGGTCCACCCAACTGGGTTGAGAAGTTTTGAACCTGAAAGTGCCTTCTTGCAGGGTGCAAATTGGTATGTTGGGACAAAGAGCCCAAATGACCCTGTATTTTTGGCTTCATTCATTAGGAAGTGGTCCCATATGTCTGAGTTGACTGTTTATTAGCATGCACAGATCAGTAAGTCAAAAACGAGACCTTTTTCCTGTTTACCAGATTTTCAGTTGTGTGTCAGCAGTACTGAAAACTGACAAGTCAGCAGACGTCAGACGTGCTGCAGTGCTAGTCATGACTTTAATACTGCAGGGACTGGGGAAGAACATAATGGAGGTTAGTTTGTTCACCAATTAAAGTGAAGACTTAGTCTATTCAGCCAATCAGGGGACATCATTTTCATGACCTCCCATACTTATCACTGGGGCCCATGGACAATACTATGTATTGTGGCTTTGGCTGAACAAGTTACGTAAGAATTCTATGTTATGGTTGTGTTAGTAGCAAGACATTCAACAAAGGAAACTTTTGCTATCTCTTAGCAATAGAAAATGTGAGAGTCTATTTGGTGAAATAATCCATTTTGCAGAGCTTATCATGGTTTCCTTCACATGCAGCCAATTGGATTATTTCTCCTTTCCCCTGGATGGGATCCTAGTCTATTGCAGGGTTACTCTCTCGGCATTGAATTCTCCATATACTGGGGTGGAGAGAAGCTCTGTAGAATCAAAGTGCATAGCCTAGTCTGCAATATCTGCCCCTGGTGTAAACCATTGCACTGCATTGGCTCTCAAATTGGGAGAATGGTGCTCAAAATGACCAATTAGTGATGGCTGTTTTATGGCTTTGAAGCATGTTTCATGAAGAAAATGGATGATTAAGTAATTGTTTCTTTGTGCTTTCATTCCCCTTGCATTACCTCAGTCACTATTTTCCATTTGTAGGACCTCAGCTCCACACTTAAGGACATTTACCAGTTATTAAAGATTGTGGAGTTAACAGACACTGATCATGTTACTAGAGGTCATGCACAGGCTGCTGTGGGAGAACTGGATGCCATCACAAGAGATTACTTGTTTCCTAAGCCCTCTTTCACTAAACATATTCAAGTACTGCCTTAAAGGAGAAACCCTACGTCATCTTTTAAGTTACAATCAATAAAACTGCTCTTATTGTATTGAAAGCAACCTCACCATGAAAGTTAGGTAATGCTGAAAAACATCAAAGTTCTAATACCAAATGGTAATCAAAATGGACAGAAAAACGATGGTTAAAATGTGAGAGGTTTTTTAGTGTAAAGCAACTACAGTGTACAGGTGTTGGAGCATTTCTACCTCCCTCCCCACCCCCTTGATGGGATTATAATCTCAGGTAAGCCCCTTCCCATCGCCCCTTTTGCTGAATGTAATTCACAGATACCCATTGTATCCTTTGTACACCTGGGTGGAGAGAGGCATTGAAGCACAATCCAGCAATGTTTGGTGACCAGACTTGTTGACTTGTAGTAAGTATATCCAAATGGTATAAACATGTTTGATCACAGTCCAAACGAACTAAATGTCTTACATTGTGTGATCAAATTTATATCGGCATTCAAATTTATCAAACACAGACAAGGTTTCCAAGCAAGAAAATGTTTGGTCACCAAACAAAGTTTGATCTTGTTTAATTGCCAAACATTTCCTGTGTGGACAGGGCTTAATGTCCACATTGAGTGGTCTGGGTTTGAGCCCTTCTCAAAGATAAGGTTAACATTGTAAAAATTAAAAACAAAAATGAATGACTAAACATTCAAGTACCTCCCCAGTTTCATACAAAAATACAAAATGTGATTTAAAATTGTTTATTACTGTTATCAATATTATTCAGTTGACAAAAATTACTGATATGGACTAGACCAGAAAACGTAAAACCACACTGTTTATCAACTCCAATAGAAATAAATCAATAATATTATAAGTAATATTTCGTGGGGCTTCATTAACATTTTTAGCCGGAGGGGAACTGTTTTTCACAGCCAGGCAAAACATTTTGAACCAGACGTCTTGAAAAACTTTTGCCAAGGTGGTCAAAGTAAGTTGCCAGAATCATCCTTACTGTCAGTCAATTTGCCTTCAATGAAACCCTCAATATTTGTGAGTTTCTAATTATTAATCAATTGTAAATTTGAAAAATGACTTGTGCTTAGACTGCTTATTTTAGGAAATTTTAATGGAACCAATTATTCCTGTTTATTGAAAAAAAATATAGCATTACAAAAATCGATAATTTGTGGACATTTTGATATAAATTTAACTTCTTAAATCTAAAAATGCATGTAGTTAATTGCTGAAGTTTTGCTCAAGAATCATTTTGTAATTGATTATGTAGCCTCCAAAATTAACAACTTCTTATAATTAATTTCTGACATTTTGTTATTTAGATTAATAATTTATAATGTCAGATTGGCGTTGCAACTTCACAAATTGTTAATTACCTATAATGTTCATATACCTTCACAACTGCTTATTTTGACTTGTTTCCTTAATTCATGTACTAAATATAAGTGGGGATCTCTGTTTCTTTCCAAGTGAACACAGGGTCGGAGCAAGACATACACTTGATGCAGAAGTTCTCTTTAATTGTCTTTCCTGAAAAACAAAACGAAACAAAGAAATTGCCAAGCAAACATTGCTATCATTATGAAATATTGTTATTTATTCAGACAAGGGGCATCGTTTCCAAACTTAAAAGCTCATTTATGGTACATGGGAATTGACCGATGGCTTTCACTGTCTTCGTTTGATGGGTCACAGACTTCAAAGTTAGAACTACCTTACTTGACTAGCGTATCAAATAAATCCGAGGGTTCATGCACAGACTTGAAGTTTAGAATAGCCCTGTGCAGCATAATAAACAGCACTAAATGTAAAAAATGCTTAATAGCTTTCATTTAAACAGCTGTACCCCAAGCTTTATTGACCCCTAAAAGATACCACTTAGAATGGAAATAACAGCTTTTTTTATTTCATTGAGAGCAGTGTAAAAGAAGCGAGACAATGTGCATGTTCCCTCCAAGGAATCTAGCCAGACCTTGTTTATGGCTGAATTCATGTTTACATGAGGAGTTTGTAACACATCTTTGCTGAAGGCGACGGCTGAGGAATTCAGCTTTGTATTAATAACATTTTACTGGTTTAATATTACCTTACTTTACCTTGTAGAAGTATGCTTCAAGAAGTATTAATCCTCTTCAAAGCAGTCTAGTGTGACGTCATCTCCAATCAGTACAAAATGGCGCCCAGAGGCAAGTCGCACCGAAATCTGTTGGTTTCCTCGTGTGGCTTGATTCCCTCATGTAGTTTGTGGCGCCGCTCAAGGCTTGGCTGGCTTTCTTGCCTCGGGTCAGGTGCTTGTAAAACACGCGCATGAACTCTAGTGTCGCGTAGTCGTCGATTGCCCATAGTGCCGTAAGGACGGAACGGGCCCCTGTGCCCAGAAATGCCCGAGCTATACTGACCACGCCCTCGTCACAAACCTCTCCTTGGCCACTATGGCAGCAGCTCAGCACCACAAGTCTTTCTCTGAGGCCAACACTCAGCACATCTGGCATGGTCAGCAAGTAGTCCTTTCCTACTGGGGATCTTGGATTCTCTCGATAAATTGGGAGCCAATAAAATCGCACCGGTTTTAGAGTCGCCATGCGCTGCAAGGTGTATCAGTGCAAGGTTGTTGAGCCTGCTTAGCACTGCTTCCTTCGTAGCATCTGAACCAATGAGAGGGGACGTCTTGACAATCGTTGCGATCATCTCTGCTTCTCTCCTGGCAGCGGGAAGTTGATGCAGTTTTGGTCCGTGGTAGTTTACAACTTCTTGCACCCACGGATCTCCTACAACCAGAGCATCGAGTTTGCAGTGGTGATCGGTTGGAGCATCCATGATCATCTTCAAACAGGTCAGCGAAGGAATTACACGGATGCCGAGCGATTCGCACAGGTAGCAGGACTCGGTATCTTGTAAGTCACCAAAAGGAACCAGGAAGAAGTCACCATCGGGGACAATAACGAGCTCATTTCCACGAAGGTGAGGAATTACTGGAGCAACAATGGCGTCATAAAGGACGGAGAGGAGTTTTCTGTGAACAGGAGATGACGTAGGTGATGCGTTTTCGTCACCGTTACGTAGAATTTCGTCAAAACTGAGAAGCGGCAAGTCGGTCGGCCTTTGAACTGTTAAGCCACCTTTGTTGTACGTTTTTAGGGCAGAGGTAATTTGGGAAATATCAATATAGTCATCATGCTTCTTAAGAATATCGAGAAGGAAAGAGTGGAGTTTTGTTTGGAAGTGTTTCTTGGGGAGCTCTCTTAATGATGCTGGCATCTCATTCCAAATTTTAGCTCCTACTCTTGAGAAAGCTCTTTTTTGGATTTCTAACCTAGATTTCTTAATAACGCTCAAAACAGGCAAAAAGACACGCTTTTGACAAAGAAATAGTCCACACAAGCAATTGCAACAAATACTACCGACCCGGGGTTGGGTACTTTGTGAATAATAATAATAATAATAATAATAATAATAATAATAATAATAATAA
>CM042758.1:2831716-2907215 GCA_022496165.2 Catalaphyllia jardinei | reverse complement strand
TTATTTTCCTAAGATTTCTGACCACTTTCCGAAGATTTTGGAAAAGTTGTCCGAAGGATACAGGAACGTTTCCGAGCGTTTTCCTAAGATTTCCGAAGATAGCCGAAGACCTTGGAGGAAGATCCGAAGATGCTTCGATCATACACCAACAATTTTAAGTACAGTTGAAGGCTCAAGATCGGGAAAAGCGATGATTTGAATTTTGTTCACCTTGAGACCAGTTTTTATATCTGGTATCTGTATCAGGAAAGCGTATTTAATATGTAAAAGGTAATGTTCAAAAACTATTTGTATTAAAGTGAAGAATGATCATCGCCGTAAATTTTCCAGTTTAAGCAGTTGGAAAGAAGAAGCCTGAAAAATCAGGGCACTCAAAGGGATTCAGTCGAACCAGTGACCTCCGCGATACCGGTGCGATGCTCTACCAACTGAGCTATGAAGCCACACATTGGGAGCGAGGTCAATTTATTGAGTTTATATCTCCCGCAAGGAGAGAAATGATGTGAAGTAATATATCAAACACAAGATAGTGCTTCATCGGAATGTCCAAACATCGAGAAGAGAGTTGAAAATACGATGCGTAGCGGAGTATTTTTTACGAAATTGAGGTGTTTGGATAGCCGATGAAACATTGTCTCGAGTGTTTATATATCTTCTCATTCGAAGCAAAAACTAAGGAGTAAAAGGAGAAGTAAAATCGTCAAAATCTATGCTAATTCAGACCGGGTAACCAAACCTCCTTCACGATTGTGATTTCTCTGTTTTAGCTTGATGAATTATTAAGGAGTTTGAGAAGTATATATGAAATACATGTAATTCATATTTCAACTGCGGTTGTAGATGAAAGTGAAGAATGATCATTTTCTTCTTTCCAATTGCTTAAATTGGAAAATTAACTGCGATGATCATTCTTCACAACCACAGTACAAATATGAATTATTTCATATATACTTTACATTATTTGTATTAAAATCACAACACAACTGTTCTCAACAACTTTTATTAATAGCACATAGATATTAGATGTTTGATACACATGCTATAAAAATAGCTCTCTTAGTTGTAATAAGAAGACTAATAAATTATTATCATAACAACAGACAGTACTTCAAGTCACATAGCCACCATAAACTTCCAATAGTAACAACCCCCTAAAAGCAGTGAGCCCCCGAAAGTAAATAGGTAACCACACGGTACAGGGTACATCTGTGCGATACAAACTCACTTGATGTGCTGTTCTAGAAAATATCCATTACCCTCCAATAAACCTTTTTTGGTTTCAACCTTGTCCCTCTACCAAGTCTAGTTTAGACCCCTACCCCCCCCACCCCTAATCCCCATAAGGAATTCAAATTGCAGTCTTTGGAGAGGGTACGGTATGCATATTTGATTGCGATAACATGAAATTAAGTAATTTCAATTTATTAACTTTAATATATATAGGTAATCATATGAATGCAAGTGCAATGAAAGAATTACACTACAAGTGATCTTTGAAAATTCTCCCTAAATTGCATGATTTGTAAAGCCAGTGCAATGTGAAAGAATTTTCAAATCCTTAATCGCTCGAGCAGCTTTCACACAATCCTATATTATACGAAAGAGAACATTGTGAACAAACATGCACATTAATTTGGAGTGCAGTGCAATTAAGAATTAACAATAAATTGGCCTGCTCTCAGCAATCACAGTTGAGTACCGGTACTTTTCTCAGTCATATAATAAAACGGTTTATTTTTACTCATCAGTTTTCTAGTTGGCTTGTCTTTTTCCCATTAGCCCACTGCAGATTTAACAATGAAATGCTGCAAAATACATGTAGCTACCTTAATAATTGACATAAACCATTAAGCTTCGTAAATATAAAGGCACTCTCTCCATTGTTCTTGCAGTACATGGGCCATACAATAAATAAAAGTAAAAAATACCTTGCCGGTAAGATGTCTTGAAAAGGGGAATGAAACAAAAATAAAACATTATTTTTGAAGTCAACATCACATTGTCAGTGTAAAAAACCTACCAGAGTAAGATATACAATTGTCTAAACGTGAAAAGATATCTAACAATATCCATATGCATGCATATATAATAGAATTGTAATAAGTTTAATATAATATACAATATAATTATTATTGAACTCTATACACTCTTGTTCCTTGGATAAAAACCCTATACAATTGAAAATTAATATCTGTAATTTATTTTAAACCTAATCATTATAATATTCATTTAAGGGTAAAAGATAATACAAAAATTAAAGCAAGAAAATATTTCAATGCTAACTTATAACTCTACATTCAAGTCAAGAACAAAAACCCAAGGAGGAGGTAGGGGGGAAGAGTTGTTTTTGTATGGAGGTCCCCTCCCCTCTCCCCCCTGGGCAAGAGAAAACAAGAATGATACATTTTTATCAGATATTTCAGTGAGATTCAACTACATGTACATCTCTGAACACTGTTAAATGATATAATATTTAATACTGAAATTCCATATTTTTGAAATACAGGGAACGTTTTCTTCAACTGGGTGACTGATACATGCAGATAATCATGTTATAAATAAAATCACACATTAAAATTTTTTCTTTGAAGAATTCAGTTTATAGTTTGGTTTTGCTTTTACACTTTTCTTGACTTGAAAGTTAGGTCACAAACATTGAAATGTTACATCTTGTATTAATTTTTGCATTTTCTTCTTACATGACACAACACAGTCCTGTCTTTCATATTAATTTCCTATATTAATCATCTGCTTGGCTTTAGCCAGTCTGGTAGTGGCTTATTTAGCTGTTGCAGCAAGTCCACAAGATTTTTGTTTGGTTCCTTGTAGTAGTCTTCCAAGAATATTTGAGACTTTGTATCCATGGGTGTGTAATGCCGCCCTTTGCCCTTACCAAGACACTGGGTACCACCTTGAGATGTCACTTGACAATAAAATCCTTTGCGCTTGTCAAATCTGAAGAGGAAGTGAGACAAGCATGAAGTACAATCTGCTTCTCAAACATTTAAGTTTAATTCTTTCTGAGTGCATTGGAGGCTTAATAGATTATTACTACATGTAGGAAACACTTCTCTACACAGTAGAATACATTTCCATGTTTTCACTTCTTCCTTTGCCACCAATGTTAGGTGTATTGTAATTAACTGTACCCAAATTGGCAAAAATTAGTCTCGCCTTCTTGCAAAGTCTTGCATTCATCATTCACCACCTCGAAATCTTGAACTTTCAATATTTGTCAGGCCAAATCTTGAATGTGCAATATTTGGCAAGCCAGAAATTGAATTTCTAGATTTTGCTTGGCAGGCAAAATCTTGAATTTCCAAACCCTGAATATTCAATATTTGACAGGCCAAATCTTGAGTTTTTGAAACTTCCACTTTCAATATTTGGCAAGCCAAATCATGAAGAGCTAAACTTGAAATTTCAACAATACACAAGCCAAATCTTGAATTTCCAAATCGATCAAGAGGTGGATGGTATTTCAATAACCATAGGTCTAGCAAATTTTTTTGTTTAATTTCATTAGCCTCAGAATCTTGTTTTTTAAGATCTGAAGTCTAGCTGGGTCTCACAAATGTCTCGGGCTTGCAAAGAAAAACACTACTCTCGCCTTCTCATAAAGTCTTGTATGTACCAATCACCACCTCCTTAAATTGCTACTGAAACGAAATTTTCGCATCTGAGATTTTTGCTTAGTAATAAAGTTTGAACCTTACTAGCAAATACTGCCAATTTTTTTTTTGCATACGGTAAGCGAATACTGCTTTTTCAGCCGTTTGAAGTTGACCAGTTTAGCGTAAAATTGGTGGCCATCTTGGCGCGGCCAAAACAACGTAGTGACGTCACTGGTTGTGTTACTCTCATGTCTTGTTGAGAGTTGATTCTGAGGCCTTTCAGTCTATTCAAATGATTATTTCCAGGATGTTTTTTGTAAGCAAGCGAATGAGTGCGAGTTGTTAAATCGCAAAATGGTAAGACACTTGGTCAAGTGGTGATCAAAAGCTACACTCATAAAGTAAAATAGACATGAAAACAAGAGAAAGCGGCTTTTGAAAATATTATGCAGAGTGCTGCTGCATGAATCGCACCAACAACGCCTCTGGTCTTCGAGTCGCTTTGCGTCGACGAAACCTTGGACACTCACCGTGCACAAGATTGTGCTATAGTGACTTTTAATCTGGTTGTATCTGCCACATCTTACCAGTTATCACAACAGCAACGATTTAGGAAACGCTCGTCTTTCATATAAAGGTAATGAATTTAAAGCTATAAAGCCAAACTAAGCTGCCATGACCCAGACAGTTTTCAGGAAACGAGAGAAAGCGTGACACAGTCAGTGGCGAAAGATTACATATGCAAATTAGTTCAAAGTGTAAACTAGTGACGTTTTAACGAATTGCTCTGAACTTTGATACTAATAAATGAAGAGCTTTGACATAGTATACGTTAAAGAACTCAAAAGTAATCCATCGGCTGTGAAATGTTCCATTTGGGAGATTTGTGTAAAAGAAAAGCGAAATATTCCCGCTTTGTTTACACTGAGACTGGTATGCGGCGATAAAGCAAACCTGTGCTGTAGACCACAATTCTAGTTTCAAAAATGCTCTTTATCTGCCGCAACAACTCTCACTTACTGATGTCGTAAAAAGATATGCCCTCTGTGTGCAATCTAGTACTCACTGCAAAGCTTGTGGACTGTTAATAATTTCGTGATTGTGCAGATGGCTGATGTTACCGCTTTACTGTAATTAATGTTGTAAAGTTGTGGAGGATATATATTCAGACCTAGTTTAAGCAGACCAAAAATAAAAGTGAGAATCCAACTTTCAGATCCAGACTGAAAACAAAAGAACGGTAAATCGTGTTCAGGTTTCAGGTCTTGATATAAAAGTAGCTGGAACACTCGTCTTCTAAGTCTCCAATCGTGTAATTAAGATGTTCAAAATTGATTCGAGCTGAGCTATGTAGCATTCTTTTTGGTTAATCTACACTCTGGCACCCTCTAACGTCTATGATGTGTATTTTCAGTCAAGGCTGGGCAGAAATTACAAGGTAGAAAACTATTAGGTATCAACAACATGAAGAATAAACTTGACTAAAGCAAGTGAAAACAAGAGAGAATCTATAGCACTTCATACGTGAACACAACCAGTGACGTCACAAGGTCCTGAAACTCGGTTCTAGAGTTGCTCAAAAAAGTCGATTTCAGTGGCTAAAAACAGTTTTTTTCCGTTAGGATTTGACAAATATAAAATTCACCATGATTTTAAGCAGGTTGTAAACTATAGATTGGGCAAATAAAAGAGGATATCAAAATTTCGTTTTAGTAGCACTTTAACATTGCACATGACAGTTCACCTTAATCTCTGGTTGTAGTCATAAACACTGACACCAAGGAATTTCTGCACCTCAAGCATCACTGCAGCAGGATCTGTCCTCAGCTTGTCACCGTCAAGAATAAGAATCTAAAAATGCAAAAACAGAACTGAAAATGGTCCACTTTTATTGGCACCTCCTGACTTAGAGTCTAGCATCAATTTTAATGTGCATGTGTGCATGTTTTACAAACCTTGGAGGAAGGATAATACATCAGCCATCTCTCCAAATGTTGTCCATATAATCCAGGTAACAAACATCGCTGCCCAAGGGCTTTGATATCTTTATCTTCTGAGGAGTTGGCACCTGTTAAAACTTTGTAGAATGGGTTCTGAGCTGCAGGAACATCATGACTCTTCATATGCTAAGTGAAAACACAATGTAATATGTAGATTTAGCCATGGCAAGAAGCGGAACTCCTGGGCTGGGTTGTTCAAAGCCTGATTAAGCTATTCCAGGATAAGAGAGATTTTGTAACATAGCAGTGAGGTTTTCTGTTTATATTGTTTGGCCTTCTGTTATGAGTTTGAACAATTGCAAACTACAAAACAAAAAGCCATGAAAACAAGTTAACCTGACATGAGCCTGTGATCCAATCAAAGACCAGCACTTGGTCAGTGGTCAACTTAAAAAAACATGTCATCTCAATGAGCTCTCAACTTTAGCCCCCAATGATTATGGTCATGTGATACTGGTCACATGATACTGGCCAGGTTATTGACCGTAACCTGGATGTCTAATATCAAAGATGCATGTCTCTGTCAACCTATTAACCGGAGTATGGTGGCCATCTTGCGTGGGTCTGCCACCTTTGTATGCACCCACAAGCAATATCGCTAACCATTATTACCATGAGAAAATAAATTCATGAGTTTCCTTTTCTTTCCTACATGTACATGTATGTGAGAAAGGTGCTTTGCTTAATGGGAGCTCCACCATTAAATAAATGAGCAGCAAAACTGCTCAAAAGGTTTTACCCAATCAACCTACCAGGAATAATAAACAATACCAGATGAAAGTACTGCTCAATAGCTTTCATTTGAATGGTCACACACTAGGGCTTTATCTACAGACTTGAAAGTTAGAACCACCTTGTACAACATAATAAACAGTACCATATGAAAGTACTGCTCAATAGCTTTCATTTGAATGGTCACACACTAGAGTTTCATCCACAGACTTTGAAGTTAGAACCACCTTGTACAACATAATAAACAGTACCACATGAAAGTACTGCTCAATAGCTTTCATTTGAATGGTCATACACTAGAGTTTCATCCACAGACTTTGAAGTTAGAACCACCTTGCACAGCATAATAAACAGTATCACACAAAACATCATTCAGGCCAAATCTTCTTCCGATCAGGTGATCCCCTGCCAGGCGGTGAAGAAAGGGCATTGAAAATGAGTCACAAAAGCTATCAACTTGTGTTATGTACCTGATACCATGAGTATGCTCTCTTCATCGGGTTTATCAAGATTGTAATGATTTTGGCTTCTGGCAGCAGAGCATGAGCTCTCATGGGCGTCTTTCGGGCGTCAAAGTAGTTAGCACTCTTCTCAAACAAGGCCACGTTGCTGTAGTTACTCACATCAGGAAAGAAATCCATGTACCTAACACAAGAAATCAAGACGGAAATATCAACTAAAAGAAGAAGCAGTAGCAGCCACCACCGCTGCCGCAACCGCAGCAGCCGCAGCAGCAGCAGCAGTAGCCACTGTGTTAATTCTCGACATTTAAAGTGTTTAATGCTCATTTTGAGAATTTGGTGGTACATGGATAATATCTTCTAATAAGTAAGGGGGGCAGGGGTTCCAAAAATATTTTCAGCAAGGGGGCAATTGGTTTTCACAGGCAGGCGAAGCCATTTTAACTGATTGGGGAACTCCTTTACTGTATAAGAAAAACGTTCCTCTGGATGGTGAGGCCAGGAAGGCAAAATCATTCTCACAGCTGCTCTGGTGCCTGACCTTTAATGGAACCCCTGATGTAAAGTGTACCCCTGTTGGGGTGCAGATTGATAAAAAGAGTTTTTTCTTCTACCACAGTGAAGATGTTTGTACTGTAACAGATTCTTTCTTACTAACTTGAAATTTAAGCACCACTTGCAATTTGATGTGCCATAATAACAAGAATACTGGAACACAGATCATAGAACATAGTTACAGAGGAGATGGTTATCAGATGCCTGGCAAACATCAAAGGTGCCAACTAAGATAGTTAGATTTACATTGAAAGATCCATGACTGTGCGCAATGTTTCTACGCGCACACACTGTGTATGAATTATGTAACTAATTGGTCGGTGCCTCAGTCCAAAGTAAACAACTACTGTATTGTGTTTTGTGCACGGTCAAATTCCCAAAAAGCGAACAAAAACATACAACAATGAACTTTGACGGGTTTCACAACCACTTCCCTCTAACAGCTATGATAGGAAGCATCTGCTCACTCACCAGTCCAAACCCCTGACGTAATTGTGCCCATTGAAGAACTGAACCTCTTCATACGTCCTAACACTCTGTTCGTTGCTCATGATATTTGGATGCATCTTCAGGAATGTGTACAAAGCCGTTGTCCCTGTCTTTTGAGGACCAACCACAAGAAATGATGGTAGTTTTTTGCAGTTCTTTCCAGATGACCAAATCTCCTTGTGTCGTGGATCCAAACAAGGATTCTGCCAAAAATAAAAACAGACGCCAGATCGGGATTGAAGAATATAGATTTTGGATATAGCATTAAAATACACTACCCGCTAAAAGTCAACTGGTGGTCTTGAGGTTAGCGAGCTTGAAAACAGATTGAGTGGTTGGGGTTGGAGTCCTGGCCTGTTGTGCTCTTGGGCAAGATTCTTTACTCTCAAAATGCTTCTCTCCACCAAGGTATACAAATGGGTATTGGCAAATTTATTGCTGGGGCAACCCTATGATGGACTAGCATCCCATCAAGTGGGAAGTAGAAATACTCCTAGTTGTTTAATGCTACAGAAACTAGATTAAAGTCTGATGGGCAGATGATGCTCATACGCAGATTCAAAAATTACCTTTTAACCCACCCACTAGCCACTACTAGCCAGACTCACTATAACCTGAGAGTGGCAGTACTCCATGATCTGAAGATGAACAACCCAGGTAACTACACAACACAGCGACTAGTACAGCGCAGAAAATAAAGTTTGAAATCCAGTTGCCCAGTTGGCCCGTACATTTCAGTTTTCATTTACCACCATTACAGTCGAAACAGGTTAAGCGTTCCTCTCATGAGTGGATTAATAATTTCATAACTGCAAATCTGATTTCAGGAATCATTTCAATAATCTGGTTGTTGGATGAATGATGCAAAATTCAAATCAAGCCTCAGTTCAAAACTCGAATTTTGATTGGCTCATTGCTCACTTCTAGTACCACGCTGGCATGAGGATTTGACGAGTGCATCAATTTGCATAATCTGCCAAGGTCGCTAACAGGCGTGATTTGCCTTTCCTTTTAAATTCACTTCTCTGTCCAATCTTTGGAATTTGAAAATATAAATTGTCTCAAGTTTGAGGATACTGGTAAGATTACAGAAAGGTAATGTTGTTAGAGTGAAGTGAAATGACCATTGTTCGACAGATTATAACAGATTATGCAAATCAGTAAACCCGTGAAATTCTCACGCCGACCTTGCACCGGAAGGCAGCAATATTCCAAATGAAATTCAAGTTTTGAACTGAGGCCTGATTTGAAGTTTCCATTATTCATCTGACGAATAGATTATTAAAATGATTACTGAAATCAAATTTGCAATAATAGCCTTATTAATCCACTCGTGAGAGGAATGCTAGACCTGTTTTGACTGTAAAAATAATTTATTACTTGCCCAAATGTAGGTGAATAATATTCATGTTAGGTATGCTTGGATGTTAAATTAATCCATGCTTTGAACTCACTGTTTAAATGCTCATTTTACAGTCTTAAGTTTTGAAATTCTTTTTGACTGGAAATTTTTACCAACAAGACTACTGAGGCTAATTGATCTGCTTGTCCATCAGACCACCAAACTTCTGTGTTCACTTATGCAAGAGCACAATTTACTTGCCACCAGCAGTCAGACCTCAGTATTTATTCTGCACTGTGGCATGTGAATAGTATGTATCAGACTGTCAAAAACATACATCAAGACAATACCTGCCAAACCGGTTCTATGTCGCCTGGAAACATTGCAAAGTATCTCTCAGCGAGGGCTGTAGGGTGCTCAGTGCTCAGTTTCAGATTGGTCCAGCACTGAAGGTACTTAATCAAGCTGTCAAACACAAGTAATGCTAAGCGATCAGAGCCGTAGTTAGAGAGGTGTGTCATGAAGATGGAGATCTGTAAACAAGGAACAATAAATTCATAAGAGTAAAGTCAGTGACTATAACAAAGAATGGCAGATCATGCCAACAGTAAATGCCAATTTCTGTAGCACGCAGTTACACGGGTTATTATCCGGCCAGAGATGCTAACATAGAAAATAACCTGACAGATTGTTTGATTTGCTCTTCTAACTTATGTTCTGTTGATTCAAGTCAACTATCTCCAAACATTCCCTTAAATTTGTGTCCAGGACTTTTGGTGGTCCTTACAGAAGACCACAAGATTTGTCCTGTATTTGGGAGACTCCCAGGCAACCCAGGAATGTCGACAAGGCACCAAATCCAAAACACTCTGAAGGACTATATAAGTCTGGGTGTGGCCAAGAGACAATAAAGCCAAGGCTTAACTCACTTTCTGTAGAATTACATGTCAGCGATTAGGAGTGTATCTACTCCTCCCTGGATGGGATGCTAGTCCATCACAGGGTTGTGTCCGCTCTTACAACCTTATCAGTATTCCCGGGTGGAAAGAGGCAGAGTGGGAGCAAAGTTTGCTGCCCAGTGCAATGTCCCCAGCCAGGGCTTAAACTTGTGTGCTAACAATTATTTAGTAGGACACTGTGTCGAAAAAAATAAAACTAAAGAATGTTTCTTGGCTTATTTCAACTTTTAAGATGGCTTCAGTGAAAAAGAGGATTTTAATTTTTGGAATGTTTATGTAATACTTAATAACAACGTACAAATTTTAACTTACAGGATTGTCAACAACAACTTGGAAAAGCTGACCCCCATGGATGGTGCCTTGTAACCATTTCTCTCCTTTAGGGTACTCTTTGAGGAACAGAGTGTGAGTATAAAGACCACACGTTTGACGAGGAAGAACCTAACATTGGGAAATTGAAACAATCACATTAAAAGCCATGCAAATAATATTGTAGAGTGATGGGCCTAGCACCTGGGCTTAACACTTGGGCACTTGAAGTCTTCAAAGAGGGTCCTCAATAGGTTTGGTGGGATGCGGGATTTGGCTTTTTTCGTGGTGATAATCGGGATTTGAGCTGGAAAAAATGGGTGGAAAGAAGGAATTTCAGTTGTTAGTGGGAGCGGGATTTTGTGTTATTATAGGGTTGGGATGCAAGATTGGCCAGGGAAATAGAGCGGGATACAGGATTTCAATTACACCGTGACCTCATCAAAAGTTGGCCAAATCAAAACCGGAGGCTAGTGAAAATAAACCCTGTGTGCGTTTAGCTGTGTCTGGTTTCATATCCATTGATAGCAGGACCTAGCAACGGCTCTGTAGCCTGTTAGGTCCTGTCAACATGGTCAAGTGTATCCATTAACGCTTATTCTTTGTTAGGTCTTTGAGTTCTATTGCGATCTTTTTTGTTGGCCACTGACATAAACGACATTTGCCCATTTTTGGCATGTGCATCTGTAGTGTCTCTGTACTTTAGACCTCAGTGTCTCCTGTCCTGATCTTTTATAGTTTTTTCCAGTCTTTTGACCTTTTCATGAGAGCGCGCGTGGCCATACTGACCACGCCAAACTACTTGAATAGCGGCAACAGTAATTTACTGAGCGAATCAGAAAACGAAGTATGTGACATTATAAATTGCATCACCATTTATTATGAAGAGGGTGCAAGTGGGAATGCCTTCCTTCGGAAGGAAAAGTTCCAAGCACAGGTTTCAAGGAAACTGACGTCACTCAACGAAAGCTTTGAAAGAAACTGTCGGGTATGTTAACTTTTTAAACCTTATTTGTAGTTGACCTTTTAGACCTTGCAAGTCCTTTTATTGTGATACACATGTACACGTATTCACGGTTTGTATCGGGTGAATCTGGTCTGATCTGGTGTGACCTTCATGCCCTCTGCTCTATGCTGTGACTGTTTATGATCGACCTGAAGTGGTCTCGCTAACAGAAGTGATTAGTAATATTTAAAATGCATTTCTTTTAAATAGCACATTCACTAGAAAACGAAAAGAGGAATTATATATGGAATATCATTTATATGAATTACTATTTATTGATCCGGTTTCAAATTATCGACGGTGCGTGAGACTCAAAACACGGACTTAGGGACAGACCATTAGGTGGGAGTGGAAAATTTTCAGCTTACCCTTGCCTGCATAGGAAGTGTGCCCATACAAGCTGAACGAAATGTAGGGCCGCAAGGAGTTTTCGCATTCGGGACGTGCGGAAAATGAGGCAAGAGCAAAAAGAACGAGGGACGGGGGTGGCCTTGTCGTCATACGCAGGCAAAGTTGTGGCCGTGCTGTTCAGTTCAAAACGAGGCTAATGTTCTGTTAAAATACTCAGTTAACATTTTTAAAATTATTTCGACACATTGATGATTCATGTTTATAAAACTCAATGAATGGAGATATTATGGACCAAACAGCAGAATGTTCAGAGACACACAAACTAACACACATCTTTAACTACTCAGCTGATTGTCTTCCAAAACACCAGGACTAGGAGTATGGGAGTGAACAATTTCTTTCTTTTACTGATATGTTACAAAAAATAATAAAATAGCGAAATGTTTAAAGAACGAAGTGCAACCATAACTAATGTTTACTTATCTGCTACCCTGTATGCAATATACAGGTGGGTTTGCCATGATCTTTTCTGTGATGTTTACTTTTGTCAAGTTTCTGCGTTAATTATTATTTAACAAATTAATAATTAACACAAAAATGTCTCTGCAGAGTGGGTGGGATCGGGATTCCCAAGTGAAAAAGGGCGGGATGGCGGGATTAACGGGAAAAAATGGGTGGGAAAGCGGGATCTGAGAAGCCTATTGTGGACCCTCTTCAAACAAACACCCCCCTTTGGCATTTAGAGTGCTTTTCACTTGGGCAGGGTTGTAGCGAAGAAAATAGTCTTCTGGCTAAGATTTTCATTGAGCCTGCCACCATTTTTCATGAAAGACATGGAACAAATCTCGAATCTTTTACAATACCTTGAATGCAGAGCTACCTGTACCAAGCATTGTGCTTACAAGATGGCAGACACAGTACATGTAAAGAGAACACGCTAACCGTGTTCAAAACAAGATTTTATTCCAATTACTTTGCTCGTTATAGTGGCACCGATACTCAAGGTAGTCAGGAATTTATTCCAAACTTTTCATTTCACATGAGAGTTCTATATAGTTCAGATATTGAATGATTGTACATGCATAACCTTAGAGCTGTTTGTTATCCTTCACCGAATGACCTACTGTACCTGCCAAAATCAAGTTACATGTGGCAATCACCTCTTTCTTAGCCAGTGAACTTTGCTGGCAGCTGGCGCTAAGCGACAACCCTGCTTGGGTGTCGAAAGTAACTATTTTTTCATTACCATGCTACACAATTCGCTTATTAAGAGTGTAAAAATCAAAATAATGTTAACATCGATATATACTGAATAAATAGTATAATTACTATTATTATAAAAAAAAATGGTGCCACCTTTTTAACCAATCAGGATTTGCTGGCAAACATATTCATGCACTTCTCAAAGCATGCATTTACTTCGAGTTTCAATGGTCTGTTGGATTGTCTGAGTGTGTCTTTTGTGACTGGCAATTGAAAACCACTCTACACAGAACTTTCAACAAACTAAGGAAGAAAGTTTGATACTCTTCATACCTTGATATTCTTGTACACAAAGCCTCTACGGAGCCTGGCAGGGTACAAATGAGGGTACTCCTCTGTTGACGTCACCTTCAAGTTGTAAACTCTCTTCCAGGCCTCATAGAGAATGTCATGAGGTGGGTAAACCCCTGAGTGGTGAGGAGCAACAGCATAACTGGTATTTACTGGAATGTTATGTTCCTGGATATAATGTAAGAAGATGAAGCACATGTTTAGTACAAATGACATTTACACCATTCCGTAAACAATCATACAGCCAATCAGAAGGTTGTATCCTTAATGGTATTGCATCCAACCTTCCCAAGGTGCACTGTATTGACTGTGTCAGCTGTTGCATTTTCTATGGCATGGTATGGCAAAATTAAGAAGGATCAAATGTATATCAAGAAAAACACAAGACTAAAGTCATGGACTACTCCATGGCATAGAAGTGTTGCATAACTAGTCACCGGACAACATGTTGTCAATGTGGAAATTAAATTAATGAGCATGTCGAAACGAATGAAATGACCGTGAAGATAATTAAACATAATTTCAGGAACACAACTAACAGGTTGGGGAATAGGGGTTTGCTTCATCATGCTATATCAATAATTTTGATGGCATTGAAAATGGCGGAGGCTGACTAGGGTCCTTTTATGAAAGTGGTTTCTTTATGACTATTGATCACTCTCATTTTCTTTATTATTATTCCCTTTCAAGAAATGGCCTCTAGAGTGAAAGTGAAAGCTTGGTGCTCTGTCACGGATTTTCTTTTGCACAGAGATCAATGCCTGCAGGAACAATAACTTACAGTATAGTAAACAAACATGGTGGATTGGCATTTATCGCAAACGATTTTCTGACAAGAAATTCATCAATTTTAAGGCCACTGGAGCCCAATGTATAACCCAGATTTTATCACTTTTCTTGAGTAAGTGAATGCAAACACATGCATGATTGATTGATGCTTGTCTTGCGTCTTGCTTTCTGTGGTAGTAAACTGTGTGGTCAATTCATTTGTACTTTCACACTCTTGTCTCTTCCCTCCGGAAATCCCCGATGCCCTCAGAATCCCAGTCCTAAGAGCCCCCCCCCCATGACTTTTGATTTCCAGTTCAAAGAATCTCCTCTTGCCCTTAGAATTCCTTAAAGCCACCTGTGGCATTATACACCTAAGTGTGGAAACTTTCTGGAATCACCCACTGCAAGCATCCATTTATACATACATGTACATGACTGTACACCTGGGTGGAGAAAGATGATGATGATAAAGTGTCTTTCTCAAGAACACATGGACTGATCAATGTGGAGTCCACTGAACTAATCATTGGGCCACAGTGTCTCTCTTCTTATAGAACCCCCAAATTGCTGAAAACTCAAAATGTGGCCACAAAATGTCTGAGACTACATGTAGGAGATGACAGCATTTCCCCTTTATGTCCAAGACAATCCAACAATATATATCTTGGAAACTAAGAGATTTAGTCCACTTAGTTTTCGAAAGACTCCTGAAATTCCAGGGTATTAAGCTACATGAATAAAAAAGCACTGTACATCTGTAGCAAGTAAGAGTAATATTATAAGCTTTTTTAATTCACACCTTTGCAAAGTCTAAGTTCTTCTTGAGATCTTCCACCATTAATTCCAAAGTGTTCCTAACATGTGGCTGTTGATGAAGCCACATGTGACTGAACCACCAGAACTTGTCAGCATTCTTGATCAGTTCTCGATCACCCTCATTTTCTTTATCATTCCCTTTCAAGAAATGGCCTCCAGAGAAACCAAGGTTAAAGTGAAAGCTTGGTACTCTCTCGCGGATTTTCTTTTGTACAGAGATCAATGCCTGCAGGAACAATAACTTAAAGTTACACCTCAAATGGTGTATGTTCTTATTGAAGGAGTTCACACCCTCTTTACAGTGCGTTTCACAAAACTTTTGATAAAAGGTTTCTGAACTTCGCTTGAAATTCCTGAAGTTCGCTACGAACTTGGCAATTTCAATGTGTAGTTGTCGATCATATTATTGTCAACTTCAAAACGAAGTTGTGAATTTCACACCAAATTTTGTGGCGAAGTTGCAAAGTTCGTCGCCAGCGAAGTGCATGTCATTCGGTATAGTTGGTTTGGTAACATAACTACAAATGAATTAAAACAAAGTGAAAAAAATTCTCAACCAAGCATGTTTACTAGTTCTGAAATGTAAATTATTTAAGAGGTACAGAGGGACTCCACATCACAGACAGATGGCGTGACTAGCATATGATTCACAGTAGAACTGTAAATACAAAAGTTCAACAACACGACATTGAAATGTTCTGTTTCATACGCTATTTCTAGAATGACATATGTCCTGAAAAAAAGGGGAAAAAAGTTTTTTTTTTTATCTCTGATAGATTTAAATGTAAAATAATGATTTTTAAACCACTATGCGTGAAAGTTCTATTTTCAGCTACCCAAGAATAATCCAACACAACAGAAATTGAAGTCTATTTTTTGGCAGGTGTCGGGTGACATCTGGGAATTTTCAACGTTTTATAAGCCTTTTTAAAAGCAGTAATTCCTAATCAACGTAATCACAAGGTCTGAGGAAATTCCGAGACAATAACATTATTACGAATGGCGCAAACTTCTCTCGCAATGAACTACTTAGCTTCCAAATGAAGTTCGGCCTGAAATCCACAATTTTGTTTCCAAGTTCCTGATTTGATTGACAACTATGTAATGAAATTGACAAGTTTGTAGCAAACTTCGGGAATTTCAAACAAACTTAGGATACCGTTTATCAAAAGTTTTGTGAAAGCAAAAAGAGTCTGTAAAACAACATCTAGTTTTGACACATTCACATGTGATCTGTGATACAATTCTGCACATACAGCCTAAGAATGAAACTGGTTTGAAGCCAGTTCATCCAAACATTGAATAAAAGAATCTTGATGATAAAACTGTTCTTTTTTAAGCCTATTTGGCAATCAAACTGAGCAAACATTATTTTGCAACCAAACAAAATGGGAAATGAAATAAGAAAATTTGTTTGGTCTCAAAACAATGTTTGATCAAGTTTGATTGCTAATCAATTCCTATTTGGACAAGGCTTTTATGAGTAAAGAACAGGGAGGTGATTACGGACTGTTGCCATGGAAGTTTAAGCTTAGCACGATTTTAACTACAATTTGAAATTATGTATTTTTGCAGCTAATCCATTGTTTTTTCAAAGCCCTCAAGGGAAAAAAAGAAACATGCTGTTTTTATTACTGAAACATGCCAGCAGGTGGTTGAAGGAAATCTGACAAACACCTTGCTTCATGTAAAATGCAACGATATCAAAAGTTCACTAAACCTTAAAAACTGAAGAGGAAAGGTTAACTTCTAAAAGTAATTATTGCAGTAGTGTAGCAGCTGTCCTAAGCTGCCTTTGTTTTATCATTGTAGCAGCTGTCATTGTTTTAGGGTTAGGAGCATTGTTTCTGTTGTTTGTTCTATTGTACTCTCAAAGGGTAGCAAGCCATTCATGTGAGACCTTAGGAGAGCTGCTACATCACTAATTATTGGAATTCCTCTATTCTGATCGGTGAAAATTTTCAGACAAAGGCGATATCATTTTAAGCTTAAATAATGTACCAGTCAATTCCAAAACCGCCCATCCCACCCCCCGGGCAATCCCCAGGCATTTGACTGGCGTTAAGCTCCATACAGTGGGGAATTTGACCCAAAATGAGGCCCGCCTGGTGGGGCATTTGACTTAAGTGTCAAAACATCCGTCAGCGGTCTGAAGCAAAAGGATTTCGCAATTCTTTGATTCAGCATGTGAGCTGCGTTCACGGGTCATTGCTCTTGTCGATTCCACGTGGATTTTTCTGTTGTTGTCGTTTTATATAGTTATATTGTGGAATATGCCTTTGTTTAAAATGTGCAGCGAAGACAAGCTGAACAAGAAATTCGTATTGGCTGAAAATTTTGCAGAACTTGTTTCCACAGTTGCTTTAACATGCCTGGAGGCTGGGGGATTTGACCCTCTTGAAGCTCTAACGGGTGGGGCATTTGACCGTCTAAACTGGCAACATAGCAGGGAATTTGACCAAAATTTTTCGAAAAAGTCAAATGCCCCGGGGTTTGCCCGGGAAGGGGGGGGGGGCATGGGCGCTTTTGGAATTGGCCGGTACATAATGCATGGAAAAAAATAATACATGCAACAACAGGCACAAAATCAAAGAAATTATTTCAAAACAAACTGCTGAAAGTAAGCTTTATTATTTAAATGTGACATTTCCCTAGCAAAATTACTCATTTAAAAAATGCTGTTGTCTATGCTACCTGGAAAGGCTCAGGAGTATTTTCATCGCTATAGAGAACTGAGCAGTGTGGTACAATGCACTTATTTAGATTTTATATGCTAATTCAAAATTTCCGTGGAAATATAAAAAAATTGGAATATTTTTTTGGGAAAACAAGCAAACTTGGAGAATATAACGATACTTAAGTTAGAGACAAAATTTACACATACCTGCACATCTTCTTTCGTCATGCGAGTGCCTGTTTTGCCAACAAATATGTCATCAATATCGACTAGGATTCGTCGCTCGAGTGACTGAGCAAATTGTCCTCTTGACAGAAAAGCTAGGGCGTCAATAAACAATAATTTGTGCAACCAAAAAGACAGACCACCTCCAAAGTACACACGCCGTATGCCATCGAGATGTCCTAGATCAGTTAAAACTGTGATGTGTTTTGTCGATGAGACCTTCTCTTCCAACACAGCGTTTTCGAATTTTTCTGAAGCTGGATTTTGTTTACTCGAGCGTAATGTAGCAGTTGTGATCTCTTGCATTGCGAACTCGACGGCTTCATAAGTGCTGTGATTGGGAAAGAAAGTGTTCCATTTTATTTGGGGAGGTTTTTCAATAATCCCACCCGGTCTAGTGAGTCTTAAAATGCATGCCGAAGGATTGAGTTCGACATTTTGGAGGTGTATTAAACCAGTCTTGATTTCTAAGTGTAATTCATCAAATGTGTGTAAATTAGGCCCGTAGTTTTCTTGTTCTGTCATGAACACAATTCCGATGGAAAATTGACGGCAGTACTGGTCGATAAGTTGTCTACTTGCTTTCCCCAGTGATACGTAGAACTTGATACTCTCAAATATAATAGTAGAAAAACGTCCAAATCCTTCGCGCGTCAGCTCAGGAAATAGTGTTTTGTCGCCAATTTCGAGGTAAACGAATTGATGAGATAGACGGTTCGCCTCCAATACATGAGCTATTTCTGATCGGAAAGTAACGGAAGTCTGTCGAATTGCAACCAGGATTCTTTTCTCCAATTTGCGCGTTGCGTTGAACTCTAATTCTTGAAATTCTCGCAATCCTGAACTGCTTGCAAATCTTGGCTGATAGCATTTCTCCTCTAAGAAAACAGGAGTTCGTTTGACAGTCAAGTCGTTCGAAGCATGATACATTAAAATCCAACATGAAACTACAGTCAGCAACACCGATCCAATCATGAACTTTCGTAGTATGGATCCATTGCGAATTCTCCAAATCCTCATCGTTGAAAAACATGAATCCGTGTAGTGCCAACGCACAACAGCGCAGCTACATTTCTACTACAGAAAGCAAACACCGCATGTGCGGACTTCAACAGGTCGCAGGAAAAATCCCCAGGGGTAGGTATAGTGGCAAAATTGTCATTACTTCGATATAGCTAATAAAATAACTCGAACAATTGTCAAATCCTTAATGTTTGAAAAAGATTAAGTAAAAATTTGAAATATAGTCACAATGCTGGGTATTTCTCAAAGCTGACACAAGACAACGGAACGAATATGTTCAGTCCGCACATTCCCCTCCCTAAATATTACAATTTGAATAAGGTGACTGCTGACACAAGACGCATTTTCTCGGTGATAAGACAGTCGTCCAAAATCTTCAAATAAAACAGCAGGGGGCTCATAAGAGTTGGATGACATTACCTTTGAGCTCTCAAATTAAGACGACACGTAGACACACGTAGGCAGCGAGAAGTTGAACTTTTCATTCATTATGATAACTTTGGCTCCTATATCAAGTTAATTATAAATCCAATTTCAGTTTCCCTTTTCAGATTCGAAACGGAACAACTTAGTAACGATTACTTTCAAAACTGAACTAAACGGAAATATTCAGCGAAAAGGGCTATTTTTAATTTAGCTCTCAACTCTGTGGTTTTTGTTTTTGTTTCGCGAAGTTTTTTTCCAGTGCGCGGTTTATGTCGGGAGCGCCCGCTCGAACTAGAAAGTTGATTCTCTCGCCTTATTTCTTCTACAAATAAAGACTTCTCTTCGTTTTGAAATAACCGGGTTTTACGCGATTTTGTACTCGAGATGTATTTATTCATCAGTTCAAGCGCTATTGCAAATGACGTACATTTACATAAGGTACTTATAAAACACAGTAAGATAAGAGCATAATCGATAAAATGAAACGAAAATAGTCTCCGACTTCACTGGATAACGTTTTTTAAAGCAGAATTTCATTTTCCACAGAGAAACAAACGCTGTCCAAGAAAATCGTGGAATTGAAATAGAATAGAATTTTCTAAAAATCATCAGACTTGAAACAATATATATTTCTTTATTTCTCTTTATATTCATATATGACTTTTAAACATTCATGTAAACTTTACATATATAAAATCAATATATACTCCTTTGCTGTATAGATTTTTAAAATAGGGGGAACTTTTTGTATCGCGATATTTTTCTTGTTTACAGAAAAAAGCCAGTTAGTACTCGATTAGCACTATCGCTTTTTTGCACGTAGTAAAAAATATATATACATTTATGAGGAACCTCTTAGGTTTTTTTCATTGAGTTATTTATATTTCTTTAGAAATTCGGTTTTTTTATTTTTCATATCTTTCTGTTAGTTTCCTCTGATTTTTAACCAATCAAAGAGCCAGCAACTGACACGTGACTACACTCAAAATAAGTCCGTCTCTGATTGGTCAAGCAAAGGGGGAAACAAAATTAATTGAAGAGCAGCGACGGGTGTGTATGGCAGTGAATAACAAAAACATAAAATGTAAATAATAATAATAATAATAAAAAAGCTGTCAACAAAAAAATATAAACGGGATGAAATATGGTCATTTTTGACAGGGATGTAATGCGAGGAACTGTTGCAAAAAAAGAATTCCACAAGAACGGAAAATCGCATCAGATACATTAGTTTTTAGTGCAGTTGTAACCCAAACATAGTGAACGAGCGTTCCTTTTTTTCACAAAATCGAGTATGGCTCGACTGGGATCATGGGGTTGGTCAAAGTAAACGCTAAATGTCCAGTGACGTCAACCATTTGCCAAATTGCACTTCGGACCTCTTTGAGAATGCTCTTCTCGTAATCCACCCTGATAAGGGAGTGTTCTACTACTCTTGTCCATAACATCGATCAAACCAGCTTTTTATTACTGGTGATCCCGCCCCTCAATCTTTCTCTATTCACCCATGAATCCACTTGGGCAGAGGAAATTCGATCTTCTGGTTCATGCGCAGTAGATTCTGGTTGTGCCTGGAGTAATACCGCTGTAGGAACTGTTCAGTCTGCCGGCTCATATGAACTGGTTTAGATTCTTTGAACCCAAGACATCCTGTGACGTTACTGAAGGATTTAGGACAATAGAGTCCGCTTTGTTCATCGTATCTGTTAAAAAAAAAACAATTCACTTAGTTAACAAGGTGCACTCTTTTAATACCTCCAGTGAGTGTTTCCACCCTGGGGAAAACTGAGAAAAAAAAAGAACATGTAAATAAAATGTAGTGGTACGGTCTCACGCATTTATTGCGTTTGACTCTGGGGGGAGGGGGGTGGTTAAGGGATAGCAATCGTTGAATACAGGTGCTGATGTGTTAAACAAGTAACCACCAGACATCGAGGGTCCAACGCAGGTTTTTTCAGTTCAGCGTTCCGCCTCACTTGTCCTTTTCATTTATTTATTGATTTCATTCCCGACTGGTGAGAGTCCAAGTTCTCAGCGTAACGCCTGTAAACTTGTGACTTTCCGTTTTTCACCCATCTCGCATCCCGGTTATCAAATTGAGTAAATCCCGCTCCCGCCGAAACATTTTCATCCCTCGTCCCGCCATTAAATGTCATGTTATCCCATATCCCGCCATCAGTTTCTCTCTTATCTCGCATCCCGCCAAACCTGTGACATCTTCTTACAAGTAACCTTACACAAACGCACGACTTGTGATATTTATAACATCCATTGCGAAAATTTATGGCAATAAAGATTAGGATATCATTGAGGCAAATAACATACCTGAGAACATGAGAGTACTCCAGGCGGGTTTCTACGTGAACAGCTTCTTGAATTGTATTCATGACCGTGATGGGCCTGGAAACTAAATCATCCACGCTTACAATGGACATCTGTGGAAGAACAATTAGTTCTATTAACCTTTCACTGTCGCAAAGAATGACCAAGTTCTGATTTCTCCTTAACACATTGATACATTTTCAAGGAAGCAAGTGATGAGAATAAAACACAGCATCAACTATGAAATATTTTTTTGATGAACTACTAAATTCTGAAAGCTAGCATTAGAAGAACTGCATTGTAACCGCTAAGGATAAATATTCTTATCATATTAGCTGCCGCACACTAGTTGATTTTTTTGTCGTAGAACAGCAGATATTTTGTCGAGGTCAAAATCGGGGTTAAAATTTGTCGGGACAACAACTTGCCGCACCCTGGCAGATTTTTTGTCGCGACTAACCGCGTTTAGGCTTGATTTCAGCTTCGATCTCCGCCATGTTGGAAAAGACGCTTGTTCACGTGACTCTCATGACAATTCCTCACTGGTTGAGGTGCTTGCGAGCCGCGACAAATTGTCTTGGTGCACCGCACACTAGCCGACAAGGCCCGACAAGATATTTTGAGATCTAGCACTGTCAGATATCGCCCGACAAGCCCCGATCTTGCGGCACACTTGTTTGAATTCACCGCACACTAGCCGACAGTGAAGATTTTTTGTCGGCCGACAAAAAACGGCTAGTGTGCGGCGGCCTATTGATTCACCATGATCCGAGAGACCTTGGATTGAACTGTTCAGTAAAGAAACGCAAACTCCGTTTTCGGACTAAGGACCAAATCTTGGAAAAGAAACGTACCCTATCTTAAGCATCCTCGGAGACCCAGAGACAGCTAGACGGGACGACGCGATATTTTCCGGGCAAAAGTTTCCGAAATAACTACTGAGCTAAATTTATTTCGATCCCGACTGGTTAGAGTCGAAGTTCTCCGCGTAACGCCTGTAACTGCATCCTTAGAGTACAATGTTACTTTAGTAAATCGTAGATAATCCGAAGATGTTCGCAGACCAACATCACCCTATATCAAGCATCTCACTGACGGGTTTCAAAACTAGACTGACCTGTTTGGGGTTGAAGTATCTCATCCACCGAGCGATGTGTTCAGAGTAGTGTCCAGCCTCCAAAATAGTTTGCCTGACGTTGGACAGGCTTGCATCATCTTTGGACTTGACGAGATCGTCAAAGCTAGGAAGCTGTGAATCTTGAAGAGTTTTTAGGTACTATAACAAGAAAAAAAAATTTACGTTAGATCTATACCCTCTTTGGTGTGTTAGTAGTTGTCTATTCAATATCAAATCCATAAATGTTCACAGAAAAACGTCCTATAAAGCAATTAATTTCGACAATTTCCTGAAGAATTCCTGTTTTAAACTCAAGTTTCAAGGTGAGTCACAGAGCATTTGGTCAACGCGAATTTTTCCACGTTTTCCAAAGTGACAAGGATATTCCAACGCCTGCCATCGGTCAGGTGCTGTCTCGCGCTTACCATCGTCACACGAATTTTCCCGAGTTTGCTTAAGTGATGGAACTTTTCCCGCGCTTGTCAACGTTCTGGGAATGTTCCCGCGCATATCACTGGTTATTGTTTTCCCGTGCTTGCCATCAGCCGCTGATTGGTTCAGCCCACTTTTTGTGGGATTGGCAAATGCCGTTGTATCTTGATGTTTTATTTACGACAGCCATAACCACTCAATGTACAGGATACCTACCTGATAGTGGTAAAAAGCCCTTTTTACAGGATCTTCAAGGACTATCAAGATTTTCGCGGACTTGAGGAGATTGCTCGCACTGTACGGAGACTCGCGGTTAGTGAAGTATTCATCGCTGACTTCGTAAGACATTTGCTCTACTCTCGTCGGGCGAGGGAAAAATTGCATGTACCTAGTAAGAAAGAGTGAAGTTTCAGAAATTTCAAACCACCATGAACAGCTTTTAGGTAAGGTAAGATAAAGTCTGTATGCGAACTTGTTGGCAAGGCCGGCGCTTATTCTGATTTCTGGAGCATGAAGCGAGTAGGAGTATTTCTACTCCTCCCTGGACCTCCATCCTCAGACGTGCGCATTAACCATGCGACCGCCAGCGTCTATGAACGATTTGTTGTTTTATATCCAACAAAATTATACTAATCACAGTGGAGTTATGGAGATGTATTATACAAGGTCATAATTTCCATCTCCTCACCAATCCAAGCCTTTCAGGTAGTTATCACTGTTGAAGAAGCTTGTTCCCCGGGTCCCGTTGTTTGAGGTGACTGCATGCAAGAAATCCGGATGAAGGTTGAGAAGTGTTAAAAGCACGTCCAGGCCTCCAAAAGGAGGCCCAATCACTAGGAACGAGGGGAGTCTGTTACAAGACTTCTGACTGGGCCAGATTTGAAGATGGCGACTGTCGTCACATGGGCTCTAAAGAAATGGAATGACACATTGTCAGTTCTCCTTAATATTTCCATAGATTTCTCGTCACGGTATTGGAGTTATTTTGGCCGCGCACAAAATTACCATTACATTGAAGGAAACCTGAAAAGATAGAAAAACACCCGGCAAAGAGATAATAATAAGCCATAAAGGAACAAGGATGGTTAAACAAACAACGAAATTTAACAATGTTGTTTAAACGTTTCGAGATGCGCAAACCTTGACATAGATCCTTTAACAACGAAGAACAGTTCACTGGACTTACCAGCCACACTGGAACTTTATCCTTTGGAAATAAATTAAAGTAGATATCAGCGAGTTCAATCGGCGACGCGTATTTTAACTCCAGGTTAGTCCAGCGGTGAACAAAATTGACGAGCCGGCTGATGGTATAAAGTGCTAACTGGTCATTGCCATAGTTTGTCATGTGAGTCATCACAATCATAACCTGTTGAAGAAGAAAAACGTTTTAGCTAGGAGGTTGTTTACCATCCAGCCCCAAAATTTGGAAATTTCAGTTGCAAAGTGAATGGAATAAAATAATTCTCAACGGTTAGCTCTGCAGATGTGATTACCTACAAGCGCGCGTGTATTAAATTTTGGCAGCCTAAGGGAGGGAGATCCTTGGAGAAAAGTCGCTTAGTGTCGGAATTCTAAAATTGCAAACCCTTAAATATGCTCTGAAGGAATTAACTCGAATCTAACAAACAAAAGCACTCTCAAAACAAAACTTTCCCGTAATTAATATAGCAAGATGCGGGCTTCTTTTCAAGAGCTTTTTAGGATTACGTGTGCTTTCTGGAATAGTGGGGCGTGTAACAAAATATCTTCCATTGTAGACTGTGGTTTTTAAGGGGGGGGGGGGGAAGGTTCTTCCAAGGAAGGCGCTAAATCGAATCGTTATTGATGGTACTTTTCCTTTGGTTTCTTGGTCGCTATATTAGAAACTCGTTCTGTCGTGAAATTCAAACTAATCACTGACGCTCGCGTACATACAGGCATCAACTTACTGGATTTCGCAGAAGGGTTTCAAACAGTTCTCCGCCCTCGATACTTTTATCCAGGGCCTTCTTGCCTCCCTTGATCTCAGAAAAGAAGTTAGTTGTCGTAAACAGGCCACATGTTTGACGCGGAAGAACCTGAAATGATAAACGTTCATTGGAAATAAGATCGGACAGTCCCGGAGTATTCCTAAAGTAAGATGCTTTCGTTCTAACTTTTAATTGGGTTGGTGGAATTAGGAAACATTGCTGTTTTGTTTAGTTTTATTATTCTCTCCATTTATTATTGTATTAAATATTTAAAAAGAATATTTGCAAATATTAAACAAAGAAAGAAATGGAGAATGGCACAATATTGTACGACAAATTATGGCCCTTAATTTACTTTATTTTACCATTACTATTTGACCATTTACACGAAAACTTGCGAGCAGTACTTTTAATTGATACTGTACAAAGTGGTTCTAAGCTTAAGCTGTGTGGATAAAACACCAGTATGTGACCATTTAAATGAAAGCTATTGAGCAGTACTTTCATGTGGCACTGTTTATTATGCTGTACAAGGTGGTTCTAACTTTTCAGTCTGGGAATGAAACCCAGTGGGTAACCATTTTAAATGAAAGCTGTTGAGCGGTTATTTTCATCTGGTATTGTTTATTATGATGGCTTACAAAATCAGCAGGTTAACAAAGAGGTACTCCTGTGGTACTCTACTATACAAGGTGGTTCTATTCATTTTACCTTTATTCCTTTGTGGATGAATCCTCGTCTGAACCAAGCAGGCTTCAAGTGCGGATACTCTTCAGTCGAAGTCACACGAACTTGTCTCACTTTCGACCACGCATCGTAAAGGGGTTCATGCACTGGATACACGCCTGAGTGATGTGGAGCAACCATGTACGAAAAGTTCATGGGAATGCCATGTTTCTACAAGAACAGCGTTTTATATTAAAATCCCAGAAGCGAAAAATATCTCCCATTTGTGGTTCTTATGACGCTCGTTTTCTCTTCGTGAGGACGTTTTAATACACAATTTGAAGTATGGAAAAGTTTTAAATTAAGCTTTTACTCGCTATAAAAGTTAAGAACACTTGGCAATAAATCACGAAACATTTTGACAAAAAACATAGCAGGCTGTACAGTAGAATAAGACCCGCTACATTGACCAATCACAGCGCGTGTACTGAGAGAGATAATCATTTCACCTTCACCTGTCTCCTGGCGCCAAGATGGCGCATAGGAAAGAGATAAAAAGCGGGGGAAACAGTGAATTTGTTTCCCGAGAATCTCGTCAGTGTTTCCCGAGAAGAATTGTCATACCTTAGCAAACTCCTCATTCCTTGTAAGTGATCTGACAATCTCTTCATACGTGTGCTTGTGGGGTTGCTCGTGATCATACAAATGACCAAACCACGTGAATCTCTGCGCATGCTCTAACAGGGCATCATCTCCTTCGTCCTCTTCGTCGTCTCCTTGTTTGAAGCTGCGACCCGAGAAACCAAGGTTGAACTTGAATCCGGGGATCTTTTGCGACAATCTATCCTGAACTGATATCATCTCCTGGATGAAAAAAACAATTTACAGTAAAACCCGCGGTTAAGACCCAGGTTCAATTTGTCAATTTGCAGTTAGTACTTACATGGGGGGGTTGGGGGGGGGGGGTATAGTGTGGGAGCTTGCCCCATATTATGGTACACACGAGAGAGCGTTTTCAGGTTTGTTCAACCGGTTTATTATTGTGGAGAATTTTGCAGGGTGAAAATTCTGCCCCCGAGAATGAATTAAGCCCATGAACGCGTTGGTACACACGGAGGAGGTTTGCTCCCGGAGCGTGCCCCTGGAACAAAACCCCAGAAATTTCCCATTTTAATATACTCCAAAATATAAGAACCTGTTTAACCAAACAAGATCAAGGAAGTTCATATATGTGGGTTACATTTAAATTATGATAAACCTGTTAACCAAGGAGTGTGACTTTCAGATTGCAAATTTATATTTTAAGAATATACATAATACAATTGTGAATGAATACCGTTTATTCCAGGATCAAATCCACGTCTGATTACTATTCTTCTAGTAATCAACAGCTTCATCTTCGTCACAAAAATTAATAAGCCACTCAAGAACTTACTTAAACTAAATTGCCAATAACTACCCCCACGTGCATGAACCTATTTTGACAGACTTTAAAATAATATAGGTTCATCTTACAAGGGTTTTTGCACTGTAATTGGTCAGTATTTTTTACCAGAAGTGGTATTCATTGGGTGGTGGTGGGGATTTAACCCGGGTTATAATTGATCGAGGGGGGTTAATCCCAGGGAGGGGGAAAATATCCTGGGGTGTGGCAGAGATATCAACGGGACAACACTGAACAGGACAAATATTTTATGAAGAGACTTTTTGTTTCATTCCGGAAATTGAAAATTAAAAGGTTTCTCTGGAAGACTTGTATAAAAATAATCAGTTTAAATGGTTAACGCGATACAATAAAAGTTTGAATCGACGTGGGTATCAAAAGACCAAGAACACACTTTCGATATCTACTAGCTCATATTCATTCACGTTCATTGATTCCGATGTTTCCATAGCAACACTAAACAAGACCCACTTCTTTCGTGGATTTTGCTATCCACTATTTTAATTCAATTCTTTTTGTCTGTTTTTTTTCCCACGACGTCGGTTTCCACGAGATATTTACAGGTCGTGCAATCGACTTTTATCTGGAGCAGATCAGGTACAATCCGAATGGGTGCTTAACTTTTCTAATTCAACTTCAGACTACTTCAAAACCGTTTTGCAAGGCGTTAGCTGATCCTTTTCTGCGACTTTCTGGAACCCAATCAAAAACCTCGCACGTGAACTTACGCAATGGTTCAGTTATTGGCCAGAGCTTACACCCCAAAAAGCTACGAACAGCAGTATTCTAGTTTGAAGGTTCTTCGACCTATCCGCTAGTTTATCCTCTAGAAACCGCGCTACCGTGGCAAAGAGAGAAACAACAACAGCAGGACTCAAGTAACTGATATCAATAAGCTACGACACTTAAACGCCACTCGACTTCTCACGGGAAATAACTCTGACAGAGACACGACGCTACATCAAACGAGATTAAAACGAACGCGATCATAGAAAACCAAAAACTGCTGTAATCTCCTTGCACGACATAAAACTACCTTGTATATTTTTTCCCTCCGGCTGGGTGTGTGGTCGGAAAAGTTGACCGTGTGTCTACAATAGAGACTTTTCTATGGATCATTGCAATATTGATAATCATTGTTGATCTTCTTAGATTTAGCGCCATAAAATTTTAATGCAATTACTTTCGTTTACAATTCCTGAACAGGTCAGGAGAACGCCAAAAATATGAGCCAGTATTGCACGGTACAGTCGTATGCACACGGGCCTTAGGCGGATCGCTACGATTTCGGATGATGCTGGATGTATTTAACGAACTAGAAACCGAAATAACAGAAAAAGGCAAAATAGTGGAATAATAAATCTCTCATTCGATCAGGGCGGGGAAAAATAAGAATATTGAGCAAAACATCCGCACGTATATCATACTGTAAACCATCGAATAAGATGTGTTTACTTTGAGCATGAACGAGGAGTAAGATATTCTTTTATCCCAGTCTAATAAATCTTGTTATACTGCTTGAGGTTAGGTCAGGATATTTTAGGAGTTTTGTGATATATCTGTTGCTCTAAAAATTGGATTAGACGAGAAAAAAATAAAAATAGGAAAGTACTGGATTACAGATCCAACTAAGCCAAGAATGGATTTTTAAAAAAAAACGTAAAACTTTTTTGAGCCGGCACAAATTGAACTTAACGGTTCTTCTTTCATTCTGTAGAGGAGATTTTATAGCTGATTGAGTGTGATCTTTGAAATTTGGCACTAAGCCTATATTTGGCAGGACATTTTTAGATAGAGTATGCTTTAGTACTTCAAATCTTCCGATATATGGCTCCATATTGATTCTCGAAAAAATTCACTCAAGAACAGTTCTGAAGGGCATCAAGAAATTTTGTTATTTAATATCCTGTGTTGGGCAATGCACTGACATTGTGAGGAGAAATTCCTTGTAGAACAGATGCCTTGAATGGGTTTTAAAACTAATGTCGCGTTTGTTAAGTACACTGTACGAAAAAAAAACCCGAGCCAATGCCTTTAGAAATTGCCACTTCTACTCGTTCCCATCGGAAAATCTGAATGTGGCTATATTGGTGTCCTTAATTCTGTTTACTCTAAAAAAAAACGGTCACAATGTTTTTTAATGTGAATCTTCCGTAGGTCTGTTCGATGCTCGCTAAGCGTCGCATTTTTGTTGGCTTCTTTGGTATCAAGGGGTGGCTGGTTTTCGATTCTGCAATACGTAAGTCGTGAAAGAAGTATGAAGTTAAATTTGGAAAACGCGCCCAGTTTGAATGGGAAATTTGAATTAGTTCTGAAGAACCTTCGTCACGGACGTGTCGTCGCATTGTAACAATAACAAAAAAGCTCAAACTGTCCATGTTTGTTGTTCCCATCTGTTCCTTCTAAATAACTATTTGCTTTCGCTATGTTACGCAAGAGATGCTTTGTTGAAACGCAAATTCGACTGAAACGGAAATTGCACGAAATTCTCTGAGGTCTGAGAGCAACAAAAACAAACTGAAGAATTCTAGGCATCGTAACCTTTCTCCTCTCTAAAATTAATCAAAACCAATGTTATTAAAAGTCGTTAAAATGACAGATGGTGTGAAGGAATGCAACGCATAGACGATGAGCTAAAAAAAAGAAAATGAATGAAAAATCTCAGAAATATGGGATCCCGCGACCTACTGAAAGGATCGTGTGATCAAAACAGTGAAATGTCGCGATAACAAGAGGTATTTAAAGATAACCAACTTATCGTTGAAATATTATTATGAATAAACCGAACAAGAGACTTATTTGATTCAGGTATAAATATGGGTGGCCAAAAATACAACTGAATTTATGGCGCCAAACCTAGGTATGCTAATACGATATCTCCTAATAATTTTATTGCTAAAACCACAATCATCCTCTTTTAAATCAAAACGAAAACAATGAAGCTCTTTAAACACCGCTATTTACGAAAATCTTGTTAGAGTTTATATGCGCTTATAGGGAATTCAAGTCCATGAAAGGCTAAAAATATGCTAAAACACCGAGTCTGCAAACAAATGCTCTCACTTTTTAAAATCGATAATCTTTTAAAATGTTAAAAGCTTAATTTAAAACCGGCTTCGAAGTTTTTTGTTTCATAATTTTCTTATCTAACCACTTACTAATACATAGTGGCAACTTTGTCACCGGCAAAGCAGACTAAAATAGAATACCTTGACTATAAATTCCATTTCTCGGACCAAATTTTTCCCAAATCACTGTCAGTATTAACCCAGAACTAGCAGTTTATCTGTTTTAGCATATTCCAATGGCTGATCTTTCTATGAAATAAAAAACATATTGATGATACTAATCTATTACACGGTGCATTTAATATTAGACTTCTACTGCTCTTGTAAATTTCACTGATTTCTATAAGCCTGGCACGCAAATCACAGAACTTGAACATTTTATCCAGGCCCACGAAGGAAACACTCTCTCGTTGAAATAGTAAAAATACTTGTCTGTTTAAGTTATCCTTGTTAGGAATTTTCTATTTCTTAGCTAGTATAAAACATCGAACTGTTTTTGCGCTGTTATATTTAATAGATGCTAAAAGAAAATGGTTAAAAGATTAAAGTGATGTTTTCGTATGGTGTTTTTACTTCTGCGCAGACTTTGTTTCATCCAAACACGCTCGGCTCGAACTTAAAATTTATTAGTTTGTGGCTAGGTGCACAGAACAGGAATATTACTTACCAAAACGTCTCGTTTTTTCATCCTTATTCCAGTCTTAGAGATAAAAATATCGTCGACGTCAATCTGAAGATATCTCTCAAGCGAAAACACAGTAGGACTGACAGGGGATAAATACTCCAGACTGTCCATGAATAACATAGTGTGTAGGAAAAACGGAAAACCTCCGCCGAAGAACACTTTTTTAATACCGTCTTTTTGCCCGTCGTCCAGCAACACCGTTGCCTGGTTGGTCACTGCGACTTCCAGGTCTCGTTTTTGCCTCTTCTTACGATTAACAACATACTCAACTGTCTCGTAGGGAGATACTGAAGGGTCATATCGAAGAAAACACCATCGTGTACCCTGCCCTTTCTGTACGTAAGGCTTCAAGGTAGAGCCGCCTCTTCGAGTTATTCGTAGAATCTTTGAGGTTTCATTTACCTCCACATCTAACGTTTGTTTCTCCTTCTGCGGTTTTATAACCTCAATGCCAAAGTCTGGTATCGCTCCTACATGATTGGAGATGAAAAACAGAAGGCCTGTAGAAAATTTCATGCCGTAGAGTCTGATTATTTGCTGCACATTGGGTTTGAGTTCAAGGTATGCTTTGACGTCTACGAAAATTACAAGTGAATACCGTCCAACTGTCACGTCCGGTTTTAGATCTTCTTTTAAATCCAAAAACGGCCTATCGTCGACTTCACTCACAACGTAGGGCGCGCGAAGACCATCCAAAAACCGTGCTATATAGTGAGAGAGTTTCGAGCGTTCTTTCACCCAAGATTTATGAACTAACAATATTTTATTCTGAACTTGAAATGTCATGTTGCCAAGTCGTGTCGATGAAAAAGTCCATTCGTCGAAGGGAAGTTCATTTGGAGACGTGGTCTTCCAACCAGCTTTTGTCAACTCTGTGGCAATAACGTTGTCTGCAAAAGGAGAACAATGTTTAGTTCACAAAACCTCGAGAAGTTCGGCCGCCATTTTGAACTTTGGAGGCAAATTACAGTGTTTGTGCGGGAATTCTATATCAAATATTACCCGCAACATTTGACTTCTGAGATATTCAAAATCCTTAAACTAAACATATCAGTAAAATACTTTATTGACCATATTTAAAGTATTCTTATGGGTTCATTATTTCAATTCATTCCGCAGATTTTGATCGTCAAACCCGACCAAACTCTATACGTTTTCCATTTACTGTTCCATATTTGACAGAACATTCGATGTGAACAGAAAAAATTCTGTATTTCGCACTATGTTTGCCACACGTAATGAGTATAACTACCCTGGTCCCAAAGGTTCTTCTTTATTTTTCACAGTATAACTGAAACTTTGATTTTTTAAGAGCCGCATTTTTTTTCCACAAAATTATCATATGCTCTCAGTGGCATGCAAACTGACAACTGATTAAGCTCACGTTTGCTGCACCTACGATACAGAAAACTGAAGATAAAAGATGAATAAAACAGCTGCAAAATACAGTTAATTCTTTCTTGCTAAGGCTTATCAACCCAGCGGCCACCAAGAAGAAGAGTGCATAGCTGGCTCCCGGGAGCCGACTGAACGCCGCACACCAATTTGTTGTCGTTGTTGATGCTGGAAAAACAACAACAGGAAGAAGTGGGCAATATCTTTCACTTATATGCAGTAGGGTTTCATCTGACGAGTTAAAAGTTAGAACAACCTTTGTCACACACTAGGGTTTTATCAGACTTAAAAGTTGCATTCACCTTGTACAGCATAATAAGCAGTAAGCCCACATGACAGTACTGCTCAATAGCTTTCATTTGAATGGTCACATACTTGAGTTTCATCCACAGACTTTAAAGTTAGAGCCACCTTGTACAACATAATAAACAGTACCACATGAAAGTACTGCTCAATAGCTTTCATTTGAATGGTCACACACTAGAGTTTCAACCACAGACTATGAAGTTAGAACCACCTTGTACAGCATAGTTTAACAGTACCACATGAAAGTACTGCTCATTTCAATGGCCACACGCTAGCGCTTCAATTTCACTGACCTAGTCATGTGGCCTGGAGTAATATATCAAACGCGAGAGAAAGCGTTTCATCGGGATATCCAAATGAGGAGAAAAGACTTAAAAATACGACGCGCAGCGGAGTATTTTTGACGAAATTCGAGGTGTTTGGATAGCCGATGGAACACTGTCTCGAGTGTTTGATATATATCTTCTCAATGGAAACAAAAACTAAGGAGTAAACAGAGAAGTTAAGTCGTCCAAATCTTTGCTGATTTTAAAAAGACCGGGTATCCAAACCTCCTTCACGGTAGTGAATTTCTTTGTTTTAACTTGATGAATTTTTGATGAGTTTGAGAAGTGAAGATACGAACACGAATGCTAACAACTGGAGGCTAAACTCACTGTAACGAGTGGGCTTTTCTTAACTTCTCTTGCTCACCACGGAAACCACAAGTCCGCAAAGTTAGTTTAGGGAACGGGAAGTACCAATAGAACTTGAACACTCGATGACATTTAGTAGGAAGAAAAATATCTAAATTCATTGTTAACACAAATATCAAACCACTAACTCATAAAGCTATTTCAAAACGACCGAGTCCTCATGAAAAACGTTTCATACAAAAATGCGTTTTCATATGCTATGGCTCATTTTGACACAAAGGAAACGGCCTTCGGGAAAGAAAGCGCTGACACATGAAGAGTGCTTTAGTTGTAACTTGATCAAATTAGTTAAAACTGCAAACATGCTCCGAGCATCTTCCTCCATTAATCTCGGACGTTTCAAGATTCATTTCCCGAAGGCATGGATATCTCCGCCCGGGAAGTGAAAAAAAAACCAGGTCGTATTTTCGATCATGCTTTCAATTTCCTTTAGCTGGGCGGGTGGCATGAAGTCAAGATACAACGGAAACACTAGGTGACAGAAGCCTTCATTAGCGCTTTCGCAGGTTAATTAAAAACGTCGAGACTACCATTCCATCAATAACATGTATTTTGATCTCTGTTTGAAGAAAACTAAACGTAAAAGAAAATATTCATCTCTGACAAGTGTGTACATTCTTAAACTGCATGTTTTCAATTTGTGCTTGACAGTTGTACAAAATTTTTCTTGCGTTTGAGGTGCCAAAGAACAATACTATTTTGACGTTATCTATGAAGGGCCTCTTGCTGTTGAGCGAGAAAAACCCAAGCACGCTATGGACGTTTTTGCATAGTTTCAAACAAGCCTGTTCGTCGTTTAGAAATTAACTTCCTCACAGACGAAGAACTGAAGATCGATCAATCGACTGTCTGTATAAAAGATCAAAACGTTAAAAATTTAAGCAATGAAGAGCATGTCTGATTCACAGACAAACAAGAAAACACCCATCTTTCTTAGTTGAACGGTAAACTGATAGGTCCTACGTTTTAATTTTCTTCTTTGGCTAATGAATTTAAGTTACTAAAAACCCAAGAGAATTCCCGCTCAATTATTCACGTGTTGCAAAAATTGTAGAGTGAAACGGTGTGATATCAGACTCTGCGGATAGCGTTAAATTTTCCTTGGCATACGGAATTGAGTAAAAACGGACATTTTACGACATAGCCAATCACACTAGATGCCGATATGCGGTCATACTGATATTTGTAGTAAATAGTGGCTTATCTACAGAGATATCGATATACTTTTGCTGCACTGACACCCAAAGACACCGCCATATCCATTAGGTTTCAATTCCTGCAGTCAAAAGGCTATCTCTGAAATAAAAACTATTTTAGGAGCACATTAATGATAGATATGCTGTTGCTGTGCTGTTGAGAAAGCCAGCCGACAAATACAATAACAGAAAAACACGTTTATGTTTCGAATCCCCGAGGAAATGTAACAGATTTCTCTCTGTTTTCAAAAACCGGCTCGAACTTGCACCTGCACGAGAGGAGAAGTACGCGTTTCTGAGATGGTGCACTTCAAGGTCTTAAATATATGCGTGCTGTAGCAGGTAAAAGTAATATAATACACAGGAAAGACTTAAAACACCTCCACTTTTCAAGACGTGTAAAGGAAATATTTACTGCGATTACAAAGAGAGATGAAGTGCTTTTTGTCATTCATGTATTTCAACTCAGCCGTAATAGAAAACAGGCTTGACGAAAACATCTGAAGCTCACGAAGACACGTTTTCTAATGAGTTTTTGCGCTTATCAAGTTTCACAAATTGACGCACTTCAAGAAAAGACTTGATAGTTTATCATTCGTTTACAATAGAACATTGAGGTGCCAAATCTTATTATCGGGGACACAATCTTTCGGAAAACGCCGCAAGTTGAAAGTAACTGATCTCTATTTAGTTGCAGCTGATGTCCTCATCTCCGCAAAGTTTGAATCAAGCTGCTTCGGTCATGAATAGTTTGCGAGAGATTTGTAAAATTCAGCAAAACACACACCACAGAAATTACTAGAGTAAATTAAGGCGTCTTTTGTAAACAACAAGTTTCTTTTAAGATAAGGGGAGAAACTCAAACAAATTTTAGGCCGTTTTCTTGCTACTCAATGTTATTGACTGCTTGTTGTATTTCCCACTGGAAAAACCTCCCAAATTAATCCACGTTAAAAACAATATGATCTCCTGAAATCCTTTTCTGGAGTATGCACAAAATATTTATGTATCATTGCTCTACACAACGACAGCTGTTTTTTTCCTACAAAAAAACATCTCCAATATAAGCAGTCTGTTATCGCGCTAAGGTTTTGCGACGATATACAGGCGGTTTCGCATTTGTTGTGAAACGATTTCATTTAAAATCCATTTGTTGCATAAGAAAGTTGGTTCTTCGGAACTCTCTTGAATGATAACAAATCGGACCATCGCAGAAATTCCAAAATTTCAAAAGGTTTACTATAAAATGTACATTACATCACGAACCACTTAAAAGTTATCCTCAGAGGAACTTCACAGTTTCCGATCAACAAGCAGAATTTAACTCTTGAAAATAAGACCATAACCTGGGCAAGAAATATCGATAATTCCCTGGCGTTCTCCAAACACACAGGAAGCCGACAATTGCTCGATCTTACCTAATTTGTAAAACACCTGGATAGGTCGCAAATTGATTAAAAATACTCGACATTCACTGGCCTGGATTTATAAACTTCTTGACACCAAAGAGGTGCCGTATCTTTGTTATAGCCACACAACTGCAGCACAGCTGTCTAAATATTGTGGCTCTAAGGCAAATAAACTCCCACTCGATCTCTCGTTCATATTTGTATAAAGCAAAGAGTTTTACTTGTTCAAATAATCCTCTGACTTCTATAGCGGGCAGGCAATAAAGAACAGAAATCCCATAAACCACAGACAGTTTGAGAGCAGAACGCACGCTGAAACGCGCTTGCAGAAGTGCAAAGAGTTTCGTTTGGCTGAAGCAACTACGTCAAAATATGAACTGAAAACCCAGTACGACGACGAACTAAAGATTGCAAATCTGGTCTAATCTTAGCCCAGTGTCATAAAATTAAGCTACTAAAGCATGATTTGCAAGCTTACAATCGCTGACAAAGGACATTTATTACAAACACTCGTGTTGGGCGATCACTAGACGTGTGGCATAAGCTTCTCGCTCGAGTTCTCTCATTAGGCTGTTCACAGCCGACTGGACCGCCGCGAAAATTAGAAAAACTATTTTAACACAACCACAATTACTCACGATTCGGTCACCCGCAGATATTCCCTACAAAGCAAGAGTTACCTCATAAACGGAAGAAATAAAAGAATTCACGATCTCCACCGTGAATTCGCCCACATGTTGGTCGAGGAATATAACACAGTTAAATATTGAAGTCCATATTTGATCCCTCTACTACACAAACGACAGCTTGAAGAGGAAAATGCCCAAACAACGATATTCTACGTATTTAATGTTTGTATACAAGCACAATTTTTTACGGTCATGGAAACCATTTGTTCACGGCATGCCTGCCGAGTCGATATAACGACCTGCGACTGTGATTTGTGAAAAGCTTCCCGTGCGAACTATAAAGGGAAATAAGAACTTACCAGCGACTTCACGGTCATTGTACAGTGAGAGAGTCACGAAGAAGACGAACCAGGCAACAGGAATAACAGCCCAACACACTTTCCGAGAGAATCGTAACCTTTTCACTCGTGTAACGAAGCGCATCGCATCGCTGCTCTCTTTCGACGCAAGCACCACGCGGCTTTGAAAAATCTCTCCGAGATGTCCAACAGCGAAGGCCCCAAACTGATGATATCTCCACGAATTAGCCCGTGGAAAGTTCCGCAGTCACCTTAAAACTAACTCTGCTACATCTATTCCAGTGTGCTCTGCTATCTTCCAATAAACATTTGTTTTGGCTGCTCGCTGTAATCTGCAGCGTGCGGCAAGATTTGAACGTTCACATAGCTGTACGTGAAATCCAATCCAGTGACTTGATGGACGAATCGATCTCGGCTGAGTGCGTTATTTGAGGGAAAATAACGCTATTGTCTCGATCGGATGTTCTTACTGGCTCGCTCCAATCGAAGCGAAAAGTTAATGCCACGCGATATTAATCTTGTAATTTAATTAAGTGCGAGCATTGTGGCTGTTGGTGTTAATTATGTAAAATGAACCCATTTTTTGATTTGACAGTTTACCCACGAGAGCATGAAATAATCCAAACAATGTTTTGTTTTTGTGAGGTACTGACTGAGTTGCAGTTGTCTGATTCTGCCGAAAAATACTGAGTTAAATGAAAACGGACTTAACCAAGGAAGTATTATTTTTTACGTTCCGAGAAATATGTTACACTTCCTTCGAACAAAAAAAGGAAACATTCCGGGAAATATGTTACACTTCCTTCGAACAAAAAAAAAAAGAAAGTAAAATTCAACTGAATTTTAAGTATCACTTTAGGCAAGCGGGCGGTCAAGTTTTTTCTATCTTATTGAAATAATTCAATATTCCAGATCCACTGATTGTGCATGCAATTTTTAAGAGCAAAGATAAAAAAAAGACGTTAATTCAAGAGTGAAAATAATCTTAGCCATTTTGTAGTTATTTTCTCTCTGAGGCGATTCTTAATTATTCATAATTTATTACCTTCCGAATTCTTACAGTTCTCGAAAGCCAGCTCAAATTGCCTCGACAATTTTCAATTAGCATGTGTAATGAGAATGTTTTGCCTTCTTAGCCGAGGTTTGGCTTTTTAGCATATTTCTTGCGAAAGAAATGCCATTCAAAAGTATCATACCCACAAAGTCGTCATGTATAGATTTTTTTTACACAAACCAATCAAACTTAACTAAAAACAATAATCTTTCCAAATCCAATTAAAAGTTACCCTCTTTCTCGTTTTAGAATAGCTAACGAGGACATAAAAACTTGAAATGCTGTTATTTTGTGGGCAACCAGTGGCGGATCTAGAGTAGGGGCCCCGGGGGGTTCCTGGGGCCCCGGGGGTTCCGGGTCCCCCCTTATTTTGGGTGAAAAAAGAAGAAATGACTGAAGAAGCAAACCCCGGCTGGGCAAGTAAAATAGAACCGCCCCCCCCCCCCCCTACCCCCTTAGCTCAAGGTCTGGATCCGCCACTGGCAACTTATTAAAATTTGTAGACGGAGCCATGCTGTGCATTTTGGACTCTTAATCTACTCGCTAATAACCAGAAACAAGATCCTGTCGCCGCAGAAACCATTATTTTCCGCCAACGGCTCCAAACTGTCTATCTCGGAACAATGTGTTCGAAATATAATTAATTAGTGCAAGGAGTGCAACATTTGCAAAACAAATTTCTTCCTTGTTCAATAGAAAAACATGTGTATCTTAGGGCACTTTAAACAATGGAGCAGCTTGATCCGCTGATCTTAATCTCATACACCTGGGTAGAAATTAAAAATGCTTGAGAAGCGAACTGTATTTTGACATAACAAATTGTATCTCGCTGGCAGTTACAGATTATTTCCTCAGTTTGTTTATTTGTTTATGACTAACATATTTGTAATGATGCTGCTTGAAATGTCGCTGCTTTCTTTTGCTAAGGATAACAGATTTTTTGCAGCCTTAATTCTATCCTTTAATTACCAATTCGTAAAGTGAAGAGGTGCCGTGGTCTCTTCTAACCTGTTCCAGCTCTTGGTAGTTGTGGACTAGCGGAAAAAAGGCGAGCGAGAGAGAAAACGAAGGGAACTCGCCTAAGTTCTCTCTCGTTAGTTTCTCTCGCTCGCCCGTGTTTTCCTCTCGTCCCCAACTGCCGAGAGCCTGGAACAGGCTTGGTCTTTTCAAATCACTCTTTCGCTTGCAATACGAGGCCAAGGGCTTTTGGACGGAAGGGGGGGGTTAATCCCTTATATGCATGGGCTTTATAGGGTTTGTGCAGTCCCAAAGGGGTCTTCGGCCGTTTTAGTCATAAACAGGATATCGATTTTGGCCAGTTATTGGCCAACTGAATACCTAGTAACACTTTTTGTGGGACGCTTCGGTGGCGTGTAAGGCGAGTTTGGGCTCGCCATGGGTACTTTGGCTCCACGACACATCTGGGTAAATTTGCGAATTACAATATGTGAAACCTTGAATTAGCCTTTCAAGATTTTTTCGTTCTTCAGACAGTCTTTCTAGTGTGAAAACAGGTTATTAGAATGAGTATCTTACTTGCTCATTTTTGTGATTCGGGAAAACGAAATTTAGACATCCGTGATCTGCGAACTCTATTTTTTCAGTTCCGTTCGTGAACCGTGTCAGAGACCCCCCTCCCCCTGTAAGACCTTCGATTAGCGACCGAGTAATTTGGAACTATTGCTTTTGTAGTCAGAAACAATACACCATTTTGCTAATGAAAAGTTCCTTTTGAATTGTGGGTAGATCCAGTCCTTTGTGGGGGCAAACGGCCAGTTTAGGACATAATTTGAAATTGTAATTTTGCCCGTTTGCCCCCACAAAGGACTGGATCTACCCACAATTCACCAGGAACTGATCATTGGCAAAATGGTGTATTGGGCAAGTTCGATGTAGCAATATGCTAACATGGCTCCGAGGCTTTCAGGACAAACTTCTATATTTGGTCAGGAGCCTGACTCGGGGTCATGTTAGAATATTGATAAGTTGAACTTGGCCTATCCGCATGATTTCAGTTAATTCAGTATTTAGTATTTTTGCCCGGGTATTTTTCTCAAGTTTCCCATTTCCATTGAATAAATTACCCTTTTCATTTTCGCTACCTACCACTTTCTTCGAAAACCGTCCCAAAATATTCAAAAATGGAATGCGGTCGTTTCCCGAAGCATCTCAATAAAAAATAATAACTCGGAGAGACAATTTTCTGTTTTCACTAAGCTCAAATTGTAGATTGACGTTGATCGTCCTTAATGATTTAAGATGACCGTATCATCATCACAGCACGATCGATTATAGAGATTAATACAGGAAATTAAACTTGGCTTAAATTTCCTTAAAATTGGTTATCCCTGATTTAATGCTAACTTAAATAAATGTCGTTAAAGGTCTTTAAAGCCGATATTTGACATATTTACTTCGCTGACGTGGGTGAAGCTGATGTAAACGCTTGTGTACAATTCGCATATTAGTAATTTTAAGTAACGGCTTAGTGCAAAAGTATCTTCGCCTTTATTTTTAATTTCAAACATATGGGTTAAGCTTTATGAGAATTTCATAACATTGTTCCTCGGTAAAGCGCAGTTAAGCGGGCTTTGGCAGGGATCAGTTGAAAACCTGAATAAATATAGTCAACTGGAGAACTGAGGACTTGCAATCCAGCAAATCCAGGGAGGCCGTAAAGAGAAATTTCTCACACGTGCATTTCTTCTGTAGTTTAGCAGGTGAGTTTCCTTGTCATTATGATCGAAACAAAAGTTTGAAATAATCTTTTGGCTAAATCTAAAAAGTATATTATTTGGTTAGATTGGTAGTTTAGTTTAGTTCTAAACAAATTACTCCTAAGGCCTTTTCATGGTTTCGTTATACCTTTTGTGCTTTTGTAACGTCTGTCTTTGCGTGTCATATTGTTCCAGGACAGTATTTTAGCACTTATGTCCAGGATTGAACGCAAGCATTGCTTAATTAGTACTTCATATTTGCCAGGGTTATTTGACATTTTCATATCACTTCATGTTTGACAGAATTGTGTGTGTTTTGATGACTTTTTACCAATGAGGACACTTTGTGATGCTTATAATCATGACGGAATCCCTTTGTGTTCGCTGTTCAACAGTCCCGTGCAGTTTGTCATTTAGCTCGACCTTTACAATATGTTTTAGAAAATATAAGATGTGTAAACAGACTATGAACTTTTAATTCCAGAAATTAAGGACAAATAATTTTTTGGAGGAGCGCGTCAAGCCCAATTACTGTGTCTTGAAAAATTAACCTAAACTTTTTGCTCTTTGATTCAAACAAAAGCCGTGTTGGATTTTAGTATGTACACTGTATTTACTCGATAAACGCCGTGGCGTTTATTATTATTATTTTTTTTGCAATTTGAGTGCGGCGTTTATTCGAGGGCGGCGTTCAGATACGAGGGCGGAGTTAATTTAAACTCCAATTTATTTCGTGCAACCAATAGTATTGCAAGAGCATTAAAAGAGCATTGAAGTATACTCATTTCAAACTGAAAAATACTGTTATCAAAGAAAGCAAAGCTTGTTTAAGCTGTCTATGGTATATTGTTCTCGGGTTTTACTGATATTAAAACATTGTTACAATTAAGGAAAATAATTTTTTAGGCTTGCTCAAACTTGATTATTGCTACATTTGCCTTTTGAGTTTATTTAAGGGCGGCGTTTATTAATATTTCTGCTCTAAAATGCGGCGCTTGTTCCGGGGCGGTGTTTAATCGAGTAAAACGGTATACATCAAAAATAAAAGGCGGTTTTTATCATTTAAAAGACGTCTGTTTCTATTTCAGGAAGGACACGAGGATGATTGCCAATACCACGTTTCCTTATGAAGCATGTCTGATTCCGCACCTTCCAGAAAACCAGCAGCAACAGATGCGACACTTCACCAACCACTTTGTTCGGCCTCTTGGCATGTTGATTGCTCTCATGTCGTTTTTCAGCAACTTGCTTGTGATCATCACTGTGGCACGAAAGAAATCCCTTCAGCAGCCTTCAATGTTGATGTTGAGCAGCTTGGCCATCACTGATTTACTATACTCATTACAGTCTCTTTCCAGAGGTATTAAGACTCTAACTCATGATCACATGTGCCTGAACTCTGCCGAAGTACCTGTGATGTCGTTGCTGTGCATCCTTGCCACACTTGCTAACGTAGCATTGATCAGCAGAGATCGTTACTTGGCGATCAGGAAGCCATGGTGGTATCGTCATCACGTGACTAAGTCACGTGCTATGAGGATGATATGTGTAGTCTGGTTTATCGCAATAATGATCGCGCTTCTAACTTACTTAAGAAGTAAGCTCCAAATCAAGATTTTTCCCAGCGGTATAATCATTTCTTTTGTGTTCTATTTCGTTTGCTTCTTCGTTATTGGACTTTCTTATCTCGGCATAGTGTTAAAGAAAAATCAGCCTACAGATGCGTTACAAGTGAGCGGCGTTTTGGAAAGAGAAAAGCGATTAGCGAACACCGTTGGAGTTATCCTATTGGTACTGTTTGTAACATTTCTACCAGGTCTCCTTTCACCTTTGGCATTGCATTTAGTAGGCTTAAGATATGTTAGTGTTTTTGAGCCTTTTTACACCTTCCTTCTCTTACTTAATGGATTTCTTAACCCATTGGTGAATTTCGGTCGAAGTAGAGAAATGCGAAGAGGGTTAAGTGAGTTGTTCAAGTGGTCCCGGGAAGTACAGCCCTCTGTCACATCTATCAATCGTTCTCAGAATGCATCTGCACCCGAATCAACTATTACTCAATCGAAATCGAGAGCGAATAATGCCATTGTTTTAGTTGAATTCTGATAAAACTTCCTCGAAATGTCATTTTCATATCCTTCTTTTTGTTTTCTCGCGTATTGAATAATCGTGTAATAAAACTGTTATGCATGTTCCTGCTTGTAACAAATGTTGTAACAAAATTTCAATAATAATAAAGAAACAAACCCTATAAATAATTTCAAAATAGATTTTGGATAAAAGCAGACATACCAGGCTAACAGCTTTCACAAGTAAACTTAGTATACAACAAGAGAACGAAGCCCGACAAGTACAGAGTCCTTTATCAGTTTATCGATCCCTTACACGAAACAGGCTTCGAATTTTGATTAAAAGACGAAAGGACTAATGTCAAGATTGTTACATTATTTTATCACACTTACATTCGGGAGTACTTAAACAGGGATAAATCTTCTCTTATCTTTCAACTTTTAAAATAGTTCAACTCACAACAAGGATGGTCGCTGAACGACCAAAACGCGAATTGCAAAATCAAATGCGTCGCCGCCGCGCATTTCCCTTTCGTAAACGGTCGATGCCATTTTTGCGACACTTCGAAATTTTTTCTAACTGTAAACGAATTTTTCTCTACTAAATTAATGAAAAAGGTAAATTTGCAAGTACCACTTAGTATCGAACCCGAAACCTCTGCTTCCTGACATCCCTCTCATACCACTACACTAACAGGTTGATCCGCCAAATTTCCCTAAAATTTAATTATAAAACGTGACATTCTTAAACATAAATTATACAGTTGTCTCAAACATCAAATAAGAGCTAACCCCAAGCAAACCTGTGTGAATATGGGTGAGGCGGATTTAGTGACCAGCAGTTAGGGTTAGGGTTAGAGATTTTGTAAGGATTGTCATCATTGCGGGTGCAGAGAAACTATTTCACCCCTATTCGGATACTCAAGCTCAGTTTAACTTTTCCCATACATTACTGCATTTTTGGCCGCGTCTCCAGCGACCCAGCAAGACGGCGTCATAAACATGCCGTGAAAAGGTCCAACGAAACATGATAAATGAGGACGGAGATTGTTCAGTTAACGTGTTTAAAATCGTTTTAATTACCTGAGAAGTTACGTTATGTGGCCGGCCATTTCTAATCAAACACGACTGAAACACGTGCCGAGTTAGAATTAGTGTAACTTTTAGGGTCTTGCAGCTATTCTAGTCGCGAACAACACACGTAAAATATGATTTAAATTTGTCGAGTTGCTCACCTCTAACTTTTGTTTTGTTTCATGTAAGACGTCACAAAATGTAGCATTTCACATCTACTTACATGAAGTAAATAAATATGATCTCTTTCAGTGGGCCATTTCCGAGTTCTCTTGTGCCTCAAAATGAGTCTAAATGCCTTTCTTATGAAAAATGAAAATGAGTTCTGCATGTAGTTTCGTTTTCATGCAAATCAAAGTAATTTTCATAACTAAGTAAGGTTTCGCACTTAGACTTGCTTTGAAACAGAGGCACACGGGAACTCGGAAATAGCCTGTTTTGTTACTGCCTTTTCGAAAATTGTGTCAAACATTCTAACATGAAATGCTATTTTTAATTTTCCGAAACACTCTTAAAAACGCAATCCCATGTGAGGAATGACAACAGCTGCAACTGTCTGTCACTTGCATTATTACTTCTTTTCTCCAAAAGAGAAAGGAAACGAATCCTGCAATCTGATTGGTCCGGATTCTCCTATCTCTGGTACCTTGCGAATAGGCTATCAGGAAATTTGGCGCGAAGAGCTTCGCACCCTCGTTGACGGCGCTATATATGGAAACGCGCGCGCGATGCGCGCGTGGAAAAGGTGAACAATCATAACAGTCCGATTTAAAAGGAAGAGAGGAAAAAAAAAGTCAGTTATTTACTACTCTTGGGGTTGAAAAACTATGACCTCGGGCTTGAAAATGTTGGTCTTGGGCATCATTTTCAAGACTCGTCACTGCTTTTTCACTGTACGGGCCTCCCAGCCGGCAAATAACATATGACTGGCGGTGTTTTAGACTTTTCAGCCAAACTGTTACGCTAGGCGGAATATTTTTAAACTTGTAATTTTGCAGAAACATGGAAAGATTTAATTGTTGTTTCGAACTTGAAACCGCTATAATTGTGCGATCAAACCATTGCTTTAATTTTTCGTGGATCTTTTGGTGTTCTTTAATCCATAGTTTAATGTTTCTGGGATATTTTTCTTGTTGAAAAGTATTAACGAGTCAAAGTCTTCATTTCGTGTACACCGTGGGCCGTTAAGCAATATCTTCCGCCTTCAGCTCTAGGATTTTAAAGAAGATTTTTAACGCTGTCATAACACGGCACACGGGGTGACTTTAAATGCAACACCTCGTCGAGGCAACATGTTAAAGGTTTCTGAAAATGATTAAAAAACCTGCAACATTGTTGCCCAAATTTACAACGTTGCGTTAAAAATTGTCTCATGTAACATACTGTTACCGACCGTTGCCACAACAAATTTGCATTAAAAGTTGTCTTTTGTACATGGATTAAGCATCGGCTTTAAAATCGGCTTATATAGCATCACCTTAATGTACAAATTAGTAGTCCTTGATTATTTCACGATGCCCAATTTGAATAAGAGATTACTGCTGTGTCTCACCTTTTTTTCCCCAGCCGGTCGCATCTTTCCATAAGATGTGTTATACATATCAAAATATCAGAGGTTTTTTATTTGCACTTAGAAGCTCCTGGTGTCAACTTACGCCTCATATATTTACTCTCGTAAACTAAGGTGGAATTTTATGCAGTTTACGTGCACGAGCAAATTTTCAGTTTTGCATCGTAAAAAATAAAAAAAAAATAATAAAAGAGCCGCACATGTATTTCCGCGCTTGATTTCAATTTCAAACGTGTGTAAAAATCATGGAATGGATTAAGAGAATTTAATGGTTTATTCCGGTCTTTACAATGTTTGGGCCATTTTGTCGCCATCGGATTCAAGCAACAGACATTAAAAGGCTTCGGTACCTCAATGAATAAATAAGCTATGATTTAGGATTCATCCGTTTGAAATTACTTTTTGCTTTTATGCTTTTGTGAAAGATCACTTTTTCTTTCCGCCGCAAAATACATAGCAGGCCAATATAAATAGCTCGTCCAAATAAAAGTTGTTGGTAGTTGGTAGAGACTAACGTGGTCTTGAAAATTTAGTCATTTGGAGAAACTCTTTCAAACCGATTCCAGGGAACAGGTTTCGCTCTTTGACAAGGTTCATTTCTTCTGTATTTCATCAGGTAAGTTTCCTTTTTTATGACCGAATGTCCAACAGAAACTTTGTGGTTTTAAATTTGTTTCAGTGCTAAATTTCAACTATATGTTTATTTGTTTAGTCCGCGTGGTTCGTTCATTCAGGCGACTGAAACTCTCGTTAACTTCGACCGGTTTAAAAAACATATTATAAAATGGTCGTCCTTCAGGACTTTCTATGCTTTTCTTCTTTTGTAACACACATCTTTGTGTCACAGTCTTTGAGAGTCTGTAATAGACATTTCTTTAGAAGAGATACCATAGAGTAGAAACCTAGGTTGCCAGAAATTTCCTTTGAGGATTTGTCCTTTAAATTAGAATTTTCACACTAGAAGCCTTCTAGAATTCTTACTAACTTTATCCACTTTTTGATGAATCCAGGCTCCGAATTTTTAGTGGGTTTTTTAGTCCGTACAAGGCGGTTTTTTTTTGTTTTGCTGGCTAAAGAAATCGAACGCAGCTGGGCTAGCCTGAATTCTCCGGCTTTGCCAACCTCTACCTCCACTTCCTTACATCCGCGCTGGTTCTCCCCCTCCAGTTCTTATTTTGCCCGCGCCTTTGACGTTACGTTAAGGAAGATAGAAGAAGTGAGAACGAATTGCGATCTTTTCGCCGGAAATCTAGTGCGTCCCATGCCAGTTCGTTCGAACAGATAGCCGGTTTGTCCGGACTGTAAGCTCCGTGGCCAGTGCATTAAAGAACACGAAATAAACACATAATGTAGGTTGTTTCATTATGCGCTCAATCTTGTCTTTTTCGCTCGGTTAGCGTATAGAAAGAGAAATTTTAACAACAGCAGTTTCTTTAAACTTTCAGTCTGAGCGAACGGACTTTTAGGGCGGGCAAACTAGCATAAATGAGAACTGACGATCAAAATGAACCATGTGAAAGTAGTAAAAGCTGTTCAACTTCAGTGGAACCTCTTTAAACGAACACCAATGGGACATGTCAAACTGTTCTTACTATCGGGATGTCTGTAATTAACGGCGCGGGTTCTCAGATATAAAGTCAAGGATGCTTGTTTTATCGATAAAGAGACTAAGGTAGACATTTCTACGGAAACAAAATGCTTAAATTGTACTTTATCCTAACTACGAAAACCAGTCCCATCATTTTCTCTTGCGAAAACTTAATAGGTTTCCTATCATACTTTTGGAGAAGTTTATATAACCAATCAAGCGGCACTAATAGCACTAAACCATTATTTAGTTTCTTCTGTAATTTAAACTATCGGAACCGCACGCACATCTACTGACTCAGTGCTCTCTGACTAAAATTACTTTACTGCTGTTTTTCTTTTAAATACCGTCCGTAAAACGGGCTGGCCGTCTATTAATTCTTCACTTCAAATTTCAATTGTTCAAATCCATCAAATCTTCAACATAGCTTCAACATTTCATATTTTCCTCAATTTAACCTATGCTATAAGAAAAAAATCTCTTTCCCAAAATGCTACAAAAATCACCCAAAAATTTACACAACACCGCAAAAAATTGGTCAATGTTCTAAATTGAGTGATTTTACGTTTCTTGAGACGTGAACGAGATATTGGTACAAAGGCCATGTTGAGCGACTTCAAAACAGCCTTCAGGTGAAATCAGGTGAAAACAGGATGTTAATATTTAACTTGGGAGGGAGGGGATAAGAGCAAGAAAAAATGGCGAGGGGTTGGGGGCCGATTATTCGAGAAACGCGATTATTTTGGGAGGCGATTAATCGAAGGACGGCTATTCTCGGTTTTCACCAGTCATGTGATAAAAACTAAAAATCGTAACCATTAAATGAATAAAGTCAAGAATCTGAGATACGATAAATGAGTGATATATTAACAACCTCGCCAAGAATCAGGTCTTTGCTGATTTTCATTGGCGCGTTATTTGCAGAAGTGTGCCACCCAAATTTATAGAGCTTTGTATGGAGACGCCATGTTTGTGCCCTTCTGAGGGGCACAAATATGGCGGCCGTAAAGTAACAGAAACATCTGTCACTGAGTTTTGCTGATGAAATGAAAAATTATGGCTCTAGAGATCCGACACGTTGAAAAAAATGCTTCTTCTAGTGCAAGCACTGTTTAGTTAGCAACAACTACAGCGATAACTAATCTTTTGACCTACGCGACAGCCTTCTGGGGCCACCATTTTTATGTCACGCAACGCAAAAGTTTGGAAATTCAAACGTAATTTATTACTAAAGGGAAAACCCTGTCGAGCTAAAACATTGTGAAACATCAAGTTTCTATGGGGTCGTTTATCTGAAGCAACTAAAACCTCAGAAAGGAAAGGTAATTTTTAATTTTGGAATATGATTACGTCACATGAAAACCAAGAATATGTACATCAAATTATAAAATAAACCAGTTTCTCTCGTTTGAAACTGAGAAGTATCCTGCTATTTCAGGGAGAAAGGCTGAAGATGACCGCCAACCTCTCAAGCGGCTTTCCTTATGAAGCATGTCTGATTCCGCACCTTCCAGAAAACCAGCAGCAACAGATGCGACACTTCACCAACTACTTTGTTCGGCCTCTTGGCATGTTGATTGCTCTCATGTCGTTTTTCAGCAACTTGCTTGTGATCATCACTGTGGCACGAAAGAAATCTCTTCAGCAGCCTTCGATGTTGATGTTGAGCAGTTTGGCCATGACTGATTTGTTATATGCACTATATTCCCTTATCAGAGATATCACGACTTTAACCCAGGAACACATGTGCCCCGTTGGCCAGTCCAGCGAATCGCATTCGGTGTCAGTACTATGCCTACTCGCCACGCTGACTAATGTGGCAGTGATTAGCAGAGACCGTTACCTAGCTGTCAAGAAGCCCTGGTGGTATCGTCATCACGTGACCAAGTCACGTGCTATTAAAATGATATGTGTAGCTTGGTTAATTAGCATATTGATAGCGCTGTTAACTTTCTTCCAGGGTCAAATAGATTTTATTCCCAATACTTCTTACATTTCTCTACTTATTTATTTTGTTTGCTTCTTCATCATTGGGTTTTCTTATCTCGGTATATTTTTGAGGAAAAATCAACCTGGAAACGGCGGACAGATGAATGTCGTATCACAAAGGGAGAAACGTCTCGCAAACACTGTTGCTTTGATACTGTTGGTATTGTGTCTGACATTTCTACCAGGCCTCATTCTGCCTTTGGCATTGCACATGGCAGGCTTACAAAGACTTCAACCTTATAGGCCTTTTTACGGCTTCCTTCTCTTGCTAAATGGATTTCTTAACCCTTTGGTGAATTTCGGTCGAAGTAGAGAGATGCAAAGAGGGTTAAGTGAGTTGATCAAGTGTTACCGAAAAGTACATCCCGCAGTCGGCGCGTCCAACAATCTGCCTGAGAGGAGTGCGTCTGTGTCATTGACTGGTAAATGACAATCTCGTTTTCTTGGACAGTACGTATTAGATATTGGGCTCAAAATCCCTATGAGGTACATACTTGGCAATGGTGAGGTCGAATGAATGAATGAATGAATGAAAACTTTATTTATGTATCAAAGCCTAGTAGCCTGGGATATAATTCCCATACTAATTAGGGGACACTGCTAAAAAAGAACTAAACTAAAACTAATACTGAAACTACTTCATATCAAAACTATGTATTAAATATTTCAAAATAAATTTGTACAGAGCTAAGTGAAACAAAGTAAACTAGTACTAATAGTAAAACCACCTACAACTGTAGGTCGAACAAAGTGAACAGCCTCTGCATCCAGGGTCCAGAAGTGAGGCAATATCGCAACCTCGAATTTTGTTCTTAAAACTATTCAGAGTATTTATGGATCTGACATCTGGCGATAGTTTGCTCCATAGCTTAGGCCCAAGATAGCATAGAGAATGTTTTCCATATGTCACACAGTTATATCTGGGGATAGAGAAGTCTGATTGCCTTAAAAAGTAGGACGAATTATGAGTGTTGAAAATATTACATATGTATAAGTAGGACATAATTTATGCTTCACTTTGTACATAAGCGTGCAGATGTCCTGTAAGTGCCTGTTTATCAATGTTGCATGGTAATCCAGCCCTCTGGAGTAATCGCGAGTAACTTGCGCGCTTGTCTTTATACACAGCCTTTATTCCTCTTTCTTGTAATCTCTCAAGTTTTCGTGCGTCGATTGATCTACAAAAATGCCACACCAGATGACAGTACGTAAGGTATGGTAGGACTGCTGATTTAAACTGTACTAACTTCGCCTTTGTTGGGATTAAGTTTCTAAGTCTCATGAGAGCGCCAATCCTTTGGCTTGCCCTCTTACAAATAGAGCTTATATGATCAGTAAAGTTAAGCTTGGAATCTATGTTGACACCAAGGAGCATTAGATTTTCTACTGTTTTGACTTCTTCATTGTTCGCGTAAATAGCATGTACTGCAGCATCACTATTCTGACTGTACCCGATGTTGATGGTTTGATATATATTTCTTGAGGTTTCCAGCAAGGAGATTGGAGTCATACCAGTTGGTAGCTCTACACGGTCTGAGCTTGGTAGTAACATTGGTTTTGTCATATCCGGTGTGGTAGATTTGGCGATTGTGTGCATACATTGGCCGAATCGACTATTACCTTTTAAAAATGTAATTGTTTAATTTAAATTCTAATAAATCTCTTTCAACAGGAGAAAATGATCACGGTCTCTTACTTTCAAATATCATTGTCTGTGTTTTTATTTTAGTCTTCTACAGAATTGAATTACTTTGTGATACTTCCAATTGTCGTAAATGTTCCCCTGAAACTCCGGAAAAACGAGAAAACTTCCGTAACGTTTTATGGGCGACCAAAGCGTTGTGCGGGGAACTCCGCCTCAAGGTTCAACCCCTTAAATTTAGTTACAAACGGGAATGAAGCTAATGAACAAAATTACCGCATAACATAGAGCATAAGCAGAAAAGATGTCAACCTGTTAACCAAAAAGCAATTGTTTTATACTCATTGACGTCAAAGCCATTTTCACGGTGAAGTACGAATTTTTGTGCTTGCGTTTATGCTTGCGTCACTAGTAAGAGCCGGGCTTAAGGCTTTTCCAGCTTAACCGGCCGCGCTTTGTTCTGCAAAGCAACGATATAACTGAAACACGAAGCAAACGAACGTGATTTTTATTTGTCTTATAATAGAGTTTTACAACTGTAGGGTAATTGTCTTAACGTAAGTGTTGCTCTTAGGTTGCATGCCCCGCAACCCGGCAGTATGGCGTTACGAATCCTGGGCGAATGAATTTTAAACAAAATGTTTAATAGATACGTTTTAAAAGTTTTTGACTTCCTTCCGATAAAAACACACACCACTTGGTATCTTCAGTGCTGCTTATTTTGGGTAGCAAAGTTTTAATCAAGAGATTTCTCTTTCGGTTTGCCACAAATGCACATAAATCAGTCGGCCAATAAATGGCAGGAGAATTCATCATTTCTCGCAAACCCTCGTAATCTGCGCTCTTTCTTATCTGCCCACACTACTGTTATACATCCTGCATTGTAAGAATATGTATTATTAAGAATATTGAGACTGACATATGTGATAATTTGAGAATATTTTAAGAATAAACCCGCGGCTAAGGCTTTAGTAAAGGAAATATGATTTTGTGTGTTGAAAATGTGTAAATACAATACGATTATATGTCTGTAACTAAACCATATAAAATTATTTCTTTCTCTTAACGGTAACACTAGCCGAAAACAAAATAATAGTAATGATGATAATGATGAGGATGATAATGATGATGGTGATGATGATAACGATGACGATGATGATGATAACAATAAAGTAATAAAACAAACTTTATAAAATATTTTCAGAAAACCTATTTATAAATCTTTACACATTCCACTATCGTAGCCGGCTAAAATTTTGATGAAAATAAAAGTATCACAATATTTTATTTATTATTTATTTATCTATTTATGTATTACAATAAATTGTTAAAACCAAAGGATGAAGTGTAAAGGAGTCCTAGACCCCATATAAAAACAGATCACCTAACAATTATAAAAACACAATAAAGTAATAATTTCAGAAAATACGTTCAAATAAATATAAAAACTACTTAGAAATCACTAAAAAGTTTCTTAACTCTAGACTTAAAATATTTACATTATCAGAAACACGAAATTTTGCCTCCACTTCACAACAAGTGACACAGTAGTGTAAACCAAATAAGTTTATTTTGGGATACCTGCCGGGAAGCAACCCGAGGCTTACGCATATACAATCCATGATACCATATACAATCCATACACAATCCTCGTATAAAGCAAAACCTTACACACTCAATATAGGGTATAGGGCACTGACATTTCAACTCTAAGAGCTGGCTAACCGCTTACAAAGATACTACTACGGTTATACGGAGGCCAGAAGAAACCTGCCAAAAAAACCCTTTTGGGGAAAAATACGAGCAAGCCTGTAGCTTTCCAGACGCGGTCTGTGATTGGAGAACGAAACAATAGATGATACAACAGGAACAATGCTCCTGGCCCTGATAACAAAGGAAGCTACAGGTCATACGCACGAATGAAAATAGAGGTCTGGAAGAGCTACAGGATTACTGAAAAATACAACAGGGAATCTGGGTAGGAACCATGGCCCAAACTCTATGCAGTTAGCAGCCCATCCTACGAGGGTTTACAATTCAAACAAAATAATTTAGCTATAAAGAAACTTGGCATAAGCCAAAGGTCGACGGTTGGCTCTGAAGGCCTAGATGGATACCACGTGCTATACCCCCCTCTTATATACCACTGCGTCATTACCCATGACGCTCGAGCCTAAGGCCCAGGCCTTGTCGTATCACGTGCCGACAAAATATTTATTTCTACCTATAAACTCTTGGTCTTCGGCCATCGTAGCTTGATTAAAAATATAAAACAAACAGCGGTGATAAACATATTAAAAACTTTCATTTTATAACCTTGACGTTTCGTATGCTAGTCAACATACATTTTCAAAAGTATAACCGTTACAAATTTTTTGAAAAGCTATTTATACTGTATAAATGGGGGTCTGGAACCTAGACAGAAAACATCTACAATAGAAATTTAAGACGTTTAAAACGGAAACTGTCTGTAAAGGGACAATGAAAAGGCTTTCTTAATAGAGTAAACGCTTTTCACTGCTAACATGGGCATTCAAAGCTGGCTGTAACTCTACTGACCTAATTCGCAGGCTCAATCGTTAGAAATACTATTAACTAAGGGTAGTTGATTCCACTGCTCAGTTATTCTATGGAAGAAACTATACTTCAAGACATTGGTTCTGGCATATCCTGAAATACTAATTCACAAAACTCATGCAATCATCGACTTTCTAAAATTAGTAGACACACGCCTTTTTAGCGTTTAAAATACAAGAAATTATGCTCGACGTTCATGTGGGTCGCGAAGATACGAAATTTCTCCTCGAGTGCCGAAATGTTTTCAACGAGTGAAATAATTGTCTAAAAGAAAACAGAAATATCTTTTCTCCAAGCGTCCATGTAATATCCTATATCGTCTATTTGTTATATCAACACCAATGAAATAACAATTTATTATGTTACCGTAGCAATGGCGATCATATCACATATGAAAATAACATATGTTATTAAGATATCATGTTTCGCACGATTTCATTGGTGTTTCATGACCTTTATTGCCTGCAGTGTAGCCCCAAAATTGCTTCAAACATGTCAAAATAAATAAAATGGAAATTTCATATGGTATACTCTAAGATTATTCACAAGAATAATTTCAGTATAAAATCGGCAGAAAAATAAGAATATAAGCCCGGGCCAGAAAAAGAAATCTTCAGAGATGAAAAAAGAGTATATTGAAGCTCTTGAAATATAGCACTTTGATATAGGTCGTGCTGAGTGATCTTTGCCCCTGTTCACGTGAACACTAAATAGCGATTGGCTGCCAGTTTGCTATGTAGTGGATGTCTCCTTAGTAGCAAATTCCCAAGATGAATCACGCCTCTCTCGGAGAGTTTTTTAGGATTGAGTCCAACTTTTACTTAGGCTGTCGCACGGGACTAACAAGCCCCTATTGTGTTACAATCCCTCTGCTACAGGAAACCGATTAATTCCAGAAGCAGACGCTTGCATAGAGTTGTTCCTCTGTCGGTGGAGCTACCCCTCCAAGTCAAGTCAACATGAGTTTAGACGTGGATTCGGTCTTAAGACGTATTGGGCAGTTTGGTCCTTTCCAGATTCGTATTTTAGTCATGTTTCTGTTCATATTTTTACCCATCACCTACCAAACTCTTATCATGGTGTTTGCAGCGTACGAACCGCCATGGATGTGTGCTAACAGTAGCACGGCGTGTTTGGAGTCGAACAGTTCATCGGCACTGAACAAGGTTTACAGTACAGCGACAAGGCCTATTGAGCTGTACGATAGAAGATGTTCCCTGAACAGGAGCGACTGGAAGTTCGCGGATTACGATCGTTACGAAGGGCCGCATCAGACGATTGTAAACGAGGTATATATGCGCGTATAAGTATAGGAAATCGTATGAACGCGAGTGCATTTCGTGATTTATGGGCACGAGTGATGTTATGAAAGTTCTCAAAATTGCACGAGCCGTAGGCGAGTGCAATTTGAGAACTTTCAAAACATCACGAGTGACCATAAATCACGAAATGCACGAGCAGGTTCATACGATTTTTTATTTATTATATTCTCAACTCTCAGGTTCGTACTCAAACCCGTCTTTAGTACGGATTTCTGTGTAGAAGAATTGTAATATTTTATCGAGTTGTTCGTGCTCGTATTCTTCCAGTTTTGGGTTTAGTTTTCTTTCAGTCGCCCATGTTTGCCAGACATTCAAGCAGGTCTGTGTAGCTTTCAATGTATTTTTGTTTTTCGCATTTTCTTTAAGTTGCTCAACGATGTTTTGGTTTGACAAAGCAAACCGACTGTCAGCCATTTTTTTTCACTTTGGTGTTCAAATTTGGCGCTTCCCTGGTGTTTCCATAGCAACTTCCGTATTGCACTCTATAACCTGGATTGCACTCTATAACCTATTTATGCATTCGCCATTGGCCAATCAGAAGCAAGATATTTTGTTGAGTATATAATAACAATTGTTATTGCATAATATATTACTCGGAGCTGGAGCAATGCAACATTTCTTGCAGACTTACCTCCATTTGTGATTTGAAATTGAATTCCAAACTGATTGTTGACTCCGTGAATTTCAGCCGGGAGCGAATTTTTTTTGCTGCTATAAAATGTTTGCCCCAATATAACCTGTTAGTTTTATGTCAATCTTGGGTTCATAAGAGCATAAGTCGTCACTTCTTAAGGCTCAGGTTTAGTTAACTAGGACCTATATTGCACAATCATTACTTTTTGAACTAAAGAACTTTAATTACTGAATCATTTAAAAGTCAGGTAAGTATGGCTTTGTATTCTTCCAGTCTAGATCTCTGTCTTAAACTATGAGGTTACAAACTTCGGATATTATTATTAAGGTTACTGTAGACCTTCAGGAGTGTCTTCCGGAAAATCGTTCGTACGCGCACTGCTAGCGACAAAACCTCGGCAAAGTATATACCACTGTGAAGCTTATAAAATGTAGAATCTGGAGAAACGATTATTTTAGAGGTTTGGTGTAATGGTAAGCGCGCGCAACCCCTTATTGCGTTCGTCAAAGAACGCTTTCATAATGCAGTCGAAATCGACATTCTTGGAATTTTTGGACGTGTGTTCATCGTTACAAATTTGCACCCCCCCCCAAAAAAAATTCTTCAGGGGCAAATTCTTCAGATGCAAATGACGTCATTGCAATCGTCTGTCTCACGTTTTCTTTCACGTGTCGGCTTGCTTGTTATTATAACTATGGTCATGGCCAGTAAACTGGTACCGTAACTGAGACACGCGATAATACATGTGACGAACATGTGAGCACGTGAGTAGGCCATGTAGACTTTGGGCTTTCTTTCCATGTGCTCTCGATCGCAGCCAGAGGTAGCGTTGGATACTTTTGCCGTGGAATTTTGAGGCTGAGTAGTATTATATTCAATAGTATGATGTTATTTAAACGTTCGTTCGGGCTCACGAAGAGCTTTTTTATTTTATATGTACACGAACGCGATCGCCTAGGCTTTGGGATGTTGACAAACAGCTGTAATTCCCGGGAGCGTTGCGTGACATCCCACGGCTATATTTGATTGCATTTGTTGATTTAGTTCCAATTTGCGACAGAACAGGTCAGTTGTATCCGGTGGAATATTATTTCGAATAGGTGGAAGAGTACTCTGAGGGCAAGATCCATAAGAGTGAACCTGAACCAGGGAACGGAAATGTAAATACTTTTGTAAATCAGGCTAGGGGAAGTACTCGAATCAGTCGCGCGGTCGGCACGGAGTTTGTTTAGGATGAACGAGCACTCGATTGCGAATATTTACTTATATTTGAGCTTCCTGCCTAGAATAGTGTTCGTGAAAAATATACTTTTACAAATTAGCTTTTGCACTTTGCTGATGTAAATATTTTAGTCTTATTCAGGGCCCTTTCTCGGTATATCAACCACTGAAATTAACTGATTCATTAACCGCTGGAGCTCGGCATCTCTAGAGTTTTTGGACTACTGGAACACTGGATCTCTAGGACTTCTAGGCCACTGGTTTTTTTGGGCTCAGGGTCTTTGGACCACTGGACGAGTAGGTCTTTAGGGTTTTTGGGTTCATGGGACTTAGGGTCTTGGGACCTCTGGGTAAGTGGGTCGCTGGGTTTCTGGGTCTTTGGGTCTCTGGGCCCAAGAGGGGCGTTGGGTATTCGGGCCCCTGGGTAAGTGGGTCGTTGGGTTTCTGGGTCTGTGGGTCTCTGGGCCCCATTGAGGCGTTGGGTCTTCGGGCCCCTGGGTAAGTGGGTCGTTGGGTTTCTGGGCCTTTGGGTCTCACGTACGGCCAAACAAACCGCTCCATGTCAATCAGCAGGTGATGAACCACAAAAGCGTTTGAGGCGTTTTCGATATTTTTATTGGTTGCTGAGAAAATCTATTTTGAACTTTATAGCGAATAGAATATTTGCCGATCTTCGTCACGTAAGAAGGCGTAAAAGAAGAAGAATTTGAAATATCGAAAAAAAGCCTCACATACTTTGTTAGCCCATCATCTCCTGATTTAGCCTCTTCCAGGCTTTCTGTTAGTTGGGTCTCAGCGTGAAAAACAGCGCGCAAAAAAAGTAAAACAACACGGTGAGAGAAAGCGAAAGACAGCCTGTGGGCAAACGTATGCCGTGTTTAGACTTGAGCATGCTACTGAACTTACTTATTAGGTAAATATTTTGTGTCTATAAACAACAACTGATACCCTGGTAAACACCGCTCAAGACAATGAGAAAGTTAACTAAGGTAAAAGTTCGGTTTACCCTTAACCTGCGATCAGGCTTTTTTTTTTAATAGAGGGAAGGAGGTATGCATGATCTCAGGCTAGTTTACCCTGCGAGCAGGCATGGCTATAGCCTCCTACGCAGACGTTCTTAGGCTTGTCACGCGTTCCTCCCCACGAACGTCTGCTCAACGGACAAGTCTCCCGTTCACTGACTTCGAAAGCTGGACTTTGACCGACTTTGACCCAAAAATATTTATGCCGCAAAATGTTCAACCTTTTCACTCACCTACGAGTTGCACAAGCAACTGCAGACGTACATATTATCTTAGAAGTACCGGCAACTGATAAGTTCGGCATTGAGGACGGGTACGGTGCGGTCTTGCAAACAATAGGATATACAACACGCAAAAAAGTCAACTGATTCGCACGTAAACAGCTACATTTTAATTATATGGTGTCAGAAGGGATAAAAGGAGCTATAAACCTATTCATCGAACTCGAGAAACATGAGCTTAACCAAATTGATGAAAGAAACGTAAGAACCTCTCTACAGAAACGTGTGAAACGAGTAGCATTCTCGAAGTAAAGCTACGGCTATTTCTAAAATAGAAAATGAGGAATGGAGGAACGGAGGAACGGAGGAACGGGGAACGGGGAACGGGGAACGGGGAACGGGGAACGGGGAACAGGGAATCTCTAAAAGGGGGAATCTCTAAAAAGGGGAATCTCTTTAAAGGGGAATCTCTAAAAGGGGGAATCTCTAAGAGGGGAAATCTCTAAAATGAGGAATCTCTGAAATGGGGAATCTCTAAAAAGGGGAATTTCTAAAATGGGGAATCTCTAAAATGGGGAATCTCTATGGATATGTGCATAAGTATGTCCGGCAGTTCATATGCTTGTGGTTTGTTTTTCAGTTTGACTTGGTCTGCAGTGGTGGATACTTGGGCTGGTTAGCCAATGGCATGCTGTTTGCGGGCTGGGCATTGGGAGCTATTGTTCTTGGGCTTGTAGCCGACAAATATGGCCGCAAAAGTGTTCTTTTCCCTTCACTTTTAATTGTACTGGTCGTCACATTTGCAACGGCGTTTGCCAAAGCCTTCTGGATTGTCGCAGTTTGTCGTTTCATCGTCGGATTTTTTGAGGCCGGCTGTTTTCTTTCAATGTTCGTAATGGCGACTGAATTGGTTGGACCCGAGAAGAGAGCGCTAGCGGGGACCCTGGTGTGGTTTTACTTCACGGCAGCCCTTATGATTTTGGGTCTTATCGCATATTTTGTACGTAACTGGCGCACACTTTTGATCTTATCATCGGCTCCGTGGATTTTTGTTCTTGCTTTCTGGAAGTAAGTTCGAATGAAACAAGGTTTGTACTGCAATCATTAAAGAAGATGGAGGGTTCCAGCTAACTATTTAAGAGATTTGGGACTTTAATCGCGAGATAGTTTACGGGGTACATTGGTGTAGTATAAATCTATTACTCTTTCAACAATTCCTCTTGACAGACAAGAAGACACCGCCAGTTTCTTAACAAGCGCACTCTGCTAGGATACTTACGTACTGTCAACAGAATAGATAGTGAGTAGCGTTGCCAATTGAAGAGAACGCCATTCGTTATTGAACCCCAGTAGATTTATATTGCTTACGAGTGGTATACCGTGAAATATGTTGCGAGTGAGTTGTTTCCTGGGAATGCCGGAGAAGTCTTATGAAAATTTTAGGAAGAACTTATGGGCTAGAGAAACAAAGTTTACCCTTTTTTGAAAGCGAATAAAATATCTCATTTAACACTGAGCTCTCAGCTCCAAGCCGCTAAGAATATCAACAACTACTAAGCTTTAAAAGCTCTTAAATTTTTGGGATTAATGTATCTCGCATGATGTCTTCCTCTTCTCAAGGTCGTTTGCCAGAGTGACAAATTGTAAACAATCATGGTTTTTTCCCCATAGTAGTTTTTGGAGGTAGGTTCAACCCCGCGCTTTAATCTTTAACTTTTATTAGCCGAGCAGGAGGTCTGTATAAGAAAATCTTGACCAAGGACATGCGTACAGACCTCACGATCTCGGTTAAGATTCCCCCATACAGACCTCTTGCTCGCGGGGTTAATAAGAGTTAAGCAATACGCTCTAATACCTCCACAAAAAGGTTGCACAGATTGAGGCCCACTTCTTCACTCTCTTTGACCAATATTTTGTCCAAAGATTCATCCCAGAATCAGTGCGATGGCTTCTCGTCAAAGGAAAAACAGACGACGCCCGAAACATTTTGCAGAATGTGGCCAAGATCAACAAGAAGGAAATGCCAAGTGAAAAACTGCATGTTCCAGTGACTACAGCCACGAAGGGCGTCTTAGAACTCTTTAGAACATGGAAAATGGCCAAGCTGTCAATCATTCAAATTTATCATTGGTAAGCCGAAGAATTAGTGTGAGTCACGTTGGGCTCATGGTTGGTGTCCTTCGTGTGAGCAGTCTGGGTTCGAGCCCTAGCCGGGGACATTGTGTTGTGTTCTCCTACAACACACTTTACTCTCACAGTACCTCCCCCTTACTTAGGTGTGTAAATGGGTAGTGCCAGTTTAATGCAGGGGCTAACCCTGCCATGGACTAGCATTCCATCCGGAGGGGGAATACTTCTAGTTGCTTCATGCCGCAGAAATCGGAGAGAAACCCCGGCATGATGGGTCTCTTGGCTCTTATGCAGACTTTACCTAAGTCGAAGAATTACATAATTTTGTCAGTAAAGCGAATGCTGCACTCTGACTGATTACCGCCTTAACAAACAGATTCCAGGTTTCCGTGCATCTATTCAGTATTAGATCACTGTTGACGTCAAAATGCGGTAAGAACGAAAACGTGGCACACGAACACGAGGCAATAGCCGAACGTGTCACTACTCATAAGGCAACCTCGTCCCCAGGTTTTCTTATCTCACCATCTCCTGGAGAGCGGGCGCGGGGGGGGGGGGGGGGTGGTTGAGGAAAGATGTGAGACCCTGTGAACGACATGTTATAAAAAAAATGGTGTGCAGTGCAGATAAATGTGACGTTACCTTGTTTCTCCGAGATTAACTGAAGAATGAAACTTGAAACATTACTGGATAATTCAATTTCCAGTTAAGAAAGACGACATCGAAATTGATGGTTTTTTATGTTACTTTAAAGCCCTGGCCACTGACTGGAGACATGCGAGTCCGTTTGGCAAGGGCTTAAAACCTCAAAATTTTCCAGTGAACTGATGAACGCTTGTAAAAGATTAGATTATGGGCTCGAGGTTGCTTTGATGTCATAGAGATCCCGAGGTTTCCATTAAAGTGAGCATTTTTTATTTTGCTTCAACTTTTTCCAAGTCACGATCTTGTTGGTTCTTAAAAGAGCTAAGTCTCGGTTTGCACATCTTGAAAAGTTCAGCCTAAATTTATCATGTTCCTTGTTTGTAATCCATGTTAATCTTCTCCATCCTTAACCATCTTTGTTTCGTTATGGTTTATTATTATCTCTTTGGTGTTTTTCCATCTTAATAAACTATTATTTTCAGGTTTCCTTTAATTTAAACTGATGTAGCACTTGTTAATTATGGGAGGTGCGGTGGCCTCATGGTTAGTGCGCTCGTCACTGGATCGAGCGGCCCTGGTTCGAGCCCTGGCCGGGGACATTAAGTTGTGTTCATGGGCAAAACACTCAACTCTCACAGTGCCTCTCTCCACCCAGGTGTATAAATGGGTACCGATGAATTTAACCCCTCCACTACCAAGGACGTACTTATAGATGCTACTCTGTCTAAAGCCAGACGATTTTACTCGTCAACGGGAGACCCCTTGGTAGTCAAGGGGTTAATGCTGGGGGCAACCCTGCGATGGACTACCATTCCATTCAGGGGGAAGTAGAAAAATACTCCTAGTCGCTTCACGCTACTGAAAATGGGATAAGCTCCGGTAGGATGAGCCACTTGGCTCGTATGCAGACTTCCTGTTAATTGGTAATTGTCTCCCTACGGTTTTGTTTTCAATATCAGGTTTGTGAATGGGATGGTATATTATGGGCTGTCTATGAGCTCAGGTGAATTTGGTGGCAGCATCTTTCTGAACTTTGTGTTAACGAGTTTGGTAGAAATTCCTGGAAATGTTCTGGTTGTTGACAACTGTAACAGGTGAAGGTTATATTACATTAAAGTCCATATTTCCTTGTAACTGTGTGTAACAGCTTGTAAGCTCTTGTAACTACGTGTAACGGCTGGCAAGCCCTTTTTCTGTGTGTGACAGCTGGTAACCCCTTGTGACAGTGTGTGACAGCTGGTAACTGCGTGTAACGGCTTGCAACTGATGCTTGTGTGGGGAGCCTTGTTAAATTTAAATAGAATTTAAGAATACAAATTAGTGATAACAATTTTGAAAGACGTTTCGATGACTCGTTCATCATTTTCAAATTCGTGAAAGTAAAAGTCAGACTCTTATATACGAGTTCTTTATATTCAAAAAATGCCTACGAAAGCCTCGTTTTTGGTATTCTCTTACTTGAGCCCGCACTGCAAGTTAGTTTCAGCCTAATACCGCGGGAAAACGAATATGGTCTATTGCTACTGACCTGAGGTTGTCTACTGGCTCACCGAAGTTGCAAAGAAAAATCGGAGAAGAATAGATGCCTAGTTAACGAATAGTTCGAAATGATGACAAATGAGTATGCCCAAGAGAAAATGAGTTGTGTAATATCTGGATGTCTACGAAACGAAAAAAATGCTTCTCTGGATCTACCACGTCATTTGGATCGAGAGAGACCTATTTGGAAAGCCTTTTGAAAGTGCTGGGCAGAAATATTACTTTCTATGTGGTTATCCTGAGTTTATTTCGGAAATTAGCCTTGTCATTTCTCTGCATGACTGGTTCACATTAGGCGCTCTAGCTGCTGATCAGAATTGCATTCTGACACGCTCTAAAGTCATTTCTTGAAAAGTACTGAACGACCTAAAGCGAAAAAGATCTCTTTGGAAAGCTCTTTCAAAGCGCAGACAGTTAGAATTATTTTTCCTCTGACCTTACGGAATGCGCTATGAAAATCCCGGCTCAAGCTTTTTGCATATTTGATTACTGTTAAAATTAAACCCTAATGTTATTTCGTCATTTAAATTGGCCAATCAGGTGTCTTTCCTAAAATAGCCTCGCAGCTTGACCACGCGCTAAAATTAGGTTGAAAAAGATTATCATTAGAAGAGGCCCATGTATGGGGGGTGTGTTCTCTCAGAACATTTTTTTTTCTCAGAACATGGTCTCTTGCCTGGTTGTAATGAGTTGAACCTTGGATCAGGAAATTACTCTGATTGTTTGGGAAAATCTCCCAATTCCAAAATAAAGTGTTTCGAGGAAATCTAATCCAAAGACAGTGCAAAACACTCACCTTTGGCTCGTGTTCCCACAGCATATCCCATCCAAATTGTCATTTGTGTTAGTGCAACGTTTAGAAATACTAAACTAATAAACCTATTATTTATTTCTATTATTCTAGGTTTGGTCGGAAGAGAACCATCATAGCTTACTCGATTTTGTCCGGAATCAGCGTGGTAGCGGTTTCTCTTATTCCACATGGAACGAACAGCGTAGGTAAAAAACGAACTTGGATTGCACGCTGTGATAACTTGGATTGGAACTGAGTTTTACCCTTTTGGCTCGACCGGCCAAGACAAAGCTTCATCACTTAGCTAGCTTTAAGATAGCTGTAGGATAGATCAAAACCCGCGCTGTGATTGGCTACCCAGGTGGAAAAATTGAAGTTGGCTTTATGATGTTGCTAAAGCTAGATGATAAATCTTTTAGTTATTAAGCTTGTTCGCTTAAGATATATGGGTTATTAACCAAGAGTGAGGTCCAGATAACTGGATATTAGCCAAGTTCTCTGGGCGTGTTTATGGACTGAGACCGAGGTCCGTAAACTCGTCAAAATAAGAACGAGGGTTTATTGTGTGTCTCTCTGTGAAATGTTTCTTGCCGGACACAGGAAAGTATAGTCGGCCATATTGGAATAGCCGACAATACACCATTTTGCTAATGATCAGTTCCTGGTGAATTGTGGGTAGATCCAGTCCTTTGTGGGGGCAAACGGGCAAAATTACAATTTCAAATTATGTCCTAAACTGGCCGTTTGCCCCCACAAAGGACTGGATCTACCCACAATTCAAAAGGAACTGATCATTAGCAAAATGGTGTATTTCCGAAAACTCCTCGGTTGTCCTTCTGAGCGGTAGGATTTAGGCACAACCAAAGCTCTCTCAGTGTACGTTTTTTTCTACAGATGACTTGCGTCCTTCACGCGAAACGCCACTCGGGCCGGGAGCGAAGCAGGACGGCTGTTTTCGCAGGCTAACTTGCCTGTTCTTGCATATCTTGTGTTCATCCTTCCGTGTTCTTCCTTTTTATGTTTTTCCTGTTTTAGGTTACATTGCTGGTCGAGTGACACTTGGTTCCCTGGGTAAAATGTTCATTACCACTTCCTTCGACTCCTTGTTTATTTTCTCGGCCGAACTCTTTCCAACGGTAGTGAGGTAAGATTGACAGCAAATCCCATATAACAGTGATCGGGCTGCTTTTCCTACCTTTTCGGGCTTAAAAATGTGTTTTTGGTACCTCTCTGGTAGTCGGTCCCATACGGGCTATCTGTTAGGGTATTGAGCCGAAACAGGCGCCAAACTCGGGGACGGAGACCGTAAGTCTTGGGATCTGCGCGCACCTATGATATAGGACAATTTTGCTATTTTAAGAAGAAATTGCGCTACGCTGAAGAGATATTTCCTCGCAGATCCACCCACAAGTTTTGGGTTTTGTATGGATTTTGTCATGTTGGTGATCAAATAGCGAGAGTTGCGAGGTTCTCTTGAGTATATTTTAAAGTGATAGCAGGGAATAAGAATCAGGGCCCTTATATGTAGGGCGGATTGTAGGGCGATGAATGGAGCGGGTCCGAGCACGAGACTGGGGTCAACTCAGTGGCGGATCCAGACCTTGAGGTAAAGGGGGGCGGGCCGCCCCCTATTTACTTGCCCTGCTGGCTTTTCTCCCTTCGGCCATGTCTTCTTTTTTTTACCCAAAATAAGGGGGGGCCCTCCCCTAGATCCGTCGCTGCAACTAAGATGAGGAGATTAGGCTTAAATCGAGTCTGAAACATAGATTTCTAAACAATAAGCATATAAGCATAACTAAGGCAGTGTCCATGAAAAAGCCTGAGATATACATCTTATGAATTGCCACATTGAGGTCATGGGTTATCCAATTTGTAAACTGTGCCGGACTGTGCATGGTGTCACCGTGGTTCAATTCTCTTCCTAGGTATTTAGGGTGTTTCTGATGACTATAAACAACAAATAAAAAAAATGATCGAGGCAAGTGTCTCGGCTTGCCTGGGCCCGGCGTGCAAGGTTAATTTTGGATTAGTTGACCATCACTAAACCATTGTAACTGTTCCTTCACGTTGTTTTTAGGAATAGTGGAATGGGCATGGTGTCCATAGCCAGTCGTATCGGGGCAGCTTGTGCCCCGTTTGTTGTTCAGATGACGCGTATCAATCCCGTCATGCCCTTTGGCTTCATGGGCGGTTTGACCATATTTGGAGCTTTGTTGTTTTCAGTTCTTCCTGAAACAAGGGGACGAAGCACCGCTGAAGTCTTCGAAGACACTGCAGAGAACCAACAAGGTAGATTTTGTTTTCATTCAAGAAACGGACAGGCACAGGCTTGAATGGAATCATAACCCATCAGCTTTGCCGCCATACCGGTGATCTACTAAGCCTACTGCATGTTAGTAGAGTATTGTGTTGGTATCCGGCGCAGAGGTCATGGGCTCGAGTCTCGTTCAAGCCTGAATTTTTTCAGGTTTTATTTTCGCAGCTGTTTAAGTTGGGTATAAATATGCGATGCTCTTATAACTCAGTTATAACCTTTTTTCCAGAAAAAGAATACGCCTTGGAGGAACATAAGATGAAAATCCTGGTCGAAGAGCCCCCTAATGATTGTTCCGAGAAAGAACCAGACACGAAGGAACAAAAGAGGGAAATCCCAGACGAAGAACCCCTCGTTAATCCTCAATAATGAATACTTTAAAACCTGAATCGTTTATTCAAATGTCAAATTGCGACACGTTTTGCTGGGAAATCAGATTTCCTCAACTTTCCAACCTCTATCGGAGGCCGCGTAGTTTAGGGCGCTGGTGTTGTAATCCGGAGGTCCCGGGTTCAAGGCCTCCACCCTGTTACTAGCAGGGTTTTTTTTTCAGCAGTTCCGAGTTGAAATCCTCGGTCACGCTTTGTAAATAAGCCAACTGGTCTGCCTCCTGCCATTTTTAACTATGTTACGTTTAGTTGAAATCTTTGTTTCCTCAGTGGCATGCCTGTAAACTAGCTAAGCTTTGTGCTTATATAGCTAGCTAAGTACATCACCACTATAAATGGGATTTACATTATTCTTTTATATTTCATTACAATTGCTTTTAGGTTGGACACATATATATATGTCTGGATTTATGAAAACGGTGTTAAAGAATTGAACCAGGCATTGTTTTTCTCGCCAGAGAAAGGTGACGATAAAAAAAATAAAAGGAAAGTCAGTCCTTTTTTTATTCCTCCACCCGTTCATCTTCCTGTCGTTGCCGTCCTTCTCTAATTTTTCTGCTTTTATATGGCTTGGAGGCGGCGGAGTAATGGAATCAAGGTGACATATGGGTGATAGGGATTAAATTCTTTAACATACACCGTTTTCATAAATCCAGTGTTATAAACAGAGCTACATATTCACTAAATAGGTTACAAGTTTGCGCAGTGCACTGCAATTTCTGCACATATATGACGAAGCTGAGACTCGTTCACTACTACCGCATAGAAATTCACTCGTACTCTAAAAATTTAAAATCAGGTTCTCTAGTTCATACTGAGGGGTGGACCAATTCGAGAACAAAGAGTTTTGTTTCGTCATTTTCCACGATTTTGTTTTAGAAGTCTTGGCCGAAACTTCAGCTACGAGACTGGCAAAACAGCATCTAATTCACTTGACCAACTTGTAAAGCTGTATGTGATAAGCAAAAATAAAAATAAAAGCAAGTCAAATCTGGTGTGTTTTCTATCTCGTTTGGACCACTATTTCCAAGATAGTAGAGAAGAATCACAATAAAAAAGATCAGGTAGTTAATAACGGCCGACATGATATTTAATTTTGCGGTCACTATTTCTACTAAATCTACCAGAATTTCAGCTACCCCCTTTTCTACCATTTATTCCTCCTAGGTAAAAAGGCACTTGCAATTGAGGAATAAACTAAGGGAACGAGATGGAGAGATGTACGAGAGCCGTAAAACACGCGCGAACTACAGACACGCGAGTTCTTCACCACGCTCATCGCACTGCTCCAACTCGTGGTCGACCTTTGCAATTATATCCCTGGAGCGCCAGCTACACTTAAGAATATCATTGTGAAAAAAAAAATAACAACAACAAAAGAAAACAAACAAACAAACAAACAAACAAAAAAGAAGAAATGAAGTTTAACACCATCTGTCGGCATAGCCTGCGAACAAAGCCACTTCTGATAGCTACTGCCTGCACGTCACTCGAACGAAAGTCCTTGGTAGGGGTGGGTTATCACATGAGAAGCGGTTGTTTGCACGTCCCTCGTATGTCAACGTGACCCCAGGTATGCCAAGGTTGTCACGTTTCGGAATTAGATTACTGTTTATACATCAGTGCATCCTGCACAACTCCTGTTGTATAAAACTTCGTGCGTTCCAGCAAGGAAATCTCCGGTGAGAAAAGGAGCATATAAAAAAGACAGATTGGTGAAGACCAATGATTCTCATGAGAAGTTAACCAAAGCTGTATCTTGGTAGGTCAAACGCTTTCTTACGTTCTGTCATTTAATTCTATTCACCCAGCATTCCATTTGATAAGTTAAGCGTCGCATGCTTGCTTAGTTTCATCACGGGAAAGAAACAATTAGCTCAATTTGGCAGCGGAGAAACGGTGTTTATAAATAGATCGACAGAAATTGCAGTGAAAACGTTTGTCTCGCTACATTTGTTTTTCCATATTTTAGCGCATGTTAATTCCTGTGCAAAATAGATGTTCATCGACTTGCATAATTTTACGGAAAGTTGAAGTTGCGTGAACAATATATGGCTTAAGTCTTCATTTAAAGATAGAGACAATTTCCAATATAAATCAGTTAAGGATTTACTTTTGGCCTATGAAGGTCTTTCGAAACTGCTTTATAATTATCGTGACAGGCGGCATGAACCTCGGTTCATTTCTGGCATTAGGTATAGAATTCAGACAGTTTGGTCTAGAATGGGGTATAATTTTCCGGAATAGTGGCCAGTGTTTTAATAATTTAGACGGTCGTACAGTGGGGTCTCTGGCTCGGTTAACGACCCCTAAAAATAGAGGATCACGGTTCACGGATAAAAAAAATTTAGGTTTTCTGAATCACGGAAATAAGAAAGTAAGATACTCTTTTTAATGACCTGTTCTTACATTGGAAACAGTGTTTGAAGGAAGCGAAATCGCGAATGCTTAAGTCAAGGCTCCATATTGCAAATCACATGTCCAAGCCTCGATAGACCACTCTAACCATTCGGAGAACTTCCGTCTGAAAATCACGTAGAACTGAGTAGTAAAATCACGAATATCTGTCAATCATTCAGGTTCTTCACGGGTCACGCAAAACTTTCAGGTCACGAGTCACGAAGAGTAAATTTCAAGGAAAATAAATGATGAAATAATCACACATCACGAGAATACCCCTGTACGACACTCAATTCAGTCCAGAACATGGATCGTTGCCCGGGATTCTAGAAAAGAAAATGAATTCGGAGGTGACTTAGTAAAGGGTAAGCAGCCGCACCCCCCTACCCAAACATTTTTACAGGGTACCCCCTCCGGCCCAGAGATCAAATACTCGGCGAGTCTTAGTTAATAGAGGGGAATGGTTATGAAACCCGACAGATTTCTTTTAGTTGCATGTATTTGTTCTCATTTTTGGCCCTGATCGCGGACAAAACACAATAGTTGTGTACTCTGTGCTGAGAGCTAACCAATGGAAACGTTTTGGTTTTGTAACTCATGCATAGTGTATGAGCGCGAAACAAACGCACGGTCGTGAGCCTTCTAACATAAATCTTGACATCTTTGTTTGCTCCTTTGACGTTTGCCGGGACTCATGGCCATTTCTTTGAAGGGTAAAAAGATGTAAGTGCGAAAATCACGATATACTAGTTATTTGATTACAATGTTGTAATCTAAGGAATAATAATATTGCACTGAATGGGGGAAGGGAGAAGACGTATTTTTCAATGTCTCGGCATAAAAATATAAAAGCCAGCCTGCCAAGCCCCGGTATAGTGAATCGAACCCAATCGAACTGTATTTCAATGGAACGCAATCGAAATAAACCGAATTCAATTCATGGATTGAGTTCGACAATCGAACCAAATCGAACTCACGCAAAAATGATTGGACAAACGAACTAAATCGAACTTTTGATTTCTGAACTCTTGATTTTTGGTAATAAACTGGTGTTGAAAATCAATAACCAGTTTTTAGAGGCTCGAGTTACTTCAGTATAACTAGTTTTTTTTGTGAATCTAAACATTTCAACTGCAATGTTAATGAATGAAAAGCTACCCAACCAAGTTAAAGAGTTTTCAGCGGAAAATTGTCCAAATGGGAGTCTTGTGAAAGTTGCAGAATTCAATACAAACCCTTGTAATTTTATACAAAGTCACTCGTTTTGGTGATGTTTGAATCGAAGAGCTACCATTTTGCCATTTTCCTCCTCCAAATACTCCTATTAGTGGTAAAGACTCAAATTCAGTCGAGCTTTCATTTGAATATCTTAGTTTTTCAAACAAACTGAAAACAACTACACTCTTTCCCAGTCCTCTCACGTTTCTGTAATGGCCCATTGAACTGATTGGATTGAGTCTCGGTTCGGTTGGATTTATTCGATTGCGTTCGGTTGGTTCGGAAATCGAACTCACATAAATTTCGGCGTTGGATTTGGTTCGACCGCTGAACTCAATCGAACTAAATCCTCGGATTGGGTTCGATTGACTATTCTGTGCCTAGTCACAGTTCTGTCAACAATCTTGCTGTGTCTAAGTAACATTACATGCAAGACTCATTATTCACAAGAACTAGGTTTAAATATTGCGGGGGTCATCAGTTTTCCGGCGAGTTTAGGTTTCTATCAGTGTTTTATTTTTCCAGATAGGGTCAGATAGAGAAGTTTATGTAATGTGCCCCACACACAAGAAAACTGCTAAAGTCCTTGATATTCCTGTGATCTTGTATATATCCTTCGCTCTTTTCGGTAAGTATCAAGAATTTTTGTTCACATGTTGGTTAGCTTGGCTCATATGCCTGTTCTTTTGGTTTACATGCTAGTTCATAGCTGTGTGTTGTAACAAGTTCAATAAGAAAAAAGAACCCAAGATGTTGAATAAAAGTTTCATGCAAGAATTGCCAAGTTCAATCTGTTTACTGTACAGCTTAAAAGGACTTCTTTATAATTTATTTATTTTTATAATTACAGTACATACCTGCGTTTCCTCTTTTTACAGGGAATAACTTAATTCAAACGGAGGCTCATTCGAGGTAGGTTCTGTAAAACGTTGTTCCATTTGATCATTCTCACACCGGCATGTCTTTCGTTCTAATTTAAAGACCCAGCATTGCCCATTAAGCATTGCACGCTGCGATCCCTTGGCGGCCATTTTGGTGACTTTGAAAATTCTGAGGTTTTTGTTTGCCGCCAGAACAGAACTCGAAAACAATAGACGCCTCGCTCTTGTGGAAAACTAAAACAACAACAGAGGCGCGCGAAGCATAATGGCCAATACTGGCTGGGCCTTTAAATTTTTGTTTGAGTAAACCTTATTTAGCATCCACAGTATACCATATAATCTAAGAGATTCTGAGATCAAACTAGACTTCCCAGGCTGGGCACAAACTACTACAAGCGTGGCTTTAGCTGTTGGGAACGCTATTTAACAATTTAGATTATGAGCTCAAAATGGAATGGGTTACCATTTACAGTATTTACGGAAATAAGACTGTCTTGGACGCTCCGAAAAATTGACCGACTTTATAACAACAGTCAGTAAGGCTCCCCACACAGCACTCTTATAGAACAGTTTAGTGTTAAATACTAAAGCTTTAATATCCGAACAAATACAACGCTACATTGAGCACATTGCCTTATTTCAAACCGAAAAGGACTAGGTACGAGTCTGTAAATTATGAGACAAGCAACTATTGACCCACATAGCCAGAAAGAGCACACCGAGATTCAAAAAATCCCCAAGTTTGGTGTTAATCAGGCTAGTTTCGACTGAGATACAACGATTTAAAAAATTCAAAATTAACAACGAAATGTATATGCCATCCGGACGCTGTGTTCGGACCAACGTCCGGATGGCCATACTTTGACATTTTCAAATGGCTGTATTTTGCTTACTATTGGGTCCATTTACACCAAACTTGGGGATTTTGTAAAGCTTGGTTTGCACTTTATGACTGTGTGGATCAATAGTTGCTAAACCCATAATTTGCAGACTCGTACCTAGTCCTTCACGGTTTGAAATCAGGCAACGGCGGACCCGATCCGAGAGCGCCTAGATCTAACATAATAACACGTAACTGAAGGAGGCTACTGACGTACCCAGACTCTTCTGAAGCGGGAGTACAAAATGCACTAAAGTAGTTTTAACTTAACTTCCTTTTTCTAACTATTAAAAATGTGTCACTGGAGATTTTGCCCTGTTTAAGTAATAAAGTATGTATGTTTGTACCTTCTGCGACTGGTAGTACAAGCGAAGTGTATGGAAAAAAAAATCTTTCTCCTCTGACATTAGTATCAATATAGAGAATATTGCGCCAGTACAGGTCGTTAATTGTCCTATATATCCAAGTCTGAAACTGTTCTTTTTTTACTTATCAACGTAACATAAATGCTTATTGTAACGTGCTTTTGTTTCAGCTGTGTCCAGGCACATCCTCCAGTAAGCGATTCGGCGAAGAATGCTGCTTGCATACTTTACAATTACACTGTTAAGGATGGTCTGTGCAAGAATGTGATCACAAGTCTCTACGTCTTTGGTAATAATGATACTCTGGCAGATGGTGAAAAGCAAACTTTGAGATTTCAACGTTTCTTTAACATGACAATCGCTAAAGTATCCGAGAAGTGCAAACCCATCATGATAGACTTATTTTGCCGCTATCATTTCCCGCCATGCGATACTTCATTAGACAAGCCTCATGCTCGCCGGATCTGTCGCAAGACATGCGAATATATGGACCAAGATTTGTGTAAGGAAGAGATGGTTCATATTAGACAGGCAGCAAAGGCCGCTCCAGTAGTGGACAAAGACATGATAAATTGCGCGTTGTATGGCAGTGCAAAGGGAGGTGATGCTCCTGAGTGTTACGAGTATTACTCTTTACCAGGTGCGTGTATCTCAGCTATTTTGTATTCGTTACAAGTACTTGGCGCTCCCATTTATCTAAGATACTGTGGAAGGGTTTGGGAATGTACAGTACCACAATGATTGGCTTTTGTTGCCTCAAGGGAGGGCGCTTATTCGAGACAGGGCGTTAAATTCTTTTTCGTTGAGAAACGACCGAATGCTCATAACAAACCTTTAATACGGTATTTACTAAAAAAAGGAACAATGAAAGAGACTATAACGGTAAGAAATATACGGTGAATGTTCAGTTTAAGCGAAGGAATTATAGTCTATTTCGACGCCGATAGAAGGAATTATGTACTCACCTGGACATAATAGTTGAGACACTCAGACGAAGATCACTGTTTTCGTGATGCGGCACTACGTGTGTGAGCAATGAAGGAAGATGAATCTACACTGATACGTACTCTGCAGGTGCTTATTGGAATTGTGGGGCTTATTAATAAAAAGCCCATTCGAAGGGGGTGGGGTGGGGGGAGGGGGGGCTTATTCGAAAGGGGGCGCTTATTGGAAGGAGGGTGCTGATCGAATTATTACGGTATGTTTATTTGAACCATCAGCACAGTTTACCAAGGCCACCTCCACCACTAACACCACAATAACATCACCATCAATAACAAATGTACTGCGACCACTACATCAATCGGTATTGATAGAACCACCTCACTGCGATGTTATCTGCGTATTTATGACAAAACGGCTCAGTGATAAATGTAGGGTGCTTCCATTTGTATGGAAAAACCAGTTTTCCGGTGGAAAACCAAATGGACCGGTCCTTTCCAATCGAAAATTATCTGGAAAAATGGAACACCCTCACGCAGAAGTATTCCTCTTTTCGCGGTGTTACCGAATTTGTCGGAAAAATCACTGTACCATTTGCTCTCTTGCACTATACGCATGCTCCTTGATGAAATACACAGTCGTTTTGGTGAGAAATTAGTTCTTCCACTGGAGGGTCTTCAGATACCGTCGAATGGTATACACACAGATCCCGTCACATCACGAACTGTCACAGACCACTCAAATACCTCTGTACTGAGCATTCTTTTACTTATCACTGACTATAAGGTTACCGTTTCCCTTGAACAAATCTCAACTAAAAAATGAAATAACTATAAATTCGCTTCTTATCTTTTTCGCAGGTGATGACACAAAAAGCACAGGTGTGTCCTGATATGTAAATTATTTCCCTTAATCATTTAACACCTGTTTCACTGTCTCTGGTTACGTGGCTATTGCAGTGAAAACCGTTGGTAGACCATGCAGAGATACACTGGTGCCTCTGACCCTCAAACCCGAGACTGAATTGATTTTTCATGCTATGTCGCTTTGGATTTGATAAATCCTTAGTTTCTATGGAGCGCTCTCTGAAATGAATGATAAAAAAAATTAAGTCAGTGATGGCCTATGACACTACCATTATAGATCTCTTAACTTCTGAAAACTCTTCAAAGTCATGATGTATACAAACACAGTATTAATCTCTCAACTAATCATAAAGCTTATCAGAGATGTAATTACTGTAGATTGTTACCATGGTGTTGGAGTTGGGTACCGTGGCAACGTCAATGTCACTCGGTCTGGTCGTAGTTGTCAATCTTGGACCTCTCAATGTCCTCATCGTCATTGGCGGATTCCTGAAGATGCCGCTAATGGACAGAACAGCTCCAACGCGTGTCGTAACCCGGATAGCAGTGCCCCGGATGGACCTTGGTGTTACACCGCTGACCCTAAAATTCGATGGGAATATTGCAACGTGTCGAGATGTCCTCCAAGAGGTAAAATTGTTTAAAAACACAGCTTTACAGGAATTAAAAAAATGGTTCGCACGCAGTTGGGAAAATCCTGTGGTGGCTTGTGCGCGTCATCCAGCACAGGAAGGAATTTAGTGATATAAAAATTTAAAAGGATAGTCAAACCTCTTCTTACAGACTCTTCCGCATTTCTATATCAAGGACAATTAACTTACTCTCATCCCAGAAAAACCAAAGTTCATATAATCTCTTCCTCTATAAAACAGCCGCCTTTATAATAAGGACACGCAGGTCTGTCCCTTTATTGTCAGTATTAAAGAGGTTCAACTTACTATATATATTTTCGTAGGTGATATACATTTTCATTATGATTATTATACAATTATATCTCTGCACGTGATGCTATTCTCAATTAGGAGATCAATCTGCTTCCCTACGACTAGTTTGTGGATAATATACCCGGGGGGAGGGTGGGGCACTCCCTTATATGGGCTATCTAGGTGTGTGCGACCCTAAACGGTATGGTTTTCCAGCCGTTTTGGTCATAAATAGGATATGGTTTTCGTACTCTAGCCTTGGTGTGGGCGTGTTTTTAAGAAAAAGCCACTTTTTCATCATTACCAAAAAGAAAATCAACAAAAGCCCTTCAAAAATTATGTTTACGGCAATTTAACATTCCTCTTAGGACTGCGATGCGGTTATTGCACGGTGCGGGTGCATGGTACTGAATACCAGAAACTATTTTAACGCAAATCTATTTTGAACGAAGAATTTTAAGATTCTGCTTACTTCATTCTAACAGTTCCTGAAGAGGCCCCCGTCTTTCTTCAAGGCTATCCTGTAAACGCGACTTCAATTCGCATCTTCTGGAAGGCTCCTCCTCCGTCGCGCCATAAAGAGCAGCTTCTGGGCTACAGAATAAAATACAGACGACTTAGTGCACAGCTGTATAAAGAAGTGAACGTCACAAGTAACTTTACAGAGGTTTTTCTGCAAGTTGTTCCTCATACTAGATACGAGATCGAAATAAATGGATTCAACGAAATTGGTCACGGGCCTGCTGGTGAAGTTCTGCATGTGAAATCCCTGTCAATTGGTAGGTTGGAGATCATTAGCAATGGGTTATGAATTATGTGAAAGTCTCTAAAATAATCTTTGCGTATTGTAACAGCGTTAATTCCAGAATAAGGAAAAGAGTCACAAAAAGTGTGCAGGCAGATCTATTGCCTGAATTTTTAACCCGATCATATTCATAGGTTCGATTTACTCTGCTCTCCCGGGTTCGGTGGCGTTCCTCCCTGGGTCGGGTTGTTCAAAGCCTGATTAAGCTAACCCAAGATAAGCGAGAATTTTTTTCTGAGTTTTGTAACCTTGCGTGAGATTTTCTGTTGATATTATATGGTCTTCTGTTTTGAGTTTGAAGAATCGCAAAGTCATAGTGGGGGAGGGGCGTGTTGAGCGCGGCCTCAGTTCCCTAAACAGCGGCTGGTAATCGAACCAATGTTATCCGGGGATCAAGAGTTACCTGTTGTCAGTCTTCGATGTGAAGCTGATCTCCGTTAAACCATAGTTTATGGTTAAGAAGCCCGGCAAACATCAAAGAAGCAAACAAACGGGCTAAGATTAATTGTTGGAAGGCCCTTGACCCTACATATCTTTTGTTTTATACTCATAGACTATGCATGAATTACATAGTCGCAATGCTTCTGTTGGTTAGTTGCCTGAGCACACATAACCACCGTTTGTTTTTTGCCAGGTTATTTTAAGGTTCAGCCTTCAGACTAGCCCAACAAAGAACTTTGCCAGGTTTCATAACCATGTCCCTCTATTCACTATAGTTTAACTCACC